>JAXIVH010000022.1:2735361-3112861 GCA_036785325.1 Urophycis tenuis | reverse complement strand
TTGTGAACACAAGACGGCGCAATGAGGAGACTGACCTCTGATTCGTGATGGACCCGGTACACGGATCCGCATCTCATCGAAATGAGGCGGAGAATGCGGTGCAGAACGCGGATTCCCGTTCGACGTGGGCTCAGTTTCTGTCCTGGTTGGAATGCGTGTGCGTTGTTACCTTCGACCTCGAGCTCGGACAAGCCATAGAGGTACAGACGTTGGCTTGTAGCATCCTCCACTGGCCACAGAGGTACAGAGGTTAGCTTGTAGCATCCTCCACTGGCCATAGAGGTACTGAGGTTTGCATGTAGCATCTTCCACTGGCCATAGAGGTACAGAGTTTAGCTCGTAGCGTCCTCCACTGGCCATAGAGGTACAGAGTTTAGCTTGTAGCATCCTCCACTGGCCATTGAGGTACTGAGGTTTGCATGTAGCATCCTCCACTGGCCATATAGGTACTGAGGTTAACTTGTAGCATTCTCCACTAGCCATAAAAGTACAGTAGTTAGCTTGTAGCATTCTCCAATTGCTGTAGAGATACAAACAGTAGCTAACTGGTAGCGTCAGCCACAGTACATCTACTGACCATAGAGGTACTGTAGCTATCTGGTAGCATCCTCCACTGGCCATAGAGGTAAAGTAGTTAGCTTGTCGCTAAGCTAGCTCGTAGCATCCTCCACCGTGCTGATGATGGCAAGGATTCTGATGTTTCTAGCATAAAGTTTTTGTTATACAACACCGTTATCTTCATGAACATTATTTTGGATTAGACAAGTAACGTCTTATAGATGATGTCAGTCGCTTTGGATAAAAGTGTCAGCTATAAGCCCTAAATGTAAATGATGGCTTTACAGTCTAAACCTATTTTGATGTGCTTGACATGTACGAGGAGGTGAAGCGGTTTGTTTGTCTCTGTTTCTCCAGCTGGTGTATCCCCACGATGCTAAACTCACGGAGAAGGAGGTAACTCCGAGTTTCACCTCGACTAGTCAACATAGTTGTATTTTGTCATAAGTTGTCCTTACAGTGAACGCTGTTAAGGTGTTTTAACGCACACCGACCTAAAAGGGTTGTATCGTGTCAACCTTGTTTACAGAAAACCAGCATCTGTTACTTATCCTTCCCCGACTCTTACTCAGGTAAATAGATACAGAAACAGCATTACATCTACAGAGGGTACCACAGCAGGTAAAACAAACGGTAGATCTGAGCGTGTGCGTGTTTTTATCCCGCCCAGGATGCCTTGGGGATACGCAGTTCAGCTTCAGGTTTCGCCAGTCTATCGGTCGCAGAAGCCCCGACGCAGCGGAGGACGCTTACGACAGGGATGCCCCCGTCACGCTCCAGGTGAGCAACCAGTTGATTCAACTGGTTTCACGGGACTGATAAAACACCCACGTAATCCCGGTATCGTCTGAGAATATTGACTGTTATAAACCTGTATGGCCAATTGCTTAACATAGACATGGTCGACGTTGGAATTGCCTCCGTTGATGTTGGATAATGCGCCAGCTCTTTAAGGGAAAATCCTAATAACACTCTTAAATTTTAAAATAAAAAATATTTACATAAATATCAATTGAACAATGTTGTGTGATTGATTTGTAGTTGTTCATGCTGTTCTGAATCTTTTCTTCTTGTCTTGTTTTTCTTGCCAGCGTGACCTGGGTCATTTCTATGGTTACGTGTATTTCAGGCAAGTGAAGGACGTGTCCGTCAAACGAGGATACTTTCAGAAGGTGAGGCCGCGTGCGTGTCTGTCCCTCCCAGATGTTCTGCAAGGGGCCTTCATGATCGCGCTGATAAATATCCTCTCTCTCTCTCTCTCTCTCTCTCTCTCTCTCTCACTCTCCTGGGCGTTAGTCTCTGGTCCTGGTGTCCAGGCTGCCCTATGTCCACCTCTTCCACACTCTGCTCCAGATCATAGCCCCAGAGTATTTTGAGAAGCTGGAGCCCTGCCTGGAAGCAGGTGAGTGAGCCGGCCCCAGTCAGCAGCATTCCCCTGGAGGACGCTCCGTATCGTCACGGTCATGACGACTCTGTTCTCTCTGTGCCGCACAGTGTGCAATGAAATCGACCAATGGCCTTCGCCGGTGCCCGGGTTGACCCTTAACCTCCCCGTGATGGGCGCGGTTTTACAGGTGAGCGCACCGCCATGACAGAAGCGTCGGGGGTGTCCCTTTTTTTTTTTTGCTGTGTCACGTTCACCTCACGTCCAGCGACCGTCTGCCCGCTCCGCAGGTCCGGATCCCGTCCAAGACCGACAAGCCCGGAGGGAGCCCGGCCAAACACGCTCCCAAAGAGGCAAGCGGCCATCTTGTTCTGTGTGAGCCGTTGGCATGCGGTGGCGGCGGCGGCGGCTCTTGAGCTGTCGCGCTGCAGTGAGCTAGCTGCACAGCGCCCTAAGTGACCCTAAACCAGCGCCCTTTTTTCCCCCTTTGACCTCAGCACCTGCTGCCAGTGCCCACCCTGCTGCCCACCATCCACGAGCTGGACCTGTTCAAGTAAGGCACGGATGATCAGTCGGGATTTTAGCGAGCGGTTTTAGGGTTGACACTGCTTCAATCTAGTGCTATTTTCATCGAAAAGAAAAGTCAAAGTCAAAGTAGCTTTATTGTCAATTCCTTCACATGTCAGGACATAGAAAGGAATGGAGTGTGTTTCTCACCCTCCCACGGTGAAACAGATAAAGTGCACAGGCACAACATGCAGGACAAGACATTCCTAATACTAAAACTAAAGTAAACATACCTACAGATAAGACAGAAAGATACAGAAAAGAAAATACAAGTAGTAAAAATAAATATGCAATGTCGGAATCTACTGTTATATGAGGTAGGAGCACATTCAGAAAAGGTAATCTGTTTTACCTTGTCACCTTGCCATTTATGTGGCTTCAATCAACTCAATAACACAAATCTGATACATAGGACTATATATCACAACTCTATTCACTATTATTCACTGTTCGTTATCACCGTCATATATTCTTCTTTCATAGTGTCCTACTGTGATAGGTCATAGGTTCATATGTCGTGGTTTGTGATATAACGAAGTGACCTCTCGCGCAGGTGTTTCCAGTCGGCCCTGATTCACCTGCAGGTTTTCTGGGAGCTCACGTTGCTAGGGGAGCCCCTGGTCGTCATGGCGCCGTCTCCCACGATGTCGTCTGAGATCGTGCTGGCCCTGGTCAGGTAACTGAACTGGTAACCTGAATAAGTCAGTGAGCTTACGCCCAGGATTTGGTGTTCAGCCGCCAGACACCCAGAACATAACGTCTGCCGAACAAACCCAGCGTGGTGTGAATGCAGAACATTCTTTTGACCTACCAGCCAAAAAAAAGGTGTCGGGTTCGATTCCTGTACCATGCAACCTGGCAGTGTCCTTGAGCTCGACTCCTAACCCCTGCCTGCTCTGGGATGACGTGGGACTGAATTCACTGCCAATCCCTTGTGTCTGCGAGGTGGCTATATGGTGTTGTGAGAACATGTTCTTGCCTTAAAATGAAGGAATGAAGGAAGGAATGTGCATGCTGGCTCACGCTGCCTACCTGGTCCTTGTGTCTGCAGTGGAGATCTAGATCTTGACCTAGATCTAGACCTAAATCTCCACCTAAGCAGTGGAGACCTAGATCTCCATCTAAGCACTACCGTCATGCTTCATTATTTACTTGTCTCAGTGCACCTTGCCGTCATGCATTTCATCGTCACTCGGAACTGTGCGGCAATTTGCATCTAGAAGGGCGCAGGACACGTCGTCGCCAGGGGGAGTTGATTCGTGGTTATTTCATGTCGTTCGTCACTCAATCTTGCTGTCGACAATACACCTGATTCATTTATTGCGTTATACATTTATGCATTGTTGTTTTGCATTGCCCTGAGACAAATCTTGCTCCTTGTTAGGTAGGATAGAGGGCTAGAGGGCCCTTCAAGTAAACCATGATTGATGACCATGATTAACCCCCCCCCCCCCCCGGGGTGAATGAAGCGGTACTCTGCTGTGTGTGACACTTTTATTAGTGTTTGAGAAGCAGTCTGAAGGCCTGGTTATACTTCTACGACTGCGTAATCCGTAATCCGACTGCGTAACTACAGAGACCCCTCGAGCCCTCATAGTTCTCCGTCGTGGTGACGGATACGCAATGCAATTTCCCGCTTGACCAGTAGGGGTCGCTACGCAAGACTGGCCATGACATTCACGCAAGTAAATAAGTACAAAAGGAAAAAATAGTTAAGAGGGGATCAATTCTTAAATAGAAAAGGGGATAAATTATAAATTAAATGCTTTTAAAAGTCAAAACCGTACACAAACTAAAAAAACAAACTATTTACAACAATTTAGTGCAATTTGCCACCGTCTCTTTTAGTTTCACAAGTTCAAGTAGGTCGGCTTGCATTTTGGAGCTTTATGCGTCCATATAGTAAAGCGTATATATGTAGCGTATATATATAGCGTATATATAGCGTATAAAGTGTATATATATATATAAATGGCGCTGCCAGTGTTTACGTTGTGATAGAAGTCAAACCGGAAAAGTAATTCGGGAAATGATGTTTTTAGAGGACCAATGGCAGCCCTTGCGGTCTCCGTTGTGCGTTGACGGAGTGACGGATACTTAAAAAATATTTCAGGCCGACGGAGACGACGCAGAGGCTCTCCGTCAGGCTCTCCGTCGACGTAGAGGGCTCTCCGTAACCGACGTACGGCACTTTACGCAGGAGTATAAACTAGGCTTGAGCCAGCCTCTCCTCCCCTCTGTAGCTCCATCGCGCCTCTGAAGTACTGCAGTGACTACAGGCCCTACTTCACCATCCACGACAGCGAGTTCAGGGAATACACCACCAGGACGCAGGCTCCGTGAGTACGACCCATATGGGCGTTCCTGTGTTTGTTTTTTGTCTCGCTGTGTCTCTTCTATGACGTTGGCCATTTCAATGTTTGCTTTGCCAAAGCAAAATGGGAAGTGCAATGTATTTATGCATTGTCCTCAGACGTTCTCTCTCTCTCTCTCTCTCAGTCCCAATGTGATCCTGGGCATCACCAATCCCTTCTTCATCAAGACCTTCCAGAGCTGGCCCCACATCGTGCGTCTGGGGGAGCCCCGCATGGCCGGGGACTTGCCCAAACAGGTCAAGGTCAAGAAGCTGACCAAACTCAAAACACTGGACACCAAGCCAGGTCTGGAAAACACTGTTACCAACATTTAAACACATAGCCCAGCTCCGATCTATACAGTGGTAAGTGTGTAGATCTGTCTTTCAAATAAGAGCTCTAATCGAATAATCGGACCCTCTGTAGGCATCTACACGGCATACAAAACCTTTCTGCAGAAGGACAAGATCCTCATCAAGAGACTCCTCAAGGTGGGCAGTAGGTCAGCACTCCTGGCCGAGCTTCTCCCGACTCTGACTCCGCCCCCTGACTCCGCCTCGATGTGTTGCGTTTGCAGGGCATCCAGAGGAAGAGGCCGTCGGAAGTGCAGAGCGCCATTCTGAGAAGACACCTGTTGGAGCTCACGCAGAGCTTCATCATCCCCTTGGTAAGACCCCCCCCCCCCCCATCTCCTCCCTTCCCCATCAGCTTGTCCCCCGGCCCGAGGGGGAGACGTGGTGGTTCTGACGGACTCTGCTCTGTCCCCCAGGAGCGGTACATGGCCAGCCTGATGCCACTGCAGCGCTCCGTGACGCCGTGGAAGGTGAGGCCGCTTGGGGATTCGAGGTCCTCTGGCTCTGTCACGTCGATGAGAGGGACCCCCGAACCACACTCCACTGTCACCTTACACACCTCCCATACCGTTCCTCAGCACTCCATCAATGAAAACCCACATGTGTTCAGGGGGAAGGACGCATTGAGATGTGACGCTCTCATTTTCTAGATGCAAATTAAAAAATGAATGCATAATCATCATGGGACAATGAATCATAGAATAAGAAATACACTCAAGCTAAAAAAAAAAAAAAAACACTTGCAGCCCTCACACGCCTCCTGTATTTCAGACTCCGCCCCAGATCCGCCCCTTCAGCCAAGAGGAGTTCATGGCCACCCTGGAACATGCCGGACCCCACCTGACCTCCATGCTCAAAGGGGATTGGATGGGACTGTACAGGTGAGCGGCACCCCTGCCTGGCCCTGTCTCTCCTCACGTGGGTCGCCGCTGTGTGTGCGTTTGTGTCGTCTTGTCATCTCTTGACGGGCTGTACGTGCCCCCCCCCCCCCCCCCTGCAGGAGGTTCTTCAGGTCGCCCAACTTTGACGGCTGGTACCGTCTGCGGCGCAGGGATATGACCCAGAAGCTAGAGTGTCTGCACCTGGAGGCGGTGTGTGACGCGGTGAGCGACACGGCCGTCATTGGTTATCAGTGTGATTTGTTATTTTGAAACCTGATAATGAGCCCGACCGTTTCTGTCACGCGACCGCCTACTCCTCAGGATCTGGTGGGCTGGACCAAGGACAAGTCTGAGGTGGAGGTCGTGGACCTGGTTCTCAAGCTGAGGGAGAAGCTGGTAAGACGCATTCTCATTTTGTGAAGAAAGCAAGCACTAACCTTGCATCGCAATGGCAGTGGCTACTCTGTGCCCCCTGCATGGACGTCCGGCTTCCCAACCAGGCTGTGCAGACGCCTCGAGAGGCCAGACGGATGGTCATCTTTGGACAACGCGTTGGTTGTTACACTAGATGCATATTCGTTTTGCTTGCATGCTTGCATCTGTTGAACTGGAACCCGGGCAAAAGCCTCGTCCGCTGAGTGACTGAAGATGGTATCACGGGCCACCAGAACCATTCCCATCAGGTGCTGGAAACCCACGGGTCAACCGTCTTCCAGGGGCTAAAGGCTGAGTTATGGTTCCGCCTAGTGATTACGTAGTGATCACGCAATGGCCACGCAGTTGCTTGGATGCAGTCATGAGACTGTGATGGTTCTGCGTGGGGTTTACCTGTCGAAATGCAATTCAATGCCACACCGGTAGAGGGCGACCAGAATGACCATTCTGGTCATTACATACATTACATACTTATTACATACTAGCGAGTAAAAAAAAAAAGTTTACAGAAACGAAGGTAAAAGTTAAATATATGTTGTTTCCAATCAGTCGAAGCATTTATCACACCCTAGTGGTGTTTATGAGTGGAAACCGGAAAAGCGATCTCCAGCGGATGTAGTTAGCGGACCAATCACAGCCAACGCCGCTGCGTTGGTGTTGCGTCGCCTCGACGCACGTCTAGGATTTTTGGGAGGTGCTCGTCAGGCCCTTGCGGTGGACGCAAGGGGGGTCCGCAAGGACGTAATGGGTCCCTAAGCCCCCCAGCGTTGCGTCAACGCGGAAGCATAATTTAAGCATAACTCTTAACGCTTGCTGGTTCCACCCCACAGACCAAGGCCCAGAGGCAGCAGCTGTCGGTGAGGGAGGGGGCCCTGGACCAACTGGAGCGCTGTGTTCAGACCATCGCCGCCTCCTTGCCCGAGGACCTACAGAGTGTCCTGCACAAACACAGGCTGTGATGACACCACCACCACCACCACCACCTCCACCTCCTCATCTGTTGCCATTCAGCCCACAGCAGCTCCACCAGCCCCGACAGCATTTATAATCTAGATTTGAGCGAAGCCAGTATTTTTCAAAGTGATATTCAAAGTAGGTACTGTAGTCTTTCCCCAGGTGGCGGGCAGTGGGTGGGTGCTAACTCCATGTGGTCTGCTTTTGGAGCTCTGCTAACACTTTGCTGGCTGAGATGTGTGTGCTGCCCCCTCCACCCCAGCCCTACTTTAATTTATACTTTGTGGAAACACTTTTTAAATCAGTGTTTGTTACCTCGCACCTTTTTGAGTTCAGCCTTGTATGTTGTGAGATTGCACTTTTAATTTTTTTATTTCATTTAAAAAAAGTTAGTTAGGGGTTGTATATTTTCAGAACTTTCCACAACTATGCGCCAGTCAATGACTCTATACCAGCAGCTCTAGACCTCATACTCATCCTCTGCTCATTAAGTCTTGACTTACTCTATGAATGTTAACAGGCAAACCTTTTCATTCATTTGCCAGTATAAGTTCAACCCTGATGTAAAACTGTAAAAATTCTGTTTATTTAACGTATTTATGTTCAAATCGCTCCGCTATTGTAATATTTTCATAATTAAGACGTTAACATTGATAGTAAAATGTTTTTTTTTTTTTACGTGCAAGTAATTTCTTTACTTACACGTAGACATGTTCAGGTTTTTTCCCCAGCAAACAGTCAGAGTTACCACAGGAAAAAGTTTTAATTCTCCAAGGGAATCAAAAATATACATATAGAGTGGCATTATTCACAAAGCTTCTTCCAAAAGATCGCCCAGCGCACGCGCACACACACACACACACACACACAACCCAAAGCACCTCAATGTGTGTCACATGCAACTTCATATCAATGGCAATACTCGGGACATTCATCCCTAGCTGGGCTCATGTTCGGAATGAAAATGGAAAGTTTCCCCCGTGACTTATAATAGATAGAAGAACAGACATTCTCGGAAATGCCAATAATCTGATATTGCCAAGGCATCCACACCTGCATAATGTACATTCAAAGTGATTAAAACCGTTCAGAACTTTAGTTCAGGAAGACCCCCACCCCCCCACCGTCCCTTTAGTCTTTTCCTATTTTGACCACCGGCCACCAGGGCTGTGCTTGCAGTTTGAGCACGGCCGTCTTCTCCTGGGGGCTGAAGTGCAGGATGGTCAGGATGACGCCCAGGGTCTGCCTGCGGCCGCTCTCATCCTGCAGCGTGAGGAACTTGTAGAGGACGTTCTTCAGGTACTCCAGGTTGGCGCCCTCTCTGCCGTGGTCCCTCAGCAGCTTGTCCAGCTTCCCGCGCAGCTCCTCCACCTCCTCCTCGTGCCGCTCGGCGTTGGCCACCAGCCGGCCCTGCAGCTGGTGGAGGTCCTCCTGCACGCCGCGCTTCTCCCGCCGCAGCGCCGCCGTCTCCGCCTCCCGCCGCGCCAGCTGCTCGGCGTACAGCAGCAGCTGCGCGGGCTCGCTGGCGCCGGCCAACGTCAGCGCCCGCGTGATGATCTCGCTCTCCTCCGGCGCCGCGTCCCGCCCGCTCGCATCCTCGCCGCCGCCGTCTTCCCCCGCCGCTCTGGGGTCCGGGGTCCCGGCGGAGCGCTGGCCCGGCAGCCCGGCGCCGTGGCTCAGGGCGGCCGAGCGGAGCTTCTCCAGCTCCCGGTCCTTCTCGTCCAGCAGGGCGCCGACCCGCTCCCGCTGCTTGTGCAGCTCGGCCTCCAGCCGCAGCAGCGCCTCGCGGTGGCCGGCCTCGGCGCGCTCCAGCTCCTGCCGGTGGGTCTGCTGCCGCGCCGACGCCCGCTGCTCGCCCTCCTCCAGGTCCTGGCGGTGCCGGGCGTCGGCCTGGTCGGCGTGGATCCGCAGGTTGATGTACTTCTCCTTCAGCTCGGCCAGCTGGTCGCGGGCGTCCTCCAGCTCCTTGGCCTGGCAGCCGTCCTTAGTGTTCTTGTTCTTCAGCACCACCTGGGCGCGCAGCTTGTAGCGCTCAAACTCCTCGCGGAGCTGCCGCAGCTCCGCCTGGCAGCGCTGCTCGGTGCCGTTCTGCCCCCCGGGGTGCTCGCCGCCGTGCGCCGGCGCCTCCAGCTCCGACAGCTTCTGGATCTCGGCCGTCTGCTCGGGGCTGCGGCGCGTGGCCAGCAGCAGCAGCTTCTTGACCCGCTCCATCTTGTCCTTCAGGGCCCCCACGTCCAGGTTGGCCTCGTCCGCGCTCAGGTCCCCGGAGGCCCGGCTGGACGCGGCGATGGCCAGCGTCTTGTTCTCGGTGTCCAGCTGCAGCAGCCGCTCGCGCAGCCTGTGGATGCTCTGCTGGTCCCGCTGCTTGGCCTTCTCGCAGGACCCCAGCAGCTCCGAAAGCTCCGACACGCGCTCCTCCAGGCTGGCCACCCGGCCCTCCTCGGCCTGGGCCTGGGTGCGGGCGTGCTCCTCGGCCTGGGACGCCTGGACATGTCAACAGAGGAACACTTTGTTGGATCAGCACGCAAGCACACGCGATGGGTCATGCAATGGAACACGCACACGGGTAACTGGGATGACTGGGATGCTATTTAAACAGCAACTGGGGGAATCGGGACAATGGATGGCACTCCTTTCTAGCGGTTAGGAATCAATTCATGCAGTTTGGAAACCTATTCAATCCATTATGGGACATGGCAAAAGGTATTAATGAACGGCATCATGTGTTGATGTCCACTTGGCCTCGCCATTCAAAACCCTTAGAACCTTTAATTATTTCGGATATCCTTTAGTAATTCCCAACTATGGTGTTTGACATCTGCATGGCAACAGGCTCAATCCCATCGGCCAATCAAGGTCCCAGTGTGATCAGCTTGTCCACAGACCAGCACTACCAGCTGCGCCTCACCTTTCTGGTCTCGTGCTGCAACTGCTGCTGGTGGTGCCGCTTGAGCTCCACCACCTCCCGCTGCAGCTCCTCCACCCGGGGGTCCGGCCGCCGCCTCTCCGCCTGCACCTCCTGCAGGCTGCGCCGCAACTCCTCCCGCTGCTCGCCGCTCTCCCTCAGCCGCGCCTCGTAGTCGGCGACGCGGCCGGCCGCCGCTCCGCTCTCGAGGAGCGCGGCGCGGGCGTCCTCCAGCTTGAGCTCCGTGTCCTGCCGCAGGTCCCGCTCCTCCTGCAGGAGCTTCTGGAGCTCGCGCAGCATCAGCGCGTGGTCCCCCTGCTCCTGGGCCCGCTCGTGCTGCTGGGTGATGATGCGCGCCTTGCTCTCGGCCAGCTGCTCCTGCAGGCCCCGGGCCTGGGCTTCGTGCTGCCGCCGCTCCTCCTCGAGGCGGGCCTGGAGCTCCTCCAGCTCCTGCTTTATGTTGCGCTTGTCCGCCTGGAAGCTGGCCTCCATCCTGGACTTCTCCTGCGTCACCGTGGCCAGGGAGCTGGTCAGGGTGCTCAGCTGCGTCCTCAGCTGGATCACCCTCCGGTCGGCCTCCGCGTGGGGCATGTTGGCGGCCGGCGGCGCCTGCGGTGGCTGATCCGGACCTCGGCCGCTGCTGGAGCTGACGCCGCTCTCCGAGCCGCTGGCCTCGGGCTCAGCCCGATGACCCGGCGGCAGGCCCTCGCCGCCGGCCTCCTCAGTCTCGCCGGGTGGCCCTTCCAGCTCCTCCCCCGCCCGCTCCGCTCTGGCGCCCTCGCTCGTGATGCTGGCGGCCGTGTCCAGGCTGTCCGCGCTGTGCATGGAGCAGCCGTCGTCCGGGAGGTCAGAGGTCACCGAGCCCGGGCCGCTAGGGGAGCCGCCATCACAGTGCTGCTGGCCGAGGTCCACCTCCTGGGACACAGTGAGCACCTTCAGGCTGGCCTCCAGGGCCTCCTTCTCCTTCATCAGGCTCTTGTAGGCCCGGACCACATCCTTGAAGCGGGTTTGGTACTGGATCAGCTGCTTCTTCTGGGACTCGATGGTGTCAAACATGTCTTTCTTGCTGGGGCCGCCCCCAAAGCTCATTCCAAACTTTTCCATGACTTGGTTGAGATATTACCCCAGCTACATCGAAGCTCAGACCAGACCCACGTTGGTTGACATGATCCACCTAAGAATGATCAGAACATGTGGTAATAACTCATGTTGTCATGTTGATTTAATATAACAGGATTCCAGTAGTTAGTTGTGAATTAGCCTCATTGTCCTCAACCCGGACATGAAGACGTGGCTGACCTCCGGGAATCTTCTAACAGGAAAAGTATTTTGTTGGTCAAGATAGCGATTGCCCTTATTATTATCTAATATTATATTAACCATTCGAGCTTATTAAACGTGATGGTTGGCTATTATCCAACGAGAGAGCTTATCTAGTCATATAAAGTTGCCCTTACCAGCTGTTTACATGCACGACGTACTTTCCAGCAGTGGTCATAAATTATCCAGTGAATCCAATGACAACGTTATGTCTAGTGAAAATAAAGAGCTTGAGGAAGGAAGAGTAACAAAATATTACCAAGCACCACAGGGATACTAGCTAGTGTTAGCCGTGCAGCTCCGGAAGAATGAGCATGCGCATGGAGAAAAAAAACTTTATTTAAACCAATAATAAACAAAATTCTATCGCACAGCATATAAATAATATATTTTTTATAAGAACAAGAACAATACACGTATTCGCCACAGATACTAACAGACGTGTTTTTTTTTAATTATGCGTTAAATTGCAAGGTGCAACTTTTCTGCCACGTGAATTAAAAAATGCGCCCCCAAAAACAGATTGTCAATAAAGTTGTGTGGAAGCCGTGACGTCATTTGTTCCGCGTTGGACAGTACGTGGCACCAGGGAGGAGGCTGCGAAGGGCTGAGAGCTGCACCCACTCACCACATCCGAGGACCGACTTCACCTGAGCACTAATCTCACTTGGCGGCGTGAGGTGTCCAGTGTTTTCGCTAAGGTTACCCTATAATATATATCGGACTGTCGGCACCATGGGCATCACCTTCTCGACGCTGTTCACGAGGCTCTTCGGCAAGAAACAGATGAGGATACTGATGGGTGAGTGCCGAAGCTAAGGCTAAGTGGGCTAATGGCGTTGTGATGTAGACAGACGGCTTGTTGGCCGGTCTGCCGGGTGGTTAAACGATACGAGTTCTGTGATCCCTGTGTTTCTGTGCCGTGGACGTATTTCTTGTTTGCTGAGGGTGGCCTCTTTTCTTTATCCCGAATATGTCTGTCAGTAAAGTGCTAAGACGGCTAGCTCGTCCTTTCAGGTGGCTAATGGTAACATAGGCTAACGTCACCAGATGAAGTTGTATAATACATCGGATAATGTGTTGTTTTATGTAATGACGCATTTGCTAGTGATGTGTCCAAGAACCGGTTTCACGATCCATACACGTTCTGAATGTTTCCTAATTTTCTTTTGCAGTTGGATTGGATGCTGCTGGAAAGACCACTATTCTGTACAAGCTGAAGCTTGGGGAGATCGTCACCACTATCCCAACCATCGGTACATTTACTATATTCTGAATTTCTCGCGTAAACTGCAAATGTTTGACGTGCATTGCTGACGAAACTAGTCCGTGGGAAAGCTTCGTTGTATATTTCTAATCACACCCTTGGTATACAATGGTTTAAACTGAACGATGAGTATTATTAGGCTATTATCTTATACAAGGAAAGTCCCCAACGCCTCAAGAGCTCTTCTGTTAAGGTTGTCAGGCCCAGAGATTATTGCTTGCTGTCATATCGGCCCTAAGATTGTGGCCGTGACAAATCCAGTCCAGTGAATTGCATCTCCTTTAAATCCCCGAGCACCGTCATCACTTAAAGTTGGCCTTCCGGTTTTGCAGTTTTTTTTTTCTCCCCCTTTATTAACACATGCTCACATCTTACCTCTCCACGCCCTCCCAGGATTCAACGTGGAGACGGTAGAATACAAGAACATCTGCTTCACGGTGTGGGACGTGGGCGGTCAGGACAAGATCCGACCTCTGTGGAGACACTACTTCCAGAACACGCAGGTACAGTGAGGACAAAGCCACATTGCGTGGATGTTTATTTTGTGACTGCACCCTAGCATACGCTTGGCATACATTTCTCAACGGATGGTTTTATCAGATGAGTTCAGCCATATCTCCTGAAGTCATTGGGACTACTATGGTGTCCTCATCGATTGCATTCTTGCCAATGTGTAATATGAATGCACTGTTTCAGGGCCTCATCTTTGTTGTGGACAGCAATGACAGAGAGAGAGTGGCAGAGTCCAAAGACGAGCTCATGAAAATGGTGAGCGTCCAGCACACGTTGGGCTTTTGGGTGAATCGTCATGTCTTGTGTTGGGCTTTTGTTCGAGGGGGAAGGAGGAGTATAAAGTGAAGTCAGTAGCTGTGCGAAGGGAACACGGCAAGTTGGAATAGTAATGTCCACATGGCTGTCTGAAGGTCTAAATATAGCCCTGATCTTCTTGCGCACGCTTTTGTCCCCCATTCATATTTTTTTTTTTTTTTCGTTCTTCCTTCTTCCTTGTGTTTGCCTCTCGCCTCCTTCAGTTGCAGGAAGACGAGCTGAAGGACGCGGTCCTGCTGGTGTTTTCTAACAAACAGGATCTGCCCAACGCTATGCCCGTCAACGAGCTGTCCGAGAAGCTGGACCTGCAGAATTTGCGCAACAGGACCGTAAGTGGAGTGATGCCATCTCAATGATCGCTGTGCCACTCGGGTGTGGAGGAATACTCTTTAGTCAACTCGACTATTGTGAACATCTGAGTTTTTCCTCAGTTCTCTTGTTTCTATATTTAGCACTTTGAGCAGTTATGATTATGGATTTCATGTACTGGAAAGATTCTTGCCGTTTTAGGGTTAGGGTTAGCCATCTTCATTCTTGAATGCACCAAATGTAAGTTGCTTCAGACGAAAGCGGCCACTATGTAAATGTGATGCGACGTCTTGCGGCGCACATCCGACTGCCGAGGCCAGAACCTTCCGCACGCTAACCCCGACCGCCATGTGTCTCTCTCTGTTCTCTGCTGTGCAGTGGCAGGTCCAGGCGACCTGCGCCACCCAGGGCACGGGACTGTACGAAGGACTCGATTGGCTGTCCAGCGAGCTGTCGAAGCGTTAGGAGTGTGTGTGTGTGTGTGGGGGGGGTGGGGGGGGGAGCAGGGGCTCTCCGGGAGCAGGAGTGGACATGAACGAGGGACTTGAACATGTGCAGCTGGAAGGCAGGGAAACGCAAAGCAACAAGTAGGAGGAGGATGAGGATGTAGAGATGCAGCATTCCATCAGAGGAAAACACGTTTTTTGTTTTGTGTTTTGTTGAAGTTTGTTTCTGTTTTAAATTATAAGTGTGTTTGTGTGGTAGAACTCAGACACTAAGAGTTCTGGTTCTGGCGCCTTTTTTTGTTTCATTTCAGTTTCCCCATTTTATTTAGTGTTGTCCCTGCCGGTGTTTCTTAGAATGTTTTCGTTTTTCTTCATGACTCAACTTTTAATTAGCATGTTTTTATGGAAATGATGTATAAAATTCTGAGTCTTGTGTGGCGGTTGTGCTTACATTGATTGTGTGTGGAATGGCTTTGGGATGTGTACGGTGGGGAGTTTGAGACAGTTAGGGTGAACAGATACTTGGGCCCAACTTTTTCCAGGGGAGGGGAGTTGACTGAAGGGGTCAAAGACCACTCCACACTCCCCTGGTGGGCTGACCGATTCCACAGAGCTTAAATTGAAGACCAGTTCCATTCCTTAACAATGTGAAAAGTGCAAGTATTTTCCAAGGCCATTACGATGCAATAAAGGTGTCTTTTTTTTCTCTCTTCTCAATTATTGTATGATTAGAGTCACCCTTACACTAACAGAGTAATCGTAATGGTCTTGTAATGTCTTCAGATATATTTTTAATATCACTTCCTTATGCTTCCTGTAGAAAAGGTTGTTTACATGAGTCACACAGATGACAAAATCAATTGTTTTATTGCTTTGATTGTAACAATCTGGTAACTTACACTACATTAAAATTAGAGGGTACTTGAATTACACATTTACAAACTCAAAAATGTCAAAACAATTTCATGTCACACCAAGTTTAATTAAAACCAAATGTGCATGATTACGATACACCTTCCAATCTTTATTTTGTATATACACACCAGGTTGTACAGATTATAACTATGAAACAGTATCAGTATAAGCCATAAAATGTACCTTTAGCCACTACACCCTCATGAGTTCTTAAACTTCATGTGTGTAACATTACAATGTTTCACAAAACTAACTCAGAGCATCCTTGGCTTCCATGCACTTCTTAAGGGGCCCTCTGTGCCCGATGGTCACAACCACCCTGGCTTCCAAATGCCCTCAGCGTGTATGCTTTAAAAACAAACACAAACATAAGGCAATACCATAGGCCAGTGTGTTCAATTCCAAGCTTCCCTGGCATGTTCCTCTGACTTCTCCCCTCTGGACGGCACTAAACGGTCACAGGAGCATGCTGGTTGTTCTGCCGCTTCACCACGAACACCTTCTGACCCGATACGGTCACCGTGTACACAAAGTCTTCCAGCATGACTGTGGAGGTAAGACACATGGTTCATTTCTACTGACTGCAGAGTGTCGATGCTTAATTCCCAGTGGGATAAATACTGTATTTGTATAACACAGTTAACACTTGATCAGTTACAGCCAAGCATCTCAGAGTGTTGTAAAGAGGTTAGCGACCACTCTGAGAATAACTTTCATGTTCCCCTTATAGTATTAACTTCTTGCAGGCCGTCTCATCAATGGATACGTGATCTCCGCAACGTCAGAGTCCATCTATGTTCTCACCTGAGATGCGTTTAAAGGGTGGTTCGGCAGCGCCCTGCAACCGGAAGCGGCATGCCGTCCGGACCATCTGCATGATGACTCCAGCTGTGTGCTCGTCGTTCTCCAGCTCGCCGGCAGACTGGGGGGCCAGAGAGAGGAAGTAGAAATTACCAAAGTACCAAAACCTTTTAAAGTATGTCCTGTGTGCACGTTAGACACATAGAGAAGGACGCAAAACGAAAGGGAAGTAGATAGTAAAGTGTTTATTTGCGGGGATGGGACCATTCAAAACGGCATGTTTTAGCGGGTCTACCCACCGCCAGGACGCCCTCCTCGCTGATGACGAGGTACCCCAGCTGGTCGGGGATCCGCTCCAGACCCTGCGTTAGTGCGGCGGTGGTCTGAACAGGGAACACAAGCCACACGTTAGCCGGGATCACAACAAAAACAACAACAACAACACACACTCTACGTCTTATCACGCTTCACGAACGACATGCTGAGAATAAAAGACGAACGCATTTTTAAGAGGCTGTTTCACATAGGGATAATGAGTGAAGTCGGCGTATTCGCGGTTGTAAATGGCACCAAACGCACCATTTTCGGATAGGATTTGACTTGAGGAGTTTGACACCCTCGACGCTTCCCTTCCTCCTCGCCCTAAATCACGTGATCGGCAGCGGGCGACGAAGTCGTGTGATGTCACGTGGCGACGTCGTGTGGCGTCATTCGAGGGCGTAAAACAGACAAAAAATGCATTTTTGTCGGCAGTTTTTTTATAACGTCAGGGCACAGCATTTTTTTTGTTTATAAATGAATGTTTGAATGTTGATCGAGTCTATTTTAGCGCATAAATACGCCAAATATCCTCGGCGTCATGGACTCCTTCACGCCACAAGGTGGCGGACTTCTAAAACGCGGGGGTCACCTGACTTGACCGGAAGCGGGAGTCAGGTGAGCCCTGTCACGTGATCCCATCCTCTTGCCCCAGAGTCGTCATTGAGCTGTTTTTCCTCTCCATCGCTGGTTCTTCCACCACCGCTGCTGCTCCAGAATGGCAGGACGGGGTAAACTGATCGCTGTGATCGGCGACGAGGACACGTGCACGGGCTTCCTGCTGGGGGGCGTCGGGGAGCTGAATAAGAACCGTAAGCCCAACTTCCTGGTGGTGGAAAAAGACACGAGCATCACGGAGATCGAGGAGACCTTCAAGTGAGTATGCTCATCCAAAACAGTGTGTTTGTTGTTTGTCATGTTGAGATACGGTTGATGATGACCAAATGGCGAGTAAAAGGTACTTGTTACAGTGTGGCCCCATTCGTTTTAGAGCCACGTAGTGGACTGCGACCCCAATGGGGGATCAATTAAGTCTCTGACGTGTATGTTTAGCAGTTGGTGTTGTACACAGATACGTCATGCATACTTAATTAAGCGTTTAATTGACGTCTCCTCCCGACATATGTTTATCCACAATGCCATTTGGGGGTCAATGTGTCCAGATATATCTGTCATCGTGTATTTGGTTGAATAACCGCTTAGCGATTGGTGATTCGTCTCTCCATCTCCCTGCAGGAGCTTCTTGGTCCGTAATGACATCGGGATCATTCTGATAAACCAGTTCATCGCCGAGATGATCCGTCACGCGATCGATGCCCACATGGACTCCATTCCTGCGGTGCTGGAGATCCCGTCCAAGGAGCACCCCTACGACGCGTCTAAGGACTCGATTTTACGCAGGGCCAAAGGGATGTTTTCTGCAGAGGACTTCCGATAAATTGTGTTCCACACACACACACACACACACACACACACACACACACACACACACACACACACACACACACACACACACACACTGAAGTCTCGGATAGGGACGGTATTGAGTATTCAAATAGATGTCTACAAATGAAAAGTACTTGGTAACTGTTTTTCGAGTGTGTTATTACGAGTCCGACTACCATTCCAGAGTGATGCGTTTTATTCTTTGCTCCCCGAAGCCCCGAGGCTTCAGTATGTATGTCCCACAAGGTGTTTTGCAGTCATGTTTCATTTCTGTTGGTTTCCAGTTTTATTAGAATTAAATGTGTATATGCCTCATCTTTATTGTTTAAACGTACGGAACCAGGAAGCGGGAGGTGTGTCTCATAGAGCTGACGGTGCATGTGACTTACTCATGGTTTCCCAACATTGACGTGTACGTTTGTGAATCAAAAGCCTGGCATTTGATGTTTACAGATTTAGACCCCCCACCCCCTCCTCTCGTTGTTCCCCCTGTTTCTTAAGCTTTAAGTGGATTTTACGTCTAAACCTACATCATGTGTTCATCTCTTCTTTGTTGATGGCGTTAAAGTGGAGGTCTGTGGAAATTGATTTGTGATGGTTGCAGCTGTATTACCCAATATCTGTACAACAAACCCCCCACAAAAATAAATAAATTATTAGATGTTTAAGAGACGACCTCTGGTTTATTCCGCCCCCGCTATGTACACCAATCACTATTTGAACAGCGTTCGGGTAAATTTAGGACAGAAGTGTCGTTACTTTCCCATGGTTGTCGACGCCTGATCTTGTGGCCTGTTTTATTTCACCCCATTACGACGAAAAAACTAGAATTGACAACACAAACATTGTGGAGACGGATCTATTTCCCTGGGTCAGATAGACGACTTTTGCTCGTTAACTGCCTGTGGAACCTTCCAGCAGAAATGGAACCTGCGTGGCGTATCGTTCTGCTGCTGCTGGGTTGTGTTTTGGGAAGCCCTGCGCCCTCGTTAGACGTCCGCTCCAGGTGAGGAGTTCATCCACGTGGCGGTCCTTTGGCGTTGTTCAGAGTTTACGCACGCAACTCTTGTGCACCGTGCCATTCTCTTGTCGTTTCTGTAGGCGACACGTTCAACATGTGCACGACAGGCCCATTCCAACGGACAGAAACTCCACAGGGTGAGTTTTTGAGGGACAAACGACAACAGTTAAAGGACGATATTGAAAATATTTACATGTAACGCAAGATTAATATGCAATGCGCTTTTCTTTTTTTTTTTTTTTTTTCATATTTGAAGAATGTCCGAAGACCAACATATTGTCAATAGCACCCTCATGGACAACTCCACAGGGTGAGTGTTAAGAAATAAAGCATTCACATGTATTGCAAAAAAACATGTATTGCAAAAAAAATTGCATGTGACAAATACAATTCCTTGTAATCCTTGTATTATGGCTGTTAATCTGTTCCATCTCTATACATAAAAACGTTGTTGTTAAATATTTCCAACTATAACATGACTCCACACAACACAAACTTTCAACACCTACACATTGAGTGATGTTGACCACCTTAGCGAGACTAGGGCCGATGATATCGGTCACGCAGTGACTGATGAACAGATGCAACTACGCAGATAATGCCCTCTTGACACTATTTTATTAATGTCAGTATCATTGTTGTTGTATTTATCGTTCATTGCGAATAATTACACCGGCGTAAAAACCAGGTAAAACGCATAGAAAACACCTTCTGACTTCCTCCATTCACGGCTGGCGCAGTGGAGATGACGCTGTTCTCAGAGACCAATCAGAAGCCGAGTAGGGCCGACCGTGGCGAGGCCATAGCCATAGATGCTCCTATCAATCACGGTCATTTCCTAGTCAATCAACTTGCTTCAGATCAAAATTTGATTAAACGGGAAACGCTTGTTATCCGTTTTTTCCATTTTTCATTTGAGCACAAAATGGGAAATTGATAAAACGAGTCATTTTTATTTTGGTTTTGGAAACAAATACTGAGAGAAATGGTCATTTTTTTATTTTTTTTTATTTTTGGTTTTATTTTGAAAAACGAATGAACGAATGATTATACGGATTCAATCCAAGATTAATATGCAATGCGTTTTTTTTTTTTTTTTTTTTTTTTCATATTTGAAGAATGTCCGAAGACCAACATGTTGTCAATAGCACCCTCATGGACAACTCCACAGGGTGAGTGTTAAGAAATAAAGCATTCACATGTATTGCACGATTTGCTGCTGCTGGGTTGTGTTTTGGGAAGCCCTGCGCCCTCGTTAGACGTCCGCTCCAGGTGAGGAGTTCATCCACGTGGCGGTCCTTTGGCGTTGTTCAGAGTTTACGCAGGCAACTCGTGTGCACCGTGCCATTCTCTTGTCGTTTCTGTAGACGACACGTTCAACATGTGCACGACAGGCCCATTCCAACGGACAGAAACTCCACACGGTGAGTTTTTGAGGGACAAACGACAACAATTAAAGGACGATATTGAAAATATTCACATGTAACGCAAGATTAATATGCAATGCGTATTTTATTTTTTCATATTTGAAGAATGTCCGAAGACCAACATGTTGTCAATAGCACCCTCATGGACAACAACTCCACAGGGTGAGTGTTAAGAAATAAAGCATTCACATGTATTGCACGATTTGTAGGCCTAATCTTCTTTTTTTGGTCCAATCTGAAGACTGACCACAGACCCAAGCGATGGCAATACCACCACAATAAACAGCAAATCCATATGGTGAGTTTTGTTAAGATTTTTTTAGATTACAATAAATGATACGAATCGTATTTAATGCAAGGTGTATAGCCAATGCAACTTGTAAACTTCATATGAAGACTGCTTGAAGCGAAATATCATGACACCAACAACACAATGTGAGTTAAAATGACAAAGACCACGTAGGCTACTGGATGTGTCATACCTGAAATATTCATGTTCAATCTGTCATACCCGATGAAAGAGGAATGACAGAAGTTCAGAAAGATCGGGTCAGTAGATTGTTTTTTTTTTTTTTTTTTTTACATCTACTTTCATTCAGGAGTTTCTTTAGGGCTTTGGAATCATATGGCCCAGAAAAGCAAAGATGGCGCGGGGCAATCTCCCCTGGAACCAGGGGCAGATTGTTACCCACTGTGTTCTGATTGGTGAGCAGCGCTGTTGCACTAACGCCGTGTGTTTGCCCCCCCCCCAGGTTCTACCTGCCAAACGGGTGAGATGTGCACTCTGATCAAAGCCTACATGTAGAAAGTGTATGGTTGTTTTAAGTTTAGCTCACGCAATGTAGCGCAATCAACAATACCAACAATAATTGTTTATAATAATAAGTAGGTCATAAAACAAGCAGTTAAAATATATCGTAAAATTATACATAGGCCTACACACCTCAAGCCATTTAATTTGTATCTTCACTAAGAACACAATTAGGACTCGTCAGGTAAAGATGAGTAATTATTTTAAGATAAGTAACAAGTAAAGTATGGTAATTCTCTTTTGCTATAAACAGTTGTTAATGTCTTTTTTTTTTACAGTGAATTTCTGATGTCGTGAGTATTATTTTATTTTATTTAATCTCCTTCCTTCGCTTCAAATGACTTGATTTGTGTTCATCAACCACAATCTGCAATGCCATCGAAACGGATCTTTCGCGTTTCCAAAGTCTTCTCTCATCCCCGCCAAAATGTGTCCCTGTGGTACCGTGTGTGTGTTCAGAGGCTTCCGTTCCCCCACGATGGGGATCCACGACCTGCCCAACCGCTTGCTGCGGGGGGACAAGACTGCGGGAAGCCAGACAACGAGTATTATTGGGCCGGGCAAGAAATAATGATAATGAAAAAAAAAGAAAAAAAAAAATATTATTAATAATAATTACATAAATGTGTATAACATAATAGTATGGAATAAAACATAATGATAAGATGAATGATGTTGATACTTTTTTAACAGTTTTATTATTTCTTAAGATTGATACATACACCTGAGGATATCATGTTTTCATTTCGTTTTGATGTCTCAAACATTCTACTGATATGAGGACTGAACACAACCTTTCAGTGGGACCAAGACACACTCTGCTGATAAAAGGCTGATTCAATCAAACAACATCAGACTTCATTTGGGGTGCAGAGCATAGACTGTATATAAATATGGACAAACCCTCTGTGACGTCACCCATAGACATTCTTAACAGCGGAGATGAAGCCTAAAGCTTCTGGGCGCCACCATCTTGGACATATCAGTCTGTGTTCTAAGCCCGCCTACCTCCGGCCAGACCAATCAAAGCCTTGAATCCGTGAAGGTCATGCCGTGATTACAGATGACAGCTGCCAATCAAGTTGACCACGCCCTTAATTATTCATAAAATAAATCCTTCTCTGTGCATTAAAATAATGGATTCTAAAAAAATTCACCCCCCTCACAGTTGTCATGGACTCGAACACTACTGAAAGACACCAAAACGGTTTTTTGAACCAGGCTGTAAACATGTTTATTTTGGCTGTAAAGTTGGACATTTTAACATGGGTGTCTATGGGAGTTGACGAGTTGACTCCGTTCTGCAGCCAGTCTCAAGCGGCCAGTCGAGGAACTGCAAGTTTTTGCACTTCGGCATGGGCTTCATTTTTCAGCATGGAATGTTGCCGCTTGGTGCAGAGCCGTTCCTTGGTCATGGAAAAGGACGGATGTGGAAACCACAGCACCCCCAAGTGGTGGTGGTGGTACTACTACTATTACTACTAGAAATAATGATACAAAAGATAACTGCTGCATAATAACAACAAGATGATAGGGTATACATAAACCTACACAGTACAGCACTACAATTGTATTTGTTAATTGTTCTCAGCCTAATGGTGGATCGCTTTGGAGCCCAGCATCTGCTAAATGACTAAAGGTCTATTTCAATACACAAAGCCCAGAACACAGCTCATATGGTGAGACGCCACCACAGTAATGGCCTCCTCTCATGCGTGGCTGGGCTGGTTCTTATGAAACACCTGTCCATCCTTGACAAGCCAGCTGATATTTCTAGTCTCCCCTGCCTCGGCCAGTATCCCATAGAGCTGGTGGAGAGACAAGGTGTTAGTAGGATCCATGGGTTACTTATTATTTTTTTAGATTCTTCAGACCAACACAGAAGTGAGTTTATATCACCAGCTGCAAACAGCACATTGAAGACAAGCATGTGATTTCCTCTTTGCTCCAACCTCAGCAACACACCATACCTGTTCCAAAACCTGGCGTCCCACCTCAGGATCCGTCATGTCGGCTTCAGAGCTGATCCTCAACTTGAGAATTGAGCGTTGCTTCAAAGGTTTCTGGCAGGCGAATTTTAATATAGCTCTACATCCATAATCAAAAAACTCCCCTGAGGTGGTCGACATATCTGCACAACGTGGAGAGATCTCCCCTCCATAGTTGTTTGGGTCACTTCCACCCCAATTCAAGAAAGTAGATCTGCTTCCGTCAGACCAGTGGGACCATGGATCTCTGTGGAGACCAATCCATGTCTCTCCTCCATATAGAGCCAATATTTTGCTTCCTTCAGTCGCGCTTCGAATGCTGGCCAGGTCTGTGTGATGCGTCTTGCAGTATTGCAACGCCTCGTACCAGGTCACTTTGTTTGGGTAATAAACGTAGTGGGGTTCTTTATCTAAAACAGAATGAGGAGGAAAAAAGGAAAGATACCTTAGATAATACAACAGAGTAATGCCATATCCCTGTCCGTATTCTTCTAATCTATACTTTAATAAAATCATGGCTAATGTGACCAGTATAGCTCACATCTATGTTATCAATGTGTCCCTTTCGTCCTCTTTAACTAGTACTGCTAAAACAACAGCAATAATAATAAAAATGCAGCACACCGTCAAAGCACATTGCAGTATATAGAGCTGTGCAGGGCACATCGAACCAGTAACCGTCATATAAAATTGTACAGTTCTGTTCATTGTAGTAGAAGTCTGGTTGCCCATTTTTCCACATTCCATAGTTTTGGCCAAATTTGTAGTCTTGGTTCCCGAGGGACCACTTCCAACTGGTGCGGTCATCATAAAGTCCGATCCACACGTAGCCGTAGTTAAAGCCAGTTGCCAACTCTTGCAGGCTCTGGACGTCCAATGCGTTGTCTATGGTGGCCAGGTCCCCATTCCGATCCCTGCAGTATTGCTGAGCATCGGTCCAGCTCAGCAACTGGTCCACGTAGTAGTAGCGTTGGAAAGTGGGAAGTGAGTCATAGTGGCTCAGGAAGAGCCCTGCAGGGAACACCACACACACACACACACACACACACACACACACACACACACACACACACACACACACACACACACACACACACACACCCACACACACATTGTTATGACAAGACAATATTGGCATGGGTGAGAGATCCCTCGGGGGAATCGAAGGTGGAGGTAGAGAGAACCACAGCAGGGTAACAACTGCAAACATTTCCAGCTTTGTGACTAGATGTGCTTGTTGTGCATGGTGTGATATGTGGCACAACTTCACCATATTACACAGATACAGACATGCACACAGACAGTAGCGTTGTAGTCAAGACCGCCTAAACCGAGACCAAGACACTACCAAGACCAGAGGGTATCAAGACCAAGACAAGACCAAGACCAAGACCAAGTCGAGACCGAGACCGAGATGAAGTCGAGACCGGAAAAAAAACAGACTGTGTTTTAAGTTACACCAAAACGTGTAACTTAAACATTGGCGCAGCAGTTAGGAAAATATATACAATGTAACATATTTGGCGCGTAGTGTACGAGTGCTGCGTCATATATAAGGTTTTGTGATGAGCAGGAGCTTGCTGCTTGGTTTATGCACAAACCCCCTTGAGACCTCTATGTCCGAGACCAAGACAAGACCGAGACCGAATACAGTCGAGTCCGAGACAAGACCAAGACCACGTAAAAGTTGTCCTGAGACTGGTCTCAAGTATTACAACTTTAACAGACAGACAAACAGACATGCTATTTGTTTTCTGAAAACTGTCTGGGCCTATGTGATGACTAATAATCTGTTATCACTAAATTGTCTCCTCTGCAGTCAGATGGCCACACCATATGTGGGGCGGCAGTAGCTCAGTGGATAGAGTGGGTAGACAGAGCCGGTCGTCCACTAACCGTTGGGTCAGCGTTTCGATCCCCTTGATCCCCCACCTCCATCTGTCCACATGTCGAACCCCACAAATGTACTGATTGTAAGTTGCTTTGGACAAAAGCGTCTGCTAAATGCCCCTTTACCCTTTATATGTCTAACCATTGCTTGTTCTTCTCTTCTCAATACTTCTCTGCTCATGGGACAGATGTCTGGCACCTACTCCACAGATAACCACCAGCCCGCTCTCAACACTACCTCTATGCAGTCATTTTTCAATTTCAATCTCCTTATGAAAGCTTGTGGTAAAAGCTTGTGGACATTTAGCAGATGCTTTTATCCAAAGCGACTTACAAAAAGTACATTTGTCAGAAGAAGGGGAAACATTGCATTGCTGCTAATACAGTAAGAAAGTCACCAGAACAAGTTTCAAGCATTTCAATTTCTAGGTTAACCATTGCTAGTATACAACATCTCTGGCTCAGTGCCAAGTTACAAAGAGCAATTATAGAGTGCCAAGACATACAACATGCAAGAGCATGAGGATAGGGTTGTTTTTTTCCCTGTATTTTTTGGGAAGTGTGTGTGTGTGTGTGGGGGGGGATGATGGATGTTATACAGGGTTCAGGTGAACTATGAACAAGTGAATCTTGAGTCTCTTCTGGAAGATGGGGAGTGACTCTGCAGTCCTGACATTGGCAGGAAGCTCGTTCCACCACTGCGGTACCAAAACGGAGAAGAGTTGAGATTTCGCCGTCCGACCTTTTATTCCTTTTAGTGATGGAGGTACCAGTCGACTTGTAAACACTGGGCCCATTTCAGCTTGCAGAGATGATCCTAAAGCAGTTAGAACTCTGGGACTCCATGAAAGCTAGAAACAGTACATCATAACTTGAGGACTGATAAGGATTAGTACTGACTTTGGTCCGCTTGAATTTTCTGAGTAAGACTAAGCAGGCAGAGTGGGGCTTGGTAAGGAAGCTAGAAACAGTGCATAAGACACAGAAACAGACAGTGACACACACACACACACACACAAGTCTGACCTGAAAGACTCAGAAAGAGAAGTATGTTTTCCTGCATCCTGTAACAAAAACAAATGTCCCTTCATCAGTTGACACCTTGAGCATTAAAAAAGAAAACTGAAAACTGTCTTCATTACATGCAGTTTTTCCATCACACACAGCTAGAAATTAATATATTCATATAACTAGTGCATGAATTTTCTCAATAAAAACAGTTTTGAGGTCACTAAATGTTCTGTCCTACCTTTGTTGTTTGATCGGCTTTGCTATTCACTCTGACATTGAGATGCGTTTCTTGTGGAATAGCTGACTGCAATACGTCACATGCATTTGCATGCATGTGAAATGCAGACTTGTTTCTATTAAATGCTAAGGAAAAGAAGAGCAGTATATTTTCCTGAATCCTGTGATATTTGTTTCACTTCATGCACAGCTTTTCAGACTGGTTGACAGGAGTACAGAATATCGATATTGATCCATTAACCTATGCAACTAAATCACTCCATCTACATTGAATTGAGCTATATGACCTTCTACATCAGTGGTTCTCAACTGGTGGGTTGCAGGCCTTTGTCTGGGCAAAAAAAGAAAAAAATCCTGTGCTTTTATTTTGAAGAGGATTTTTTATGCAGCAGAGTGCAGTCTATTTTTTTATTGCCTGAATAAGTGACTGAATAGTTTAATAGTACAGTTACTGAAGTGTTATGTTAAGTACATGTGAGAAGTTAAACATTTTCCTTGATTTGTGTCACTGCTTGTCATGAAAGGGTGATGGTGGGTCCCCAGGACCGGTTGAGAACCTCTGTTCTATGACCTTCTGTCACCAATCCACTCCACCCAGCTATGTAAATCATGCAAAGAAAAGTCTGCCTGTTAGTGTCGCACGCCTTGAGGAAATCCATTCATTTCCCAAATTTCCTTACAGCTTAAGTGAAACATTGGCCATTGGCAAAGATGCAATCACCACCCAATACAAGATTTTCCATTGTAAATGAATACCTTAGAACATTTAGCTTGAAAGCAAGGTTTTGTTGTTGAGGGCCATTCACACAGATGCGCGTAATAGCGCGTCTTTCTGACATACGACGCAGAACAGGAGCTGCAATAGTCATAATAGTTATCATGATGATGATGATGATGACGATGAGAAGAAGAAGAAGAAGAAGAAGAAGAAGAAGAAGAAGAAGAAGAAGAAGAAGAAGAAGAAGAAGAAGAAGAAGAAGAAGAAGAAGAAGAAATAATAATACTAATAATAATAACTAGACAATCTAATTCCACGTGAGGAATTACTTGTGCATAGGAATGCCCGTGATTATTGAGATAAATTCAGTTGAGGATTAGACCACAAACCCTCTGGTGATGGAACCCACGCTCTACCCACTGAGCTATGCCGTCCAGTTGACAGCTACCAAATAAGCTGCTAACAGTATTTCATTAGCTTGGCTAGCTAGTCTGCACTGTCATTTCAAGACATGCACAAAGGTTGATGACAAAAAAACTAAATGACCCAAAACAGGAGCAGTTACCGTGGCTGTAATTTGAGAAACGTGCCTCAAAGGAGAATTGTACAAGCAAATCAAAGGCAAAAGGACCAAGGCAGTAGGGGGAGTCAAAATGCTCAATTTAATGTCTATGGGACCTTTTTTTGCATGACTATAATACATTACATATGCCTTAGCTTCGATTGTTAAATTGAAAGCTTGAGCTAAGGCTAAGCCATTCAAAATTAGGAAAATTTGAGATTTGAATGCCATAGACGTGAAATGCAGACTTATTTCCATGAAAGGAAGCACAGTTTATTTTCCTGCAGCCAATTGTTTCACACACAGATTTTCAGCCTGGTTGACAGAATTACAGGGGATCTATAGTGATCCATTGACCTATGTATCTAAATCACTCCATCTAAATTTACATTTAGCAGATGCTTTTGTGACTAACAATCAGTACATTTGTGGGATTCAGTGTCTTCCTCAAGGACACTTTGAAATGTGGAGGTGGGGATCGAACCGCCAACCCTCTGGTTGGTGGACGACTCGCTCTGCCTACTGAGCTACTGAGCAGCCCAGCTTTGCAGACAGGAAGATTACAGGAGATCTCTTTAAATCACTCCATCTGTAATCAATTGATCTTTCCTTCTGTCACCAATCTTATCCACCCAGCTATGTAAATCATGCAAAGATAGTCTGCTTTTTTCTGTCGCACGCATTGAGGAAATCCCTTGATTTCCAAATGTCCTTACAGCTTAACAGCTTGGCAGGTGGCGAGAACCAACACAAGAGTTTCCATTATAAATGAATACCTTATAACATTTAGCTTGAAGGCAAGTTTTTGTTTTTGTTGAGGGCCATTCACACAGATGTGCATTACTTTTTATAAACATTACACATAAATAAACACCTATGCACTGTTGAGAATCTTGCACATACACACACACACACACACACACACACACACAATGTTCAAAGCAATTGCTAATTGAACAGATAAATGTTTTAAATTTTTATTTCCATTCCAATCCCTCATGAAATTGCACAGTTGTTCTGAGATGTTGTTCCCCAAAGCATGTGTAAATATGTATGTATGTATTGGGACCTTGGGACCTTGTGGTCTTTGTCATTCCCATGACATGGGAACGAAATTCGTTCTCTGCATTTGACCCATCCTATTGTACATATTGTACATTTGACCCATCCTATTGTACATATTGTACGTAGGAGCAGTGGGCTGCTCTGATCAGCGCCCGGGGAGCAAGTTGGGGTTCAGGGTTCAGTGTCTTGCTCAAGGACACTTCGACATGCAGACAGTTTTGGAAGTGGGGATCACAGGGATCGAACCCCCAACCCTACGGTTAGTGGACGACCACTAACCACCCACTCTACCCACTGAGCTACATGCCGCCCTACATGTATGTATGTGTGTATGTATGTATGTGTGTATGTATGTATGTATGTATGTATGTATGTATGTATGTATGTATGTATGTCTCTGCAACCCTCTCTCTCGCTCTCCAATGACATTTACACTTAAATTTAGGGCACATGACGCTTTTATCCAAAGCGACTTACAATGAGTACATTTGTCATAAGAAGGTGAAACATTTAATTGCTGCTAATACAGTAAGAAAGTCACCAGAACAAGTTTCAAGCATTTCAATTGCTAGGTTAACCATTGCCAGTATACAACATCTCTAACTACGTGCCAAGTTACAAAGAACGATTAAAGTGCCAAGACGTACGACAAATAAGAGCATGAGGGTAGGTTTAAAAAAAAAAAAATTTTTTATGCAGGGTTCAGGTGAACTCTGAACAAGTGGGTCTTGAGTCTCTTCCGGAAGATGGGGAGTGACTCTGCAGTCCTGACATTGGCAGGGAGCTCGTTCCACCATTGCGGTGCCAAAACGGAGAAGAGTTGTGATTTCGCAGTCCGACCGTTTCCGCCTTTTAGTGATGGAGGTACCAGTCGACCAGCTGAGGTAGTTGAGCGGAGTGCTCGAGCAGGGGCGTGGGGTTTCAGTAACGCTTGGAGGTAGGTGCAGTTCCATTAACAGCTTTGCAGGCCAGTAGCATCGTCTTGAATTTGATGCGAGCCACTACAGGGAGCCAGAGGAGGTCATGGAAGAGGGCGGTCATGTGGGAGAATTTGTGTCGGTTGAACACGAGGCCTGCTACAGCGTTCTGGATCGGCTACAAAGGTTTTATTGTGGTTGTTTCAACGCAATTGTCAATCAAACAGATAAATGAGATAAAAGTCATTTTTGTCTCAATTGTAATCCCTAATAAAATTACACAGTTGTTCTGAAATTTTGTTTTGTCACTGTGTTCTGAGCTTTATTCATTCGGCAGAGCGGCAAGTGTACTTCTGAAGAACTTGAAAAAAACAACAGTAAAGGGAATTACATTTTTTTGCAACCCACAGCCTTTCAACATTTTCAAACACAATTATTAGGAAGCAAGCGTCAGTCAAAGTTATTTTACCGTATGGTGAAACAACCTACAGTAGACATCTGAAACACTTCACTTTCACGTACCGGAAGCAGTTTCGTTTCCCGTGTGATCATTGGACAACTGGGACAACTAGACAGGAAGTTCTTCAATAACGAAAGTACGTATTCCGGTAGCCTCTATGTGATACTTTGGAGAAGTTCAGGACAGACAAAATAACACATTTTATTTATTATTTATTCAATAACCCGTCGCGTTTGAACGTACGTGAAAAGCCACAGTTGTACACTTTCAACCAGTCGTGGCGCTCCTATGACGTAATCTATGTACAATGTAATCACTAATATGTGTGTCCACGTTTAGCATGAAGCTCCGCGTCCGTATCAACAAGCAGACCGACCGAGTGGAGCTGGAGGACGGGGGAACCGGGGGGCACGGAGCCTCTCTGACGGAGCTCAGTGTTCGGATCCGGGAGGTGCTCCTACCGTCGCATGGTCTGAGGTGAGAGACAACGTTACACGGTGATGGAGTTACATCCATACAGGGCCTTGCAGAAGTGTTCCACCCCATCTCCTTCATCACTCATTTCACTGGATAACATTAATACATTCATGTTACACAAGGGTTCCTTCAGAAGCAACCTAGTTAGTAGGGCGCTCAGTCTGGTATAGTATACGAGTAATGGCTCAGAACGAACAATCACAGATTACAACATAATACCTGTTTTAAAGAAGACCCGTAGTTGGTTAACGAACAATTTGGCAACGATTTAATGATAATCCCCGTTCCTCTGTTTTGTTTACATGTCATGTTGCTACGGTAGCGCGGGACGGACAAACTGGCCTTATTTTCAAACTAGTTTTGTTAATAGCTAAATACAATACAATAAATCATAAGTCATGGATCCTCATCACTTGACACTTGGCTACTCGATGCTGTTTTAGACAATTACAGATTCTGGAGGAAGTATTGGCATCAGTTTCATTTGGTTGCAATTTGTGACCTCGCCGCTAGATGCCACCACGTCCCCCACACTGCACATTCAAGCAGACGTTGTGGGGGATATTTATTGTACATTGTGTTCAGCTCGGTATGGGAAATATGTGTGTGCTGTTTCTACCATTTTGTTCCCAGTCCAGATACAGAGTTCACCCTGTCACTTAATGGCCAAGAGCCACTCAAAGACACCGGCCAGACTCTCTCCTCAGCAGGCATCGTTTCTGGCGATCTGATCTGCGTGATCCTGCCTCCGTCTGTGTCTGGGGCCAGGGCTCCTGCCCCGTACTCAGAGACCACGCAGTCCCCCGGCTGCAGTGCAAGCCATACAGCCCCACAAAGACAACAGAAGGCATTTACCACACTTTGCCACGAGGTGGGCAACCACGTGTCTTGTTGTGTTTCCCTCTAATCCACTAATCGATTTAAAAATGTACGTCTAAATGTAAAAAACATCTAAATGTAAAAACTGTTGTCTTTCTAAGTTGCGGTGGGAGGTGCAGTCCAAAATGGCTGATTGTAGTACATTCCAGCCTTCGCCTGCAGCAGTGGGAATGTGTGATAGGCTAGGGTCCTGTGGCGAGGACACACCATGGCCACACACCAGTGATGCAGCTAAACTGAGTACATCAGGGCAGTATTCGATTGGAACACCTGCTGCTGCTTCATTCTCAGTCACGCTCAGTTTTTGCTGACTGGTTTCCAAAGAAATGAAACCCAAAGTTACTTTCACTTTGACCTTACTCTGTGCCAATCCAAACCAGCGAGAGTTACACTCGTGAAAGGCTCTGTTGTTATACATCTTGTGCGCCTACACTGTGCATCCAATTCTTTTTGTGGTCCGTTGTTGGCTCAATTTACAGGTAAATTCTGCAATGTTTGGCATTTAAGAATACGTGTAATCTTTACGTATTACAAAAACAATGATCTGGTCTGGACACACTTGTGGTCCACGTTTGGTCCATCCATGCTGTAAGCAGAATACTGCTCTAGTGCTACCATCGTTAGCATCAAAACATTATCCTATGTGCATGTCTTTGGTCACACTAACCATCCTGTCTGGCCCTCTTTCACAAAGAACCAGCCTGGCCCGAGTAGCACAGCCACCGAGAGCCCCGCCCGGATGCACTGCACTACGACGGACCCAGCGGAGGAGGAGGAGGGGGCAGCCGGCGCCACGGGGCCCTACGCCCAGGAGCCCATGCTGTGCGGCGAGGCCGCGGACGGCCAGGCGCCCCTGTCCCTGGAGCTCCTGCACCGGGGGTCCGGCGGAGGCGGCCCCTGCGACAGCATCCTGGTGGCCGCCCACCTGCTGATGCTGGAGACGGGATTCATGCCGCAGGTCAGGAAGGAGGGCAAGGGGTCAGGGAGGAGGGCAAGGGGTCAGGGAGGAGGGCAAGGGGTCAGGGAGGAGGGCAAGGAGTCAGGGAGGAGGGCAAGGGGTCAGGGAGGAGGGCAAGGAGTCAGGGAGGAGGGCAAGGAGTCAGGGAGGAGGGCAAGGGGTCAGGGAGGAGGGCAAGGGGTCAGGGAGGAGGGCAAGGGGTCAGAGAGGAGGGCAAGGGGTCAGGGAGGAGGGCAAGGGGTCAGAGAGGAGGGCAAGGAGTCAGGGAGGAGGGCAAGGGGTCAGGGAGGAGGGCAAGGGGTCAGAGAGGAGGGCAAGGGGTCAGAGAGGAGGGCAAGGGGTCAGGTAGGAGGGCAAGGGGTCAGAAAGGAGGGCAAGGGGTCAGGGAGGAGGGCAAGGGGTCAGGGAGAAGGGCAAGGGGTCAGGGAGGAGGGTAAGGGGTCAGGGAGGAGGGCAGGGGTCGGTGAGTGTGTGCGTCCCAACGCTGTGTGAAGGAAGGGCCCCAACTATTTACTGCGCTCATTTGTGAAGCCCTTGGGCATGACGGAATTGACAGATGATTGGACTGTTCTGTTTTCTTCCCCAGGACAGCGAGCTGAAGCCTGGGGACATGCCCACCGGGTGGAGGTCCCCGGGTGGGGCCTATAAGCTGCAGTACACCCACCCTCTGTGTGAGAACAGCCTGATAATGGTCATAGGACTCTCCATGGGACCGGTGCTGGTCATCAATGGTGAGTCAGGACACACACACACAGTACTGCAAACAAGCAGTACAGCTGTATGCGCGCACACACACACACACACACACACACAGGTGCCACCATGGGGGTCTGCTTGAAAGTAGTTAAATAAAAAAAATGGAATAAAAATACTAATAAAATTGCTGTTGTCATAGGACTTGCTAAGCATTAGCGTTGCTCGGGGTCAATATTCGTATTCATGGTCTGATAGATGAGTAGGGGAAACGGACCTTCTTTTGTCCGCGTTCCCATGATGGTGCGAAGTGTACCGCTCACCCCCCTCCGTCTCTCCTCCAAGCCACCCTGAAGGTCAACGAGAAGGTCGACGCCGTGCGCAAGCTGTGCCTCGATCCCTCCAGCTATGTGGCCGACGTGTCGCCAGGTGAGTGACTGCACCCCCCCCCCCCCCCTCCGCAGCACCTTCACAGGTCAGGGTGGGGTGGAGATGTGAGAAAATGGTGTCGGAGGTGATCTCCAACGACGGGGCACATGGGGCCGGTGGTAAAGGATGTCAACCGTTTTAAGTTACACGTGTTGACCTCAGCAGACGGTGCAGCCGCGGCACTCTACAAAGACCTGGCCAAGCTTTCCAGGACCTTCAAGGACCAGCTGGCGTACCCGTTGATTGCAGCGGCCAGAGCAGGTAGGCAGCAGTTACAGTATATGGTTAGCATTGGGAATTAAATGGTTAGCGTTGGGGATGAAATGGTTAGCGTTAAAATGGTTAGCATTGGGGATGAACTGGTTAGCATTAAAACAATTTGTAGCGAAAATGTATGGTTGGCAGATAGTTTCACAAGCCAGACTGTAGCTTAATATCTAAAGTCCGGTGGCAGAGGTGCTCAAATCTGGGTGAACAAATTTCTTTCACACCAGCCAATCATGGTGCTGGAGGCAGGGATCTGTAAACATGTACTTGGTCAGCAGCGTCTGTAAAGGTTTCAAACGACACTGTTCAGTTGTTTGTTTCCGGCCCAGCCTCTGTGCCATCTCGCCCCAGGGGTTCTGCTATAACATAGAAGGACTGCTGGTTCCCAGACAAGCAATGAAATGGTTCAGAATGAAGTCATCAATGACTTGGTGAGCAATGAATAGCAACGCGTCCGTGATGAAGTGGTATGCAATAGCATGGCTAGCACTGAATTGGTGAGCCATAAAATGGTGAGCAATTAAATGGTGAGCAATTAAATGGTTAGCAATTAAATGGTTAGCAATGAAGTGTCCCTCCCTTTTGCTAACGTTACACATTTGATCTGTCCATCATCGCCCCCTGGTCCCCCCCCCACCACCTCCTCCACCACCTCCTCCACCTCCTCCACCACCACCACCACCACCACAGCCATGGCCCTGCCGCCTGCGTTCGGCCTCTGCGCCCTGCCCCCCGAGCTCCTCCTGCGTGTGCTGAGGCTGCTGGACGCGCCCTCGCTGGTGGCCCTCTCCGCCGCCAGCAGGCGGCTCTGCGGCGCGGCGGCGGACTCCACGCTGTGGAGGCACCTCTACGTACGCGACTTCAGAGGTAAGCGCGGGAAGACGGGCGAGCGTGCACGTGGAGCACTGCCCCGCCCCCGTCCTGCTCGCCGGCCGGACGCCTTTTTTTTTTTTTTGTGTGCAAAGGGGGCGAACGGTGACTTCGGATGGAGGTCTTGGAAGGAGGGTTCTTAGCGCGTTCTTAGGGCGTTCTTAGCGCGGCTTTAGCAGAACAAAACTCTCAAGACGGTGTTCTCTTCCTCAGGTCACGATCCCTCCACGTCTACGGCGACGGACTGGAAAGAAGTGAGGAACATGCGTTATTATATTCACATTAATGGGGAGCTCTTGGGGGGGGGGGGGTCCAAACCACCATCTCATTGTGTGCTCTGCATCCTCATCTTCCCGCAGCTGTACAAGAGGAAGTACCAGACACGCAAGTACTACCAACAGACCACCGGCCGCCACCCCCACCGGCTGCCCCCCCCCGTGTACCCGGTGGTGCCGGGGCCCCACCCCTTTCACCCCCAGCCCTTCCCCCCCTACCTCCCGGGGGTGATCGGAGGAGAGTACGACCAGAGACCCAACCTCCCCCTGGGCATGCTGCCAAGGCCGCGCTACGATCCACTGGGCCCTTTTGTGGGGGACCCCCCGGGGATCGGGCCCTCGCGGCGGCGAGGGGGACCGGGACCCATCAGCGGGGGTGGGCGGGCCAGAGACATCCGGCGTGGGTTCATCTGATTCTCATCTGGACTCAGTGGGCCGCATTTACCCATCGGCGGCCATTTCAGCTTCCCTCCGCTCAGTTAGCATTTAGAACCAAGATGGCCGCGAGGTGAATAAGGCAGATGCTCTGAATGAACGGAATCCTTTCAAACCTCAGTGTATGAAGCGGCTTGATGAGAGAAGGGTTTTGGTTTCTTGTGTGCACTGGCACGACATAAACGTGTTTCAGTTGCTTTGCACTATTTTTCCCCCATCAAATTCTGCAGTTATAACAATTTCTCTGAAACTTCTGAAATTCAAGTGTCTAATCAGGTCTTGTGTTCTCTGACTCTCTCCCTCTCTCTGAGTGATTAGCTGTGCCTGTTTTGCTTGGTGCAGTTAGATTTCTCACCTTTCAGTTAATTAAATCAGCTCTGATTACCGTTGTGACCCTTTGTGTGTGTGTGTGTGTGTGAGGTTGAGATAGTTACTTGGATCGAGCTGGATAGCACTCGCCAATAAATTCGTTGCTATGCCAATGAGTGATGCTAATGTCCCTAAAAATCCAACTAAATGCTTTATTCGTCGTTGTGAACACAGGAAGTATAATGGTTTGTATAATACAAATTTTTATATATTTGTCGTCGTGAAATGAATTCTCTGTATTTAACCCAACCTTTGCTTGGAGCCACGGGTTAGGAGCTAGCTGGGAGCTAGCAGCCAGCAGCCTGCCTCACAGGGCAGGAGTGAGACAGGACAGAGTGTCAACGTCAAAAATTTTTGGAAACCACAGCACCCCCAGGTGGTTGTGTTGGTGGTACTACTACTACTACGACGACTACTACTCGTAATAATAACAGGGCTGTCTGTAGTCAAGACCACCTTTGTCGAGACAAGGCCAAGACTAGTCGAGTCCGAGTCAAGACCGAGTCCAGGACAGAAAAAACAAGTCGTAGGCCTATGCATGACAGTATCATTTCGGGTTATTATTTGTTGATCTAAAAGCAAAAACAGTGTCACAACACCCAGGATTTGTAAGTATAACCATTCCCCTTGATATCATTAAATCTAATCTAAAGAAAACAGAATGAGTGATGCCTCATAATACATTTACATTTGGCAGACGCTTTTATCCAAAGCGACTTACAAAGAGTACATTTGTCATAAGAAGGTGAACCAGTTCATTGCTGCTAATACAGTAAGAAAGACACCAGAACAAGTTTCAAGCATTTCAACTGCTAGATGAGTGGGAGCAGGGAGTGCTGATTGAATGAATGAACTTATATACTGTACATACACCAGTTCACCGTGGCGGCTGCATGGAGAGGGGGTGAGTAGGGAGTGTATTTGTTGTTGACCGCTCAAACTAACTAAAACGGGGTATTTTACCATCTTGCCTCGCCTTGCCTTGCTTTCCCTGTTTGTTTGCTGTTTATAATAAAACTGGACACAGTTGGAAACCACGGAAATGGCCTTGTTGTTTGTGCAGCGAGTCAGCAGTGCAATGCTCCCTCACTTAGCATCTTGTTGGCGCAGCAGCCATTTCACCAGCCAAGGTTCGGATAAGCCTGGATCAATACAATATACGGAGGAAACAAAAAGGACGCAAAGCAGGTAGCGTGGTGTATCTGTTTCGACCTCACTCTGACCGTCACTACGGTCTAAAAAGGAATGAGTACATCGTTCTGCCTAATACCGAGACCATATGCCAAAATAGTCATGCCCATGACCTCCGGAAGCAGCACGGCCTGATCTTGTAAATAGCACAGATTGCTTCCGGTTCGTCCTCTTTACATTGATCGCCTCACCGGACCAGGTAAGTTGATCTATTTTCAGAGCCTATTTTCAGGTCTATTTTCAGAGCGCACAGCCACAAGATCGTAACCTACGGGTACAGGCGCCTTTGGGTCCCTGTGGATCAGTGTGGACTGTGTAATTAACTCTTACGTTAACGTGCAGTCGTACAGATATCACTTAACGTTGGACTATAAATTGTTTTTTTTTGGATAAGCATTAGCGCACCTGAGCCGGCGGTCCGCGACTGTGGGGTTTGTGTGAGCCCACTAGGTTGCGTCCGCGCACCGGTGCGGGCCACCGCTGCGCTGTTCAATTGCTGTTTGTGACCAGACACAAGGCGAGCCTTCGCGCGTGCCTACAGGCCACCTTTGCACTACGGGCAGATTGTTTAGTGCTGGTAGTATATTGTTTGAGTTAAAAAATCCCAGAGTGAAGTCTTCCTTATTTAAATCTTTGCATTAAGCCAGCTGGTGCATCCGTGCACTGGCGTGAGCCACTATAATTTGTATTGTTGGAGGCACTTATATCGTGTCATATACTTTTGATTTGTGGTTAGCTTGTCTACTGGCATTTCTAGGTAAGTAGCCAGGAAGAGTGGAGATTATTGTTTAAAAAAAAAAAAAAAAAAAGTAATTATTTTGTATTGCCAATTACTGTCTTCACCTGGGTAGTCAGTGTAGGTGGTTAATCAAACAGCACCCTAAAGCCGCTGTTCGCAGCCGCTGGGGAGAGTGTGAGCCGGGTCAGGTGCGTCCGCGCACCCTTGCCAGCCACCAAGGTGTACTCCTGATTTTGCGTCAGTAGAAGTGCTTACCGCTTAACCAGACAGCGCCCTACAGTCGCTGTCCGCAGCCGCTGGGGCAGGTGTGAGCCGGGTCAGGTGCGTTCGAGTGCCCTTGCCGGCCACCAGAGCATACTGGTTATTTGGTGTTGGGAGAAGTGCAACTTGCAGAATGGCCCCACACCACTGCAGAGTCTGCAGCGCAGCGATGAGCGCTGACGATGGGCACAGAGAGTGCCCTGATTGCCTGGGGGCAGTCCACGTGCTGGAAGACGTAGACAATCCCTGCAGTGCAGCTGTTGACCTGTCCAGGGTGGAGCGACTTCGCCGTGCTAACCAGGTGCGCGGTCACGCGCAGGAGAGCAGGGCGGAGAGGCGACGCTCACCCCGTCGGTCGCCCCGATCCCGTAAGCGTGGGCACAAGCACACCCGCAGACATTCAGAGGATCGGCAGCATGAGTCTCCCTGTAGGTCTGACGAGGAAAAGACCCCCAGGTCGGCGAAGCGCCCTGCCCCGGCTGAGGCAGCAGAGGGTGGTAGCGCAGAGTCACGCCGAATCCTTGCACTCCTCCAAGGACTAGCAGAGAGGCTAAGCAGGCTGGAGGACCAGAGAGGCCCGCCATCCCTACCATCAGGCCAGGAGGGTTTACCCTTACGCAGGCCCGAGAGCCGAGGTGGGCGAGAGGATGAGGCCGATGAAGATGTGTTATCTCTCCTGGCATCACAGGCCACGGAGGACACAACAGGTGGAGCTGGCTGTGGTGGTGAACCACATACGGACTCTAGAGATGAGTCCGCAGGGGTGGGGGAAACGCCTGTTAGCTTTCTGATGTCCCGGGTGCTGAGCGCCGGTAACATCCTGGGCCTCCAGGCCCCCACACCGGACCCAGCACCTCAGGGGGGTGTTTGGGAGGGCATCTCTCACACTAGCCCCCCACCTTCTATTCCTGTGGCAGAGGACTACACCAGGATGCTCACGTCCAGTTGGGGTAGGGCTTCGAAGCGGCCCCAGTTTAATGCAGGATGCCGTCAGCTGGCAATGACTGCTTACCCAGCTGAAACAGGGCTTGGGGACATGCCGCCGGTGGAGGCGTCAATTGCCTCCTGGACATCGCTGGGCCCTGCCCGGGTGTCCCCTAACCCAAGTTGCCCACGTAAAGAGTGTGCAAAGATGGACCGCCTGATCACTCGCTCCTTTAATGCATCGGCACGAGCAGCCCGCACAGGCAATGCTCTAGCGATGACACTGGCGGCTCTGCGCAGGATGCTAGACCCGGAGGACGGCGATGCCATGGCCCTGGTGGAAGCTGCCCTATCGGCTCACTCCCAGCTTACACGTGACGTGGGAGACTCAATGGCTGCTGCAGTGTTGTGCCGTCGTCAGGTGTGGCTTGCACAGACCTCTCTGCCAGAGGCCATCAGTACGGAGCTGCTCAATCTCCCTGTGGCACCCGGCCATGTTTTTCATCCCGAGTCCCAGGCGGTGCTGGACCGCACTGAACGTGCTGCAGCTTCTAGGGAGGCGGTCCAGCGCATATGTGGAAGAACAGTGCCAGCCGTCCAAGCACCAAGGGGTAGGCCCAGGCAACTGCGGCCCAGCCGGCATTCACGGCCAGCTGGCAACTTTCGGGACCAGCCTGTTCAGGCGGCAAACCAAGGCCCAGCCCGGGATCCTCATTCCAGAGGGAGACGGGGACAGAGACCGAGTAGGGGGAAGTACGCAGGCCGCCGCGGCGGTACTGCATAGCGGTCAGGGCCTGCCCGTCGGATGCCCTTCCCAGTTGTCTCGGATCTCCTGGGAGGGGATCGTGCCAGACCCTTGGGTTGTGGCAACGGTAGCCCGTGGGTACCGGCTACAATTTCGACGGCGGGCCCCGGCATTTTTAGGGGTCAAAGTAGCGTCTGTAAGAGACCCAATTTTAAAGTCGGTGCTCGACAAGGAGGTCCAGGAGCTACTTTTAAAAGGTGCCATATCAGAGGTACCACTCAGCGCACAGCAAGCTGGGTTTTATTCCAAATATTTTATTGTGCCCAAAAAGGATGGCGGTCAGCGGCCCGTTCTAGATCTAAGGCCCCTGAATCAGTACCTCAAGGTATTGCCATTCAAAATGGTCCACACCGCAGTGGTGATAAGGTCAGTTCAGCGGGGGGAGTGGTTTAACTCTCTGGACTTGAAGGACACCTATTTCCATGTCCCAATCTGCCCGGAACACAGGCCATACCTCCGGTTTGCCTTCCAGGGCAGGGCGTTCCAGTTTCAGGTCCTCCCCTTCGGCCTCTCCCTGGCCCCAAGAGTTTTCAGCCGGGTGGTCTCTGCTGCACTAGCCCCACTCCAGGCACGGGGATTGAAAGTGCTCCCGTACCTGGACGACTGGCTTATTTGTGCCCCCTCTCGAGAGCAGGTAGTGCGCGACACCAATACATTGCTAGCCCACATCCAGTTCTTGGGCTTCACAGTCAACTGGAAGAAGAGCAATGTGCAGCCCCGTCAACAGGCAGAGTTCCTGGGGATTCTCTTCGATTCAGCCAGTATGAAAGGGTCTCTCACTGGTCGGAGAGTGGACAGCTTGATCGAGACCCTGAGGTATTTTCGGCTGGGCAAGCTGGTTACCGCCAACAGAGCACAGAGGCTGCTGGGCTTGATGGCCGCAGCTGTAGTAGTTCCACTTGGTCGGCTGAGGGCACGGCCCTTCCAGCGCTGGTTCAATGCATTCCAACTCCACCCAAGAGACGACAGGCAGGTCAGGCTGTGTGTTTCTCAAGCTTGCATTCGGGCCCTGCGTCCTTGGAGAAACAGGGAGTTCCTGCTCAGAGGTGTCCCCCTGGGGGGTCTTCCTCACAGGAGGCAGGTCATCTCGACAGATGCATCCCTAACAGGGTGGGGGGCTGTCTAGGAAGGACGTTCGGTATGGGGCATTTGGCAACCTCCGTGGACGTCAGAGCATATAAATGTCCTCGAACTGAAGGCCATTCACCTCGCCCTTCAGCGATTTTTGCCAGCGATACAGCGCAACCATGTTCTGGTGAGATCGGACAACACCTCAGCAGTGTATCATGTCAATCACCAGGGGGGGACAAAGTCCCAGAGATGCCTCCAGGTCGCGGAGGAACAACTGATGTGGGCACGGCCTCGACTTGCCTCACTAAGGGCTGTGCACATTCCGGGCGTAGCGAATGGTGCGGCCGACATGCTCTCCAGGACGGGACCACTCCCGGGTGAGTGGAGACTGCACTCAGACGTTGTCAAACAAATCTGGATGCGCTACGAGGTCGCGCAGGTGGATCTGTTTGCGTCAGAGGAAACAACCCACTGCCCAGAGTGGTACTCTCTCAGGGGGCAGGGGGGCAGTTTGGGACTGGATGCTCTATCGCAAGAGTGGCCAACAGGCTTGTTGTACGCTTTTCCTCCGATCCCTCTCATCCCTCAGGTTCTGCAGAGGATCAAGGAGGGCCAACACACAGTCCTGCTGGTTGCCCCACGTTGGCCAGCGAGACCGTGGTTTTCAGATCTGCTCCAGCTACTGCAGGGTCAGCCATGGCAGTTGCCGAGCAGGGCAGACCTGCTGGCACAAGCAGGCGGGCAGGTATGGCATCCGAACCCGTCGCCCTGCGCCTTTGGGTTTGGCCAGTACAGAGCCCGGCACTGAGCGTTTAGACGAGTCTGTTCGGGAGACACTCAACAACGCTAGGGCTCCATCCACTAGAGCCAGCTATGCGCTCAGATGGAGAATCTTCTCAGGCTGGGAATATTGAGTATGGATATTGAGCCAGCAGCGGCTTGCCCTGTGCCTCACGTGCTGCGTTTCTTGCAGTCCCAGCTGGACCAAGGTTAGTACGGTAAAAGTCTACGCTTCAGCCATTTCTGCTTTCCGCCAGGGCACGAACAACGGGCCTCTCGGGAGGCATCCCTTGGTGGGCCAGTTCTTGAAGGGAGCGCGCCGGTTGCGTCCAGCCCGTACCCTACGGGCACCAGGCTGGGACCTCCCTATGGTTTTAGCATCACTCACTGAGGCTCCGTACGAGCCCATTGCAGATGCCGATCTACGCTCGTTGTCACTTAAGACAGCATTCCTTTTAGCCCTCTGCTCAGGAAGACGGGTTGGGGAACTGTGTGCCCTCTTTGTCAGTGACGATTGCCTCAGGTGGAGGGAAGGAGGCACCAGTGTGTCACTGTGGCCAAATCCGGCTTTTCTGCCAAAGGTCATTAATAGGCAGTCCATCAACCAGGTTTTGGAGGTGGCTGCGTTTCAGCCCGCCTCTGCCTCACAGGCAGAGCAGGAGAGGTTGCTCACTTTGTGCCCAGTGAGAGCCTTGAGAGCTTACCTGACCCATACACAGCCACTAAGGGGAGCACACTCCCAACTTTTTGTCTGCTACGGGGCAGCAAAGAGGGGCTTACCTCTGTCAAAGCAGAGGCTGTCCCATTGGTTGGTGGACGTTATTTCCCATGCCTACCGGGCAAGCGGGATGCAAGTCCCACCTGGTATAAGGGCTCATTCAACCAGGAGTATGGCAACGTCCTGGGCTGCCCTTAGGGGAGTGCCAGCTGACGACATCTGTGCAGCGGCCTTATGGTCTACGCCATGCACTTTCACAAAATTTTATAGGGTGGATGTAACTCGGCCGGTTTCGGTCGGCGATGCCGCCCTCATGTCCATGGCCGAGCGAGGTTTTAACAATTAACGTTAACAATTTTAACAATACGTTCCTCGCGACCATTTTGGTATTAGTCATCCCTTTTTAGACCGTAGTGACGGTCAGAGTGAGGTCGAAACAGATCGTAAGTTACGGATGTAACTATGGATCTGTGAGACCGAGGGATGACCGTCACTATCTTCTGTCGCACAGAACAGCCTGAGGCGATCAAGGTAAGAGGACGAACCGGAAGCAATCTGTGCTATTTACAAGATCAGGCCGTGCTGCTTCCGGAGGTCATGGGCATGACTATTTTGACATATGGTCTCGGTATTAGGCAGAACGATGTACTCATTCCTTTTTAGACCGTAGTGACGGTCATCCCTCGGTCTCACAGATCCATAGTTACATCCGTAACTTACGATACACACCAACTGAATCACCAGAGTGAGCCAGCTGGTTCTCATTTACTAGAAACGCAATCAACACGTACACGCCCACATGATTGTGATTGACAGGTCATCAATGCATGACGTCAGATAAATGAGCATTCAAGAACAGCAATGTTCAACACCCCCACTTGCTCTTATTCTGACAACTTGGTACATTCACTTTTTTTTTTCTTTTTTTTTCTTTACCATTTTAACAAACACCAAAAATAAAATACATAAACCTCTCCATCGTGACCTTAGATACGGGTTTGGTAAATATATCAGCTACCATATCTGTTGTTGGACAGTATTCAATAACAATTCTACCATCACTGACTGCAGATCTCACAAAATGATATTTTATGTCAACATTTTTACACCTTTGTCGACACACAGGATTCTTTGAAAGTGCTATTGCCCCTTGGTTGTCTTCAAAGATTGTTACTGGTTCAACATAATCAAAGTCATTGTCCATTCCCTTCAATAATTGTACCAGATAAAAACACTCCTGTGTAGCAGCCGCCAATGCCATGTATTCGGCTTCACATGTGGATAAAGCAACTGTACCTTGTTTCTTAGACTTCCAAGAAATAACAGGGCCTGTCTTACATAGACTAAAACAATACCCAGTATAGTGCTTCTTCTGTCATTTTGATCAGCTGCCCAATCAGCATCACAATATGCAACAAGTTTGAGTTTTGAATCACTTCTTTTATAACACAATTCCTGTTCAACAGTTCCCTTTAAATATCTTAACACATGTTTAGCTGTTACCATATGTTGCTCTTTTGGATCGGCTAAGTGTTGAGACAACTTACTGACAATAAAACTTAGATCTGGTCTAGTACATGCCATAACATAGATCAAGCTGCCCACCACTTCACGATACCTTTTCTGATCAACAGATTCACCTTCTTTGTCCAAATGTAGTTTATACTCGCATGGAGTCGATCTTGCCCTGCAGTCAGACATGTCAAACCTTTGCAAAATTTTCTTGATGTACCTTTTCTGGTTCATCTTTATTTCACCATCTGTCTGTGTGAAATCAATACCAAGAAAGTAGTTTATCTTGCCAAGATCTTTCATCTTGAATTTGTTTCCCAAAATTTCTTTCACATTTTGGATGGTTTGACTGTCGCTTCCTGCAATGATAAGATCGTCAACCCAGATTATCAAAATAATCTTTTCACTTTTAGATGTTTCTTTACTGTACACACAGTGGTCAGCAGGATTTCGAACAAAACCATTTTCACTTAGAAAATCATGCAGCATTTTATTCCAATTCCTTCCTGACTGTTTTAAACCATACAGTGATTTGTTAAGTTTGCAGACTAGTTTCTCTCCTGTCGCTGACTTAACCTCAAATCCCTCTGGTTGTTCCATGTATAGCTCACAGTCTATAGGAGCATGCAAATATGCCGTCTTGACATCCATTTGATGCATCTGTAAATTGTGTTGTACAGCAATTTGCATTAAGCCTGGTTTATACTTCTGCGTAGGGATCGCGTCGTGATCACGCAATGGCCACGCCGTTGCTCGGACGCCGTCATGAGCCCGTGATACTTCAACGGAGGGAGCGTGGGGTTTACGTCTCGAAATGCAATTCATTGCCACACCGGTAGAGGGACCAGACCATTCTGGTCATTACATACGGATTACTAGCGAGTTAAAAAAAGTTTACAGAAATGAAATGAAGGCATATATATATATATAAAACTTTTTGCCTTAATTTCTGTAAACTTTTTTACATAAGGACATATATACTGTATATATATATATATATATATATATATATATATATATATATATATATTAGGGCTGTCAATCGATTAAAATATTTAATCGCGATTAATCGCATGATCGATCATAGTTAATCACGATTAATCGCAAATTAATCGCATATTTTTAATCTGTTCTCAACTCAACTCAACTCAACTTCACTTTATTGTCGTTGCACAAGAAACACAGAGTGATTTTTGGCAGCGAAATGTCGTTGCTATGGTTTCCGGCAGACACAGAGAATGAGCAGGTGTATTATGTATAAAATTAAAAATGTACAGAAATATAAATATAAAACTATAATAATGTAAATATATAAATAGAGTGCAAATGAACTGAATATAAGTGTACCAATGTACTAAATATAAGTGTACTAAATGTACCGTAAACAGATGTTTTTCAAATTGTAATACTCTTTTCAACATGAGAATAGACAAATGCTTGCTTTATGCAAAAAAAGCATGTTTATTTATTGTTACAATGAGAAATACTCCCAGTTCAAGTAACTAACATGTGCAAACTGCATAGTAATATTTACTAACACAATAGTGTGTTGAACTTCACATTTGATCTATTCATCCCCATTTAACACAAAATAATGTCCCTCATTGCATTGCAATTTGCATCAAATTCAAAACAAACAGGGTGATGCACAAAATAACTTAAAGAAGATAATAATTTAAAATACATAAAGTGTGCATGAAACAGTGGGGAGTGTTACAGAACATGACTCAAATGATAGTGCAGTCAGCCTATAGCCTATGAACAGCTGTTCTGTTATATTCAGCAGAGGCTGAACAACCCAACCTCCATCTCTTCTCTTTTAACAGACCAAATAAACTAAACATCAGCCTCCATCTCTTCTCTTTTTTAACAGACAAAATGAAATACAAATCTGCCTCCTCTTTTTTTAACAGACAAAACAAACATCAGCCTCCATTTCTGCTCTTTTTTAACAGACCAAATGAATATCAAGTTATTTCTTTCCACTGAGCCAGTTGTTCAAACATACAAGCCTGTTGACATTTTCAGAAGCCAGGGAGGCTCTCTTCTTATTCACAATATGCCCAGACAGTGAAAACAGCCTCTCGCATGGCACGGAGGTGGCAGGTGTTGCCAAGTACTTGCGTGCAAGGCGGGCCATCGTGCTGTGTGCCCCTTCATGGTTGGACCACCACTGCTGCGGACAATCCTCTGTGTCAATAGTGGGCTCTGCCTTGTAGCGCTCCACACGGCTTTCAAGGCAGTCCTCCTCTTCATCAGATGAAGACTCTGGAACAAGCAGGAGAGCTAATCTTTTCTTAGGTGGCTCAGATGCCGCTGGTTGTTCTTGCTGTGCAGGCCTCTCCTTCCTGAGCAAAGCAGTGATCAAACGCCACACCTCAGCCCTGTCAGGTTTGCTCAGACACTTTAGGTCCTTAAACCTAGGGTCTAGAGCTGTCGCAACCCTCAGCCATGTCATGTTTGTTTTGTCCTTGCGTTGCTCCAAGTCTGCTGTGAAGGTCTCTTTGAATTTAACCATGTAAGCTGGGTCATCCTCAGAGACCTCCATGACTCGTGACAGATGGCATAAGGCTGGCAGCACCACTGAACAGGATAAAAACTTCTCTCCTCCGAGAAGTTCTGTTATGTACCTGCAATAATAGGGGAAAGAAAAAGTTAAGAACTTGTTACATTCACCTACACAAGGACTAAAGGCACACACGCGCACACACACGCACACACTCTCTCTCTCTCCCCCAGCTCTTTCTCTTACTCATCTCTTTCTCTCTCTCTCACTCACACACACAGTCAGAAACAATGATAGTATCAATGAGAGTATCAGTAATTCACCTGCAGGGTTCCAGCACTGCCTCCAACTTCTGCAGTTTATCCAGCTCAGCTGCTGTTGGCATTGTGACCTTGGTTGCATGGAGGGCCAGGGTATCTCTCAGTGGTTCTTGATTTCTCAGAATACGCCTGATCATCTCCAGGGTGCTGTTCCATCTAGTTGAAACGTCTGGTGTAAGCACCTCTTTAGTTTTTCCCTTTGCAACTTGCTGCTGTTCGAGCTCTGCTGAATTTGGTGCACTGTGCTTGAAATGGCCCACTACCTTTCTGCATTTTGCCAATGCATTATCAAATGGGCTGTGTTGTAGAGACACTGTGATGGCTCGTTGGAGGAGATGTGCTGTGCAGGGCATGTGCTCAAACGGGAGTTCCTTGGATGCTGCGATCATGTTCCGTGCACTGTCGGTGGTCAGCGTGCTGACTTTATCTTCAATCTTCCATTCTCGAGCTACGTGCATGAAGTGCTCTGCGCACGTACTGGCGAAGTGCCTCTCATCTGTTTTCATAACAGTCAACGCACGTGACTGAAGTCCCCACTGATGGTCAAAATAATGCGCTGTGACCCCGAGGTAACTGTGATTACTTAGTGAGGTCCAGTAGTCTCCGGTTAGCGCAACTGTGCTTGTCTGCTCCAACGCCGCCGCCACCTTGGCTCTCTCGTCTTCATACAGGTCGCGGATGTTCTTGGTAGTAGTGGCTCGACAAGGTAATTCATATGTCCAGTCGTTGGACGCAATACGTATCATTTCACGCAGACCGTCGTCCTCCACAATACTGATCGGTCTACACGCTGTAGCCACCCATTTCGCGACAGCTTTTGTGAGCTTCCGGCTGGTAGAGCTGTCCAGCTGTTTCCCTTTTAAATTATCTAGCGTAGTTTGCTTGAAGCGAGGAGGGGGCGCCGGGCTCTCTGCATCCGCTGTGTGCTTGGACGACAAGTGGTATTTCAGACTGGACGTACTCCGGTGGTAACTCAGTTCAGCGCGACAATAAATACAAATTACCTTTGTCCTGTCATAAGAGCCATCTGGCAAGACTTTGTATCTGAACTTGCCATTCAAAAGATCTTTCTTATCCATTACTCCTAACATTAGTAATAGTTGTAGCTAGTTGGTTGTAACGGGGTTGTAGTTTTTTGTTGGCATCGACCTCGGTGTATTGCTTCCGGGTTTCCCGAGCTACGGAGTGGCCCGAGGTTAAAAATGTCACTGCGTTAATCGCGCATTAAAAAAAATAGTGCCGTTAAAAGCATGTTACGTTAACGCGTTAATAACGCGTTAACTTTGACAGCCTTAATATATATATGTTGTCGCCAATCAGTCGAAGCATTTATCAAGGCTGTGTTTGCACTGTGGCGGTGTTTACCATGGTGTTTACGAGTGGAAACCGGAAAAGCGATCTCCAGCCAAGGAAGGAAGGACCAATCACAGCCAAAGCCAACGCGTTGGGACGGCGTCGCCTCGACGCGCGTCTAGGATTTGGGGAGGTGCACGTCGAGGACGCAAAGGGTCCGCAAAGGGACCGCAATTGGTCCACAGTCCCAACGCGTCGTGTCGACGCGGAAGTATAAACGAAGCATAACTAGGCCTTTAGACTTCGCACTGATGTGATATTAGCAGTTGGAGAAAAGGTTTCTTTATAATCAATACCAGAAACTTGACTATAACCTTTAGCTACATACCTTGCTTTGTAAGTTTTACCTGGGTTTTCTTTGATTGTGTAAACCCATCTGCCCCCCACTGCATGTTTACCCTCAGGCAGTGTGGTCAGAGTAAATGTATCGTTTTCTTTCAGTGACTCAATTTCCTCTTCCATAGCTTTAGACCAGGGGTGTCAAACATACGGCCCACGGGCCAAAACCGGCCCGATAGGGTGCTCAACCCGGCCCGCTGGATGAATTTTGAAAGTAAAAAAATGCATAAAAGACACAAACTCGAAATTCTTAATACAATGCTATTCTATCATTGAGTGGGAAACCTCTGTGCTTGATGGGTAATTAACAAGTGTCGGTGCTCAAGGAATATAATATTTGGCGCCAGTATGAGACTCATCATGGCGAAAATACAACATCTTGTGGAAACCTTAAATCTGAGGTTGTTCATGATATGTTTTGTAAAAGGATATTTCATTAAATATGAAGATTATCCTTATGTACTTGTACTTCTTTGCATGAAAACAAAGGGGAAAGCATGGACTTATTGTTATGTATAGGTAATTCTGTTGTGATTGCAATGGTGCGGCCCACTTGACATCTCATTAGGCTGTATGTGGCCCCTGAACCAAAATGAGTTTGACACCCCTGCTTTAGACCATAACTCTGAGTTTGGTGAAGCCATAGCCTCCTTCACTGTTTTAGGAACATCACAAATGACTCGATAACAATAATCAAGAGTTAGTTCTTCTTGGACATCAGATTTAACTTGGCACTCATAGTCTTTGAAATATTGAGGTGGTCTCCTCTCCCTTTTTGGATAAGTAGTAACCTGGCTACTTTGACCTTCGGCTGTCTCAGTGTTAGCCAAATCACACTCTGTCTTGTCCTGTGACTCTTTTGGAATTTCCTTTACCCTTTTCAACTTTTGGTTGGGGGTTTACAGCTCTCCTCATAGTGAAATTTTCATCTCCAACCTCTGAGTCTTGCTCTGTTTGAGTCTGACTCTCACTGACATTTTTAGTGATAAATTTAACCAATCTATTTTTGACTACTTTACCTGTGTTTGGATAAAACACCAAATAAGCTGGGCTGTTCTTGTCATAGCCTACAAAAATACCCTTTTCACACCTTGAATCCAACTTTTTCTTGTCTTGCTTGTAAGCATAGCATGGTGACCCAAATGTTCTCATTTTAGACAGGTTAGGCTTCTTTCCTGTCAACATTTGATAAGGTCTCTGTCCCACTCGTTTGTTGTAACACCTGTTTCGAATAACAGCAGCAGTCATAACTGCATATGTCCACAACTCTTTTGGTAAGTGACTCTCAATGAGCATGCATCTTGCCATTTCAAACAGTGTTCTCCAATTTCTCTCAGCTGTCCCATTCTGCTGGGGCGAATGAGGAGCCGAGGTCTCATGTCTGATAGCATTTTTGCTTAGCAGTGTTTGAAAATGACTAGAAGTATACTCAGTCCCACAATCTGACCTGATGCATTTAATTTTACCATAAGGTGAAACGTCAGCAATGAACTTCTCTGTAGCTTTAACTGTGTCACTTTTAGACTTTAAGAAATAAACAAAAGTTGCACCAGAATAGTAGAGTAGAGTATATCTGAAACCATCTTTAGCAGTAGGATCAATAGGTCCTGACAAATCTGTGTGTACCAGGTCAAGTGCATTTTTAGCTTCTTCACTACTGTAATGGCGGTGCGTACACACGCAGCGGCTCCTCTCTCTCCCGTCGAATCGGTGTTTTTATGTTTTTTGTGTGGTGTACATACGTGCACATGTCCGTCATCGTCGTGTCTTTATGTCCCGAAACACACATACTCCCGTGAGTTTCTGCTCGCCATCGGCAGAACTACAAATATGGACATAAATCCAGCAGTCGCGGAAATACTACGCGACTGCGATCTTCTCCAGCGGCCTGCTCAATCACCGACCCCCACTCCTGCAACCAGCCGCCAGTGGAGGCGCCACAAGCGGAATATGCGGAAGCAGAAGAGGGGCAAGCGCGGAGGTATCCGAGCTAGGCTAGCGGCTAGCCCTCATCGGCCGGCTATCCCTACGATCGTACTGGCCAACGTACGATCGCTGGATAATAAACTGGATTACATCCGTCTACTCCGGACATCCACCAAAACCGTGAGTAACTGTTGTGCCTTTGTTTTTGCGGAAACATGGCTCACTGACAGCGTCCCGGACTGTGCCATTCAACTGGCCGGGCTAACATGCTACCGGGCGGACAGAGTGCTCGTCGAGGGGGGGAAGACTCGCGGCGGGGGACTCTGTGTTTACATCAGTGATGCCTGGTGCCGTGACGCTGCTGTGGTTTGCACACACTGCTCAACACTGGTGGAGTTTATGGTCATTAAATGCCGGCCATTCTACCTGCCGAGGGAATTTAGTGCCATACTCCTGGTAGCAATATACATCCCCCCTGGCTCCAACAACAACAGGAGCGAGGCGCTGTATGAACTCTACCAGCACATCAGTGAGCAGCAGACAGCCCACCCTGATGCTTTCCTCATCCTGGCTGGGGATTTCAATCATGCAAACCCCAAGAGCGTGTTTCCACAACTCCATGGACACATCAACTTTCCCAAACGTGGCAATAATATCCTGGACAATGTTTACACCACGCATAGAGGGGCCTACAAAGCCCTCCCCCTGCCCCACCTAGAAGCCTCAGACCACATCACCACTATATTAATGCCTGCTTACAGACCCCTGGTCAAAGTCATCAGACCAACAACAAAGCAGGTACGCGTGTGGCCTGAGGGGTCTTCAGAGACACTCCAGGACTGCTTCCTCATCACCGACTGGAGCATGTTCAGATGGGCAGCCACCTACAACAAAACTACAGACCTCCAGGAGTACACGGACACCGTCACTTCCTACATGCAGAAATGCATTGATGACGTCACAGTCACCAAGAGCATCCGCATTCGGGCCAACCAGAAGCCATGGCGGACAGGGGAAGTCTACAGACTCCTGAGGACTCGGAACACCGCCTTCAGAGCTGGAGACGAGGTGGGGTTGAAGGCAGCCAGGGCCAACCTGGCACGCGGCATCAGGAAGGCCAAGAGATGGTACTCCAGGAGGATCGCCGACCGCTTCAGCAACAGCAGAGACACCAGGAACCTGTGGCGAGGGATCCAATCCTTAACGGACTACAAGCCCTCTCCGCAGACCTGCGACAGCTCCACCCCTCTGCTGAACGAGCTGAACGACTTCTTCGCCCGCTTTGAGGCAGACAACAGCACCCCGGCACAGAAGACCCCACCCTCTCCCGGCGACCAGGTGTTGACGCTATCCCCAGATAGCGTGAGGCGATCCCTCAAAGGGACCCACGGAAAGCCTCTGGTCCCGACAACATTCCCGGTCGTGTACTGAGGGACTGTGCTGAGGAGCTCACAGATGTCTTCACGGACATCTTCAACACCTCGCTGAGCCAGGCTGTTGTCCCCACATGCCTCAAAGCCACCACCATCATCCCGGTGCCGAAAAAGTCGTCTCCCTCCTGCCACAATGACTACCGCCCAGTCGCACTCACTCCCATCCTCATGAAGTGCTTCGAGCGGCTAGTCATGCAACACATCAAGTTTGCCCTCCCCCCCACCCTGGACCCTTTCCAGTTCGCATATCGGTCAAATCGATCGACCGATGATGCCATCTCCTCTGCCCTCCACTCTGCCCTCACCCACCTGGATTCAAAAGACTCATATGTCAGAATGCTGTTCATCGACTTCAGCTCAGCATTCAACACAATCATCCCCCAGCAGCTCATTCACAAAATGGACCAGCTAGGACTCAACACCTCCCTGTGCAACTGGCTGTTGGACTTCCTGACGGGAAGACCACAGACTGTTCAGGTCGGCAGCAGCACCTCCAGCACCATCACACTGAACACGGGGGCCCCCCAAGGATGTGTGCTGAGCCCCCTCCTATTCACCCTGCTGACCCACGACTGCACACCAACATCCAGCTCCAACATCTTCATCAAGTTTGCGGATGACACGACTGTGGTGGGTCTCATCAACAACGGCGATGAGACGATCTACAGGAGTGGTGCAAGGACAACAATCTCCGTCTGAATGTGGAGAAGACGAAGGAGATTGTTGTGGACTTCAGGAGAATGCACACACAGCATGCTCCACTGATCATCAACGATGCTACAGTGGAGAGGGTGAGCAGCACCAAGTTCCTGGGTGTGCACATCTCCGAAGACCTGTCATGGAACCATAACACCGCATCACTGGCCAAAAAAGCCAACCAACGCCTGTACTTCCTCCGCAAACTAAAAAGAGCTGGGGCCTCATCCACCATTATGCAAACCTTCTACAGAGGCACCATCGAGAGCCTCCTGACCAGCTGCATCACTGTGTGGTACGGTGCCTGCACTGTGTCCTGCCGCAAGACACTGCAGCGCATAGTGAGAGCAGCTGAGAGGATCATCGGTGTCTCTCTCCCCCCCATATTGGACATTTACAACACCCGCCTCACCGGCAAAGCCATCAGGATTGCTGGTGACCCTACCCACCCATCCCACAGTATCTTCAGTTTTCTGCCGTCGGGGAGGAGACTGCGGAGTCTGCGGGCCAGAACCAGCAGGCTCAAGGACAGCTTCTTTCACCAGGCTGTCCGGAGGCTCAACTCCCTCCCTGTTCTGCCCTTGCCCCCTGCCCCCCCCCCCCCCCCCCCTCCTCTGCCCCCCTGCCACAGACTCTTTAACCTGCACCCACCTCGGACCATTGCCCTCCCGCCACTACTCACAAACTCTCATCCTGACTGACACTTTAAAATTGTCCTTTGACTGTTTTAAATATATTTTGCACTATTTTTTTGCACTATTCAATTTTACATTTATCAATGCACTACCTCACTTTTTTTCGTACTTTTCTGTGTTTCTGTGTTTTTGTCTGTACGGTGTCCGTTTGTCTGTCCATTGTTTATTTTGCACTAGGTCTGAGAGGACTGCAATTTCATCTGTGCTATATGCCTGCCATGTAGCACATTTGACAATAAAGATACTTGAATCTTGAATCTTGAATCTTTAGCATCTCCCTGCTTCTACTGTGAGCAAATTTTCCCTCTGTGCACACTTCACATGACAGAGGTGTGACCAGAATGTCATGTGTGGGTGGGCATGAGGCTTATTTGGGGGGGCAACATTTTTTGAAAACATTTAGAACAAAATATGTGTTCACTAGTCATTATGGAGGCTATAAGGCCGTGTGCCAGATGGCTTGCAGTGTTGTTAAAGTTGTTCATTTATAAGACTATATTGTATGCATTATAAGAATAATGCTTTCATAATTAAAAGATTAGGCCTATACAAAAAAAAAGTCCCCTTCCCCATAATGTTAAATGTATAATGTACTCTTGGTTCACAGATATACAAGCCTACAGGCTATGTGTGGACAGATGATTGTGTAGTATGTGATTCTTAGTCACAGTACGACAGTGTGACGTCACGGCCGTAAGGCAGTTGCTCCAATACACAGAGCGTGCGTATCCATGTTTTTACCTGTGATGCTGAATAAACCACAGTAAGCACTTACCCCTTTGTCCGTGTTTTCCTGGACATAACATTGGCGACGAGGATGGAGGTTTCTTACTCACCTCTCCCACCGTTCCTCGCTTTACCCAGGGAGCCACCAGTCCCGTGGTCCCGCTGGCATGAGTCTTTTCAGACGTATATTACAGCCATCGGGCTAACCGACGCTAGCGATGCGAGGCTAAGGGCGATGCTAATCCACAGCTGTGTCGCCTTGCTCTCCGGACATTTCGCTGCTCCACAGAGCGCCATTGTGCGGCGGATCGTCTTCCGTCAGCGCCGACAGCGGCCCGGTGAGTCGGTTCACCATTACGTCGCCGACCTCCGCGGTTTGGCCAGCCTATGTAAGTTCGGCGGTTTGGAAGAGGAGATGATTAGGGATCAGCTAGCGGAGCATACGACTGACCCTAAGCTGCGGGAGAAACTGTTTATGGCACCGGATGATACGACATTATCCAAGGCGGTGGACATAGCCTTCCAGCTTGAGTCAGCTGCTCTGTTAACATCCCGGCTAGCGGCTCCGGACCCGTGCCCCGCCCGCCCCACTCCACTGGCTCAGACGGTGGCTCTTACCGCTCCGCTCTCCGAGCCCACCTCTCACTCCGACGAGCTCGACGTTAACGTCGCGGGACGCCGGGGCGCCACGGCGCGTCAGCACTGTGGAAATTGCTGCTCTTCTTCACATCCTACACGCGCGCCTGCCTGTCCGGCCATGGGACAGAGGTGCCAACGGTGTGGTAAGCTAAACCACTTCTCTAGAGTGTGCCGCTCCGCGCCCACCCCTGCCAGCCCTAGGTCTTGTTCATCCACTGCTTCCAGCCCCACTACTATTCACTCGGTGGGTTCCAGTACCACGCCATTTAAGTGGTGCACAGTGGAGCTGGATGGGGTGTGCCTGTCACTGCTGCTGGACACTGCAGCCTCCAGGTCCATCCTAAATGAATCTACGGTCCGTCGGCTCTTTCCCCGACTGACAATTGAACCAGGTGCAGAGGACCTATACGGCTATGGGCATACTAAGATTGGCATGGCTGGCACTGCCACCTTTGCGGTGTGCTACGGCTCCAGAACTCTCCCAGCATTCACCTTTCAGGTGTCTCGGCAGGGCACCAACCTCCTGGGATTCGACCTGTTTTGTGCCCTGGGCCTCTCCATCGCAGACAACATGGGCGCCACCATACTGACGGTGGCCGCGCCCTGGCTGCACCGCTGGCCTTCCTTGTTCGCCGGGCTGGGCTGCCTTACCGCTTTCAACCACCAGCCGCTCCTAGATCCTTCTGTGGCCTTGCGTGATGATGTCACGGCCGAGCTGCAGAAACTCCTGGATGCAGGCATCATTGAGCGGGTGGACGCATCGCCGTGGATCTCCAACCTGGTGGTGGCGCAGAAGAAGACGGGCGGCCTATGCCCCTGCATTGATCTCAGGCAGGTGAACAAGGCGGTGATCCCTGACAAGTATCCCCTGCCCACGACAGAGGAGCTCTCCGCCAAGTTTCACGGCTCGGCGGTCTTCTCCAAACTCGACCTCCCCCACTACTCCAAAACCACCGCACCACTGCGCGCCCTCCTCAAACAGGATGCGTTGTGGTCCTGGACTCCTGCCTGCTCCGCCGCAGTCCGTCAGCTGAAAGCCCAGCTCACCTCTCCTCCCGTGCTTGCCCACTTCGATCTGCAGAGCCCCACGATAGTGACCTGTGACGCGTCCAACACCGCGGTGGGTGCTGTCCTGTCCCAGCTCCATGGGGGGATTGAACGTCCCGTGGCGTTTGCTTCGAGGTCCCTCACCCCGACCGAGCAGAAATACTCGGTGGGGGGGAGAGAGAGGCACTGGCATGTGTCTGGGCGTGCGAGAGGTGGCATATTTACCTCTATGGGTGCCATTTCACGCTCCGGACCGACCACCAGGCACTAACCGCCCTCCTGACGACAACTGGATCGGGACACAAACCACTGCGCCTGTACCGGTGGTCGGAGAGGTTGCAGGCATACAATTTCACCACCATGTTTACGCCTGGCAGGGACAACGTTGTGGCCGACCTGCTCTCCAGGGCCACGCCCACCTCCGCTACGCCCACCGCCACACCAGACACCACCCACGATTGCCCAGAACCAGAACTGATTCTGGCATTGCACGGGCCCCTCCAATCAGCTGTCTCCCTGCAGGAGCTCCAGGCAGCTTCCGCACAGGACCCTGTGTTTAGTCAGCTCTGCACTTTCATTCAGGAGGGCTGGCCTACTAAGGTGCCGGAGGATCTAGCGCCTTTCCATCGTGTCAAAGGCGACCTCTCCTGCTGGAATGGCGACTGCATCGCAAGAGGGCGGTGTAGCGTGATCCCCGTTGCCCTGAGACCCCGCATCCTCACCATGGTCCACAAGGGTCACCTGGGCATAGTGCGGGTTAAGCAGCCCGTTAGGGGTCTGGTCTGGTGGCCAGGCATCGACAGGGACATTGAGACAATGGTGAAGGACTGTACAGCTTGCCTCACCAGTGGCAAGACCGGCCTGCCGCCACCTCCGCCTCTACAGCCCCTACCCTGGCCTGCGTCAACATGGTCCCACATCCAGGTGGACATCTGTGGGGAGCTTCACGGCACTCCTCACCACCAGCGCTTCCTCCTGTTGGCCTATGATCTTCATTCCAAATGGCCTGAAGTCCTGCCTGTGGGGTCTGTAACCGCCAAGGCAGTCACCGACTTCCTCGCCTCCTTGTTTGCCCGCTGGGGTGTGCCTGACACCATCACCACCGATAACGGCCCCCAGTTCATCTCGGCTGACTTCGCGTCCTTCACAGAGGAGAGAGGAATTAAACACGTCAGAACCGCCCTGTACCACCCGCAGGCCAATGGGGGGGTAGAAAGGTTCAACCAGACCCTGAAGAACGGTTTAAGAGCACACCTGGCTGATGGCCTCACATTCACAACGGCCTTACAGAACACCTTGCTACACTACAGGGCGACACCACACGCCACAACCAATGCCTCCCCAGCCTTCCTGATGCTGGGGCGTGAACGCCAGCTTCCCCTAGATCGACTACGTCCTCCCAGGGAAGACACTCCGGCAAAGAAGCCCTCTCCCAGTTCTCCCAGCGACAGGGTAGCAGGGAAACAGCAACGCATGAAGCAACGCTACGACAGGGTGCGGAGGGTGAGACATCCCGCACTTGCAGTGTCAGACTGGGTCCGCATCCGTTGACCCAATCGGTCCCACAAGCTCCTCTCCTTCTGGTCTTCACCACAGCAGATCACCGCACAGTTGGGACCGGCTAGCTTCAGTCTGGCTGATGGCACCCCTTCGACGGGTCACGCCTCCTCCCGCCCAGGACCGGGCGGCGGCAACTGATCCACGGCACACAGACTGGGACTGGGGCCTCCCAGTCCCGGACAATCCAGTGGGCCAGCCTCCGGAAGTCAATGCACCAGATAATGCTCTGGAACCTGGGCCCCGTCCTGCCCGGGCTCGCCAGTATACACACCAACTGAATCACCAGAGTGAGCCAGCTGGTTCTCATTTACTAGAAACGCAATCAACATGTACACGCCCACATGATTGTGATTGACAGGTCATCAATGCATGACATCAGATAAATGAGCATTCAAGAACAGCAATGTTCAACATATCTCGATGACTTTAGTTTAAAAGTTTGTTCGAGTCATCATAACATTGTCAACAAAAAAGTACCATACACCCGCAAAGCATACATGGACACAGATAACAGCCAACGGAGCCTATTGCTACAACGGAGATTGATCGCATCGCGGACTTCAGACCGGGTAGGACTGTATCGTTCCCATACATCCATGCTGTGTAATAATGGATTGAACGCACTTTGACAGCGCAGCGCATCTAGGGCGCTGGCTGTGAATGAGAAGTCCGCTCAGACACGTTGTCTAGCTCGTTGAGAGTGATTATCTTTGCTGCTTTTCCAATGCTCATGGATGTGAAAATCTGTTGGAAAAACTGAAAGCTACGCTGGGTGTATTGTTGTTTCACTGCGCAAATCATTGAGTTGCTGAGTTTCAAAAGGCAATATGAGTGAAATAAATAAGCGTGTTGGCTCTGAAGCAGTGGTTGTCAAACGTGATCAAACTTACTGTGAAGGCTTTGGCAAACAAAATTGAGAGCCTGCAAAAGGAACGCAAAACACATGTGAATAAAATAAAATGCTTGATACCTGCAATGAAAGAACCGAAATGAAAATGCACCAAAGTTGATACCCCAGTTGCAAACTCTCACTCAACTCCTTAACACTGCTGTCCGCTTGCATCAAACAGTAATCCCACTGCTACCTGAGGATGAAAAGGTTACTCAAAATGAATGGTTCTCAAGTATTGAAAGTCACAGCACTACATTCAAGAATACTGTATTACAGTGGTTGGAGGGAAAACAACATGTCCCCGATCCTGTTGAAAAGGCCTTGGATGAAATGAAGGATTTGTGTGACATTCAAATGGAAGAAGACCCCATCACACTTCATGGAGGCCCACAGGATGATGTGAAACCGCTTCGGCGGTTGCGGAGGCAAAAACTCGGGCGTGGGAGGAGTTCGGTGAGGCCATGGAGAACGACTTCCGAACGGCTTCGAGGAGGTTCTGGACCACCATCCGGCGTCTCAGGAGGGGGAAGCAGTGCTCTGTCAACACCGTGTACGGGGGGGACGGGGCGCTGCTGACCTCGACTCGGGACGTCGTGAATCGGTGGGGGGAATACTTCGAAGACCTCCTCAATCCCACCAACACGCCTTCCACTGAGGAAGCATGGTCTGGGGACTCGGGGGGGGACTCTTCTATCTCCGGGGCTGAGATCGCCGAGGTGGTTAAAAAGCTCCTCGGTGGCAAGGCCCCGGGGGTGGACGAGATCCGCCCGAGTTCCTAAAGGCCCTGGATGCTGTGGGGCTGTCTTGGTTGACACGACTTTGCAGCATCGCGTGGACATCGGGGGTAGTGCCTCTGGATTGGCAGACTGGGGTGGTGGTTCCCCTCTTCAAAAAGGGGGACCGGAGGGTGTGCTCCAACTACAGGGGGATCACACTCCTCAGCCTCCCCGGTAAGGTCTATTCGGGGGTCCTGGAGAGGAGGGCCTGTAGGATAGTCGAACCTCGGATCCAGGAGGAGCAATGTGGTTTTCGTCCCGGCCGTGGAACTGTGGACCAGCTCTTTACCCTTAGCGCGGTCCTCGAGGGTGCATGGGAGTTCGCCCAACCAGTCTACATGTGCTTTGTGGACTTGGAGAAGGCGTTCGACCGTGTCCCTCGGGGAGCCCTGTGGGGGGTGCTCCGAGAGTATGGGATACCGGGCCCGCTGATACGGGCCGTCGGGTCCCTGTACTCCCGGTGCCAGAGCTTGGTCCGCATTGCCGGCAGTAAGTCGAGCCTATTTCCGGTGAGAGTTGGCCTCCGCCAGGGCTGCCCTTTGTCACCGATTCTGTTCACAACTTTCATGGACAGAATTTCTAGGCGCAGCCAGGGCGTTGAGGGGTTACGGTTCGGTGGCCTCAGGATTGCGTCACTGCTTTTTGCGGATGATCTGGTCCTGTTGGCTTCATCGGGCCGTGACCTTCAGTTCTCACTGGAGCGGTTCGCAGCCGAATGTGAAGCGGCTGGGATGAGGATCAGCACCTCCAAATCCGAGGCCATGGTTCTCAGCCGGAAAAGGGTGGAGTGCACTCTCCGTGTCGGGGAGGAGATCCTGCCTCAAGTGGAGGAGTTCAAGTATCTCGGGGTCTTGTTCACGAGTGAGGGGAGGATGGAGCGGGAGATTGACCGACGGATCGGTGCGGCGTCGGCAGTGATGCGGGCCCTGCACCGGTCCGTCGTGGTGAAGAAGGAGCTGAGCCGAAAGGCGAAGCTCTCGATTTACCGGTCAATCTACGTTCCTACCCTCACCTATGGTCACGAGCTGTGGGTAGTGACCGAAAGAACGAGATCGCGAATACAAGCGGCCGAAATGAGTTTCCTCCGCAGGGTGTCCGGGCTCTCCCTTAGAGATAGGGTGAGACGCTCGGCCATCCGGGAGGGGCTCAGAGTAGAACCGCTGCTCCTCCGCGTCGAGAGGAGCCAGTTGCGGTGGCTCGGGCATCTAGTGAGGATGCCTCACGGACGCCTCCCTGGGGAGGTGTTCCGGGCACATCCCTCCGGGAGGAGGCCCCGGGGAAGACCCAGGACACGCTGGAGGGACTATGTCTCTCGGCTGGCCTGGGAACACCTCGGGATCCCCCCGGAAGAGCTGGACGAAGTGGCTGGGGAGAGGGAAGTCTGGGCTTCTCTCCTCAGGCTGCTGCCCCCGCGACCCGACCCCGGATAAGCGGAGGACATGGATGGATGGATGGATTAATTGTTCTGCTGCTGGGAGGGATAGAGTGGGACGGAGTCTTGAAACATTGCGGAGATGGTAAAATGAAGTCTTGCATAGATGTTTTATATGGTCATTGAAGGTCAGGTGGGGGTCGAACGTCCTATCTGAAAGGTAGGACTTAAACCATTGCAGTGCGTGGTCTGTCAGTCTAGCTGTGTTATGGAGACACTCGAGAAGGATGGTGTGGTCCACGGTGTCGAAGGCCGCTGTCAGGTCCAGGAGGATGAGGAGTGATGGTGACCCTGAATCAGCAGTCATCAAAATGTCGTTTGTCACCCTGAGCAGGGCTGTCTCGGTGCTGTGGGCTGAACGAAAGCCTGACTGAAATTTTTCAGATTGTTATGTGTAAGGTGGTCCTGAAGCTGTGTGGCAACTGTTTTCTCAAGTACCTTGGATAGAAAGGGGAGATTTGAAATAGGCCTATAGTTTGCAAGATTGTCCGGGTCCAGGGAGGGTTTCTTCAAGAGGGGACGAATGACCGCAGCTCTGAGAGCAGGTGGAACATGAGCGGTTTGAAGTGAAAGGTAAACAACCTGGGTGATGATTGTACTGAGGATGGAGATGTGTGATTTAAGCAGAGTAGATGGGAAGGGGTCTAAGCAACAGGTGGTCGGCTTCATTCCTCTGATGGTTTTCTCAATGTGACTCTGCTGGACCTCAGTGAAGCAAGGAAGGGATAGCAGACTCTCTACCTGGAGGTTGGAAGCAGGGGGTGAGGGAGAGGAGGAGCAGGGGGTGAGGGAGAGGAGGAGCGGGGCAACAGAGAGCGGATGTTGTTGACTTTAGATCTAAAAAAGTCAATGAAGCTGTTGCATCGCTCAACTGTAGCTTTGGTCAGTGAGGGTGATTGTGGCTTCAGCAAGTAATTTATTGTGGAAAAGAGTCAGCTATGTTTCTCACTCTTTACATCAGCTGCAGCTTCAAGTACCTCTGCTTCAGCAATGGCTACTGCAGCCTCTTTTTTGTGTTTGAGCATTTCTAACGACACTTCCAACGTAGCTTGTTGTAGCCTCAGATTAGCTTCCTCTTCAGTATAGGATAGGCGTGCCTTTTCTGCTTTGTTTCTCGCTCTTGCTCTGACTGCTGCGGACCCCGAAGCGCTGTGTGGGTTCTCCTGTGCTGCTGTACCTCTATGCAAACTCTCCTCTGCAGCCTGTGACTTGCTGCGTGGTTCCAGTGGCACTTGACTGTAGAGAATGCTCCGTTGATCGTCCACTGGATGCGCGTGACAACGTCATGTCAGTTAGCTTCCAACTTGCTCTGCTTTATTTCGTTTGCTAGATAGCCGTTGTTTCACTGTGCCGTCCTCGGTATGTCTAACTTATACCCTGATGGCCAGCTAAACTCTTTCCCAAACACCAAGACTCTGAAGATTAATTTCTCACTTCCACAGGTTTATTAGAGCACATGGGAAAAGGTGAAACAACGATGCTGCGTTAGGCATAAGATGTCGACAGATGTGAATGGATTTCACTGGATTTAGTCGACTTTAACAAAATGCTGCACTTGCTAGATGCGAGTGAGTATTTTTCCTATGGGTCACACGATAGGCCAATATAGTATAGCAGTACTGCTTGCAAATGTTATATGGATCGAGCTGGACTGTACACTCACCTTTAAATTAATTGTTATGCCAATTAGTAATGCTTATGTCCCCGACACGCACGCATGTACGCACACACACACATACACATACAGTACATGTAGGCTACACATGCACTCAGCTCTGATGATCTCCAATGTTTTCAATTACATAATCTCATTAACCATTCAAATTCAGCCTTATCAATAATTAATGTGTGAACTAGGAATTTGATGATGAAATCCAATTAAATGCTTCATTTGTCATTGTGAGCACGGGGAGTAGAATGGTAATTTTGTTTTTATATTGGTGTTCATCCCCATTGTGAAATTCATTCTCTGTATTTATGCTAGGAGCTGGGAGCTACGGGCTAGCAGCTAGTAGTTAGCAGCTAGTAGTTAGCAGCTAGCAGCAGCGGGCTGCCTGCCTCACAGGGCGGGGCCCGCAAACAAACTCCAGGTGCAGCGCCGTTCCTTGGTCATGGAGAAGGACCGAGTGTCAACACAAACATTTTGTGGAAACCACAGCACCCCCAGGTGGTGGTGGTGGTACTACTACTATTACTACTAATACTAGTAATAATAATACTAAAAATGACTGCTGCATAATAACAAGATGACAGGAAATACAGAGATGTTTTTAATAGATAAACCCACACAGTACAGCACAATTCCAATTGTATTTGTTAGTTGTTCTCAGCCTAATGGTGGACCGCTGTGGAGTCCAGCATCTGCTAAATGACTACTATTACTACTATTACTACTAGTACGAGTAATAATACAAAAAAATAACTGCTGCACAATAACAAGATGATAGGGAATATATACATGTTTTTAATAGAGAAACCTACACAGGACACCACAATTCTCAGCCTAATGGTGGATCTCTTTGGAGCCAAGCCTCTGCTAAATGACTAAAGGTCTATTTCAATACACAAAGCCCAGACAACAGCTCATATCGTGAGACGCCACCACAGTAATGACCTCCTCTCATGTGTGGTTGGACTGGTCCCTGTGAAACACCTGTCCATCCTTGACAAGCCAGCTGATATTTCTAGTCTCCCCCTCCTTGGCCAGTATCCCATAGAGCTGGTGGAGAGACAAGGTGTTAGTAGGATCCATGGGTTACTTATTATTTTTTGAGATTCTTCAGACCAACACAGAAATTAGTTTATATCACCAGCAGCAAACAGCACATTAAAGACAAGCATGTGATTTCCTCTTTGCTCCAACCTCAGCAACACACCATACCTGTTCCAAAACCTGGCGTCCCACCTCAGGATCCGTCATGTCGGCTTCAGAGCTGATCCTCAACTTGAGAATTGAGCGTTGCTTCAGAGGTCCCTGGCAGGCAAAGTTGTACATATATCCACATCCAGTATCAAAAAATTCCCCTGATGGGACCCACATATTTGCACAACGTGGAGCGATCTCCCCTCCATAGTCGTTTGGGTCACTTCCACCCCAATTCTTGAAAGTAGATCTGCTTCCATCAGACCAGTGGGACCAGGGATCTCTGTGGAGACCAATCCATGTCTCTCCCACATATAGAGCCAATATTTTGCTTTCCTCAGTCGCGTTTCGAATGCTGGCCAGGTCTGTGTGATGCGTCTTGCAGTATTGCAACGCCTCGTACCAGGTCACAGAGTTTGGGTAATGAACGTAGTGGGGTTCTTTATCTAAAACAGAATGAGGAGGAAAAAAGGAAAGATACCTTAGATAATACATCAGAGTAACAGCATATCTCTGTCCATATTCTTTTAATGTATGCTTTAATAAAATCATTGCTAAGATGACCAATATAGCTCACGTATATGTTATCAATGTGTCCCTATAGCCATCTTTAACTAGTACTGCTAAAACAACAGCAATAATAACTAGAGTTAAAAAATTCCCTCGAGGGAAATTTTGATAGTGCACGGGTGATAATACCGCCGTATTTCACCACCGCGTCATTAAATGCAGTCTGAGCCACGGCGTGCTCAACAAAGAGAGAAATGACATCTACTCTTACAAGTCGCTTTCATATGACAGGGTCACAAGCGGACTGTACACGCCGTCTCTCACGGAGTGGTAGTGGTATGACAAGATGCCATAGTGCGTTGAGTAATGGTGCTCCCTGCCTTATCCCAAAAACAACAGTCAACAAAGTGAACGTAATGAAACAGTGAAATGCAACCCAACATGTCCTGAACATTCGCCTCCAAACCCTATCTAATAGCGATAACATGTAATGACACAGAATGCCAGAATGTCGCAATGCATTCTGGGAAACACTCCCCCAACACGTTACAATATCCACGATTTCCTCAGGCAAGTACAACAACTCGAACTGATAATACAGGAAAACACAAAAGCATTAACCTAATTTACACAAAATAGAAACAACATTTGTGTGTGTGTGTGTGTGTGTGTGTGTGTGTATACAGGTGCTTCGCGCGATCGATACAGAGATCGCGTCACTCAATGTTAGTAATTAAAATGCACACACGCAAGCACGCGCAATGTCGACAGAGACGTTGCGGTTAGGGTTAGTGTTAGGTTTACTTTACATTAACATTTAATTTGATTTGTGTACGATGACGAGAGAGAGACGGAGAGAGAGAGAGAGCTCTTTGGTAGAGAGACATACAATAACAGAGAGCGAGCGCCGGTCTCGATAAAGCCGTTAATCAGCGAAATGAAACGTTATTTCCCGATTGTTTCACAGCGGTTACATTCAGCAGGTAGACAGAGCCATGAACTGCACCTATCTGAATCACATTATCGAATGAAAAGTATTAGAGCTCTGTGCGTGATCATAGCCAGGACATCGCGTCTACAACCAGTTCTCCCAGCAGCAGCGGTGTGTGTGTGTGTGTGTGTGTGTGTGTGTACAGGTGCTGCGCGCGATCGATACAATGTTATTATTTAAATTGACAGTTACACCCACACACGCGCGCGATGACGACAGAGACGAGGAGGAGAGGAGTAGAGGAAAAGAGCCATTTTCTGCCTCGGCACTGGTCTCACATTCCCGAACGATTTGGTGTTTCTAAAATGTTTCTAGAGTAAATATTTCGGAGACACTCGCAAGATTAAAACAGGGGTCCGTTCTGCTTTTCTCTGAAAATATTTGTATTGGAGTCAATGAGGAGAAGACACCGACTGGCCGCACTTAGAGGCTGCTAATTCGAATTCTGTAAATCTCTCCGATTTTTTAAACATATTGTCAGAGACAGAACACGTATGTCTACCTATGTCTCACGTGTGTACATTGTAAACTGTGGCCAGGAGCAGTGTGGAAAGAGATTTATTTTTTCATTTTTGTGGGGCTCTCTCCACTCTAGCTACACTCTAACCCTAATAAGGGCATGCAATACACACCCATTGTAATCTCATAATTTTTCCAAAAATGATCATGGTCATTGAACAGTGATTGATCAAAAAGTATATGACCTATCAAAACATGGCAATATACATAAAATACACAAGACTTTTGTCTACTGTTTAAAGTTGAAATGGAGTCTCTAGGTCAAAGTATGCAGGAGCAGCAGACAGCACCAAAAGTCTTCATTTTTTTACCTCCTCCCATGCATTCTCTATGGGAAAATATTCGCAGTTTTTTGCCAATAACGTCGTGAAATATTAATATTATTTTAAGAAATCGAATAGCAGACCGATCCCGATGAAGACGCACATTTTTATATATCATTTGTCCTACAACTCGAGTTGTAGGACTAGATACACATCAAAAAACGCTAGGAAGAGGAATGAATAATAATAATAAAAAGAAAAAATCCACAGAATAACAATAGTGCTCGGGGCTTTGCCCCGTGCACTAATAAAAATGCAGCTCACCGTCAAAGCACATTGCAGTATATAGAGCTGTGCAGGGCACATCTGTCCAGTAACCACCATATAACATTGTACAGTTCTCTGCATTGTAGAAGAAGTCCGGTTGGCCATTGTGCCACGTTCCATAGTTTTGGCCAATTTTGTAGTCTTGGTTCCCGAGGGACCACTTCCAACTGGTGCGGTCATCATAAAGTCCGATCCACACGTAGCCGTAGTTTGAGCCAGCTGCCAACTCTTGCAGGCTCTGGAGGTCCAATGCGTTGCTTATGGTGGCCAGGTCCCCATTCCGATCCCTGCAGTATTGCTGAGCATCGGTCCAGGTTAACAACTGGTCCACGTAGTAGTAGCGTTGGGTAATGGGAAGTGAGTCATGGTGGCTCAGGAAGAGCCCTGCAGGGAAAACCACCAGACACACACACACACACACACACACACACACACACACACACACACACACAAATACTTTGTTATTACAAGACAATATTAGCATGATTGAGAGACCCCTCAGGGAATCAAAGGTGGAGGTAGAGAGAACCACAGCAGGGTAACAACTGCAAACATTTCCAGCTTTGTTGCTAGATGTGCTTGTTGTGCATGGTGTGATATGTGGCACAACTTCACCATATTACACAGATACAGACATGCACACAGACAGACAAACAGACATGCTATTTGTTTTCTGAAAACTCTCTGGGCCTTTGTGATGAGTAATAATCTGTTATCACTAAATTGTCTCTTCTGCAGTCGGATGGCAACACCATATGGGTGGCGGCAGTAGCTCAGTGGATAGAGTGGGTGCACAGAGCTGGTCATCCACTAACCTTAGAGTCTTTCGATCCCCTTGATCGCCCATCTGTCCACATGTTAAATCCCAAAATTGTACTGATTGTAAGTTGCTTTGGACAAAACCATCCGCTAAATGCCCCTTTCCCTTTATATGTCTAACCATTGCTTGTTCTTCTCTTCTCAATACTTCTCTGCTCATGGGACAGATATCTGGCACCTACTCCACAGATAACTACCAGCCCGCTCTCAACACTACCTCTATGCAGTCATTTTTCAATTATCTCCCTATGAAAGCTTATGGTAAAAACGGTCTTCTATCTTCCTATCCTCTCTCTCTCTCTCTCTCTCTCTCTCTCTCTCTCTCTCTCTCTCTCTCTCTCTCTCTCTGTGTGATGAACAAACACATAACTGTATGTGCTGTATGTATCTGAATACATTTTGGGAACACACTATTAAATACTGGGCCCATTTCAGCTTGCAGAGATGATCCTAAAGGAGTTAGAACAGTTGGGACTCCATGAAAGCTAGAAACAGTACATAATAACTTGAGGACTGATAAGGATTAGTACTGACTCCGGCCCGCTTGAAATGTCTGAATATGACAGGCAGAGTTGGGCTTTGTAATTAAATTAAGGAAGCCAGAAACAGCCCATAAGACACAGAAACAGACAGACAGACAGTCTGACCTGAAAGACTCAGAAAGAGAAGTATGTTTTCCTGCATCCTGCAACAAAAACAAACATCCCTTCATCAGTTGCCACATTGAGCATTAAGAGAGAAAACTGAAAATTGCCTACATTACATGCAGTTTGTTCATCACACACAGCTAGAAATTAATATATTCATGTAAGTAGTGCATATGATAAAAAAAATGTTTTGAGGTCACCAAATGTTTTGTCCTACCTTTGTTGTTCTATCGGCTTTGTTGTTCAATCTGACATTGAGATGCGTTCCTTGTGGAATAGCTGACTGCAATGCATTACATGTACCTTAGCTTTTAGTCTTGAATCGAATGCTTACGCTCAGCCATCCTAATTTTTTTTTTTTTTTACAACTAAGATTTGCATGCATGTGAAATGCAGAAATATTTCTAATAAATGCAAAGGAAAGGAAGAGCAATATGTTTTTCGTGAATCCTGTGATATATGTTTAACTTCATACACAGATTTTCAGACTGGTTGACAGGATTACAGAATATCTATATCAATCCATCGACCTAGGCAACTAAATCACTCCATCTGTAATCAATTGACCTATCTTTCTTTCCGTCACCAATCTCATCCACCCAGCTATGTAAATCATGCAAAGAAAAGTCTGCTTGTTAGTGTTGCACGCATTGAGGAAATCCCTTAATTTCCAAATTTCCTTACAGCTTAAATTAAAGCTTGGCAGTTGGCGACGACGGATTAACGACCCTATACAAGAGTTTCCATTGTAAATGATTACCTTAGAACATTTAGCTTGAAAGCAAGGTTTTGTTGTTGAGGGCCATTCACACAGATGTGCATTACTTTTTATAAACATTACACATAAATAAACACCTATACACTGTTGAGCATCCTGCGCACACAGACACACACTCTCTCTCTCACACACACACACACACACACACACACACACACACACACACACACACACACACACCTGGGGAGAAATATCAGCTGAAATATCAACTCTACCTAAGCAGGCAGAGTTTGGTTTGGTAGTTAAATTAAGGAAGCTAGAAACAGTGCATAAGACACAGAAACAGTCAGTGACACACACACACACACACACACACACACACACACACACACACACACACACACACACACAAGTCTGACCTGAAAGACTCAGAAATAGAAGTATGTTTTCCTGCATCCTGTAACAAAAACCAATGACCCTTCATCGGTTGACACCTTGAGCATTAAAAGAGAAAACTGAAAATAACCTTCATTACATGCAGTTTCTCCATTACACACAGCTAGAAATTAATATATTAACTAGGGCATATATGTTCTCAATAAAAACTGTTTTCAGGTCACCAAATGTTTTGTCCTACCTTTGTTGTTCTATTGGCTTTGTTACTCACTCTGACATTGAGATGCATTCCTTGTGGAATAGCTCACTGCAATACGTTACCTTAGCTTTTAGTCTTGAATCGAATGGTTACGCTCAGTCATCATAATTTGGTTTATTGATAACTAAGATTTGCATGCATGTGAAATGCAGAATTATTTCTACTAAATGCAAAGGAAAGGAAGAGCAGTTTGTTTTCCTGAATCCTGTGATTTGTTTCACTTCATACACATATTTTCAGATTGGTTGACAGGATTACAGAATATCTATATCGATCCATCGACCTATGCAACTAAATCACTCCATCTGTAATCAATTGACCTATCTTTCCTTCTGTCACCAATCTCATCCACCCAGCTATGTAAATCATGCAAAGAAAAGTCTGCTTGTTAGTTTCGCACGCATTGAGGAAATCCCTTAATTTCCAAATTTCCTTACATCTTAAATTAAAGCTTGGCAGTTGGCGAGGACGGATTAACGACCCTATACAAGAGTTTCCATTGTAAATGAATACCTTAGAACATTTAGCTTGAAGTCAAGGTTTTGTTGATGAGGGCCTTTCACACAGATGTGCATTACTTTTTATAAACATTACACATAAATGAACACCTATAAAGTGTTGAGCATTCTGTTCACACACACAGTCTTTCTGAGATATTCCCCAATGCCTATGTATGTATGTATGTATTGTGGCAACCTTAAGGAGAAGAGGTGCCACCAAACCAATATTGAAAATTAGTTCACTGTCCAAACCAGTTTCACAATTAGTCCAATTTATTGAAGGTTCGGGATATGGAGAGAGGGGGGGCGACGCCGCCGCAGCGGAGGGGGGGTCGGTCCTGAGTTGGCTCAGGCGCTGTAATCGTCGTCGGGTGGGTTGAGCGTGGGGTTCGGTGCACGGTGTCGGGTTCGCAGACGGTCCAGGGGTCGATCAGCCGGCGGGATTCTCCTCTCCGCTTTGTATTTTCCTCTACTCACTACCACCGTCATTCTCTTCCACTACACCTTCCCCGTTGGGTGCACTTCCTGCTGCTTTTATCTCCTCCTCCCTCATTAGGGCTAGTGGCTGCAGCTGCTCCACTTTGCCCAGGTGTCTCTGCTGGTCCCGTCTGAACTCTATGGTCGGGTTTTCTTTATACAGAGGAGATAGAGAAAAGCGCTCCGCGGCCACCAGATGGCAGGGTGCCACGTAAACCCCATCCACCACTTTCCCACATACCCTCCCCCCTACCTGTACCCGGCGGGCGCCACAGTATGTATGTATGTATGTATGTATCTATTAGAGACGCTCCGTTCAGCTTTTTTAGGACCGGATCACCAAAATTATGATCTGCCGATTGCGGCTCACTACCGATCACAGAATGGCAGGGGTATGGGAATCTTTCATTTTTTATCTATAATCTAGCAGAGTGTGCACCATTTGTAGAAATTAAACTATGAATTAATTGTATTGAAAAAACACAGTAGAAATACAGTATATCACCCCCTTTTAACACTGCACTTCCGCTTCCAGATACACACAGTAAGACTGCTCTGTGAAATTTTGTCTAAACAAACTTTCTACCTATCTTATCTTATCCAGCTTAAGGCTCTATGTCCTTTCGACACTGGTTGAAAGGTGTGGCTTAACCATCGGACATCTTGGACTTACCTACAGGCCACCTACACCGCCCCACCACTAAGCTACTATAACAACGCTAGGCTCTGGGCCTTGTAGCTAAGATAATCTAAACAATGCTGGCCTATTCGCCTGGTGGATAAACTAATCTAAACAACACTGACCTGTTCGCATCACGGAAAAGTTAAAGCCAACCAAAACAAAGTTCCCAAACATGACGAGTTCGGACTGTGAACTGCTACTATAGGCAAACAGAAAGATCTCTGACCTTAAGGAAGATGTCAGACGGCTCTCTGCGGAACTCCAGAAGAAACAGTCACTGCTATCCAGCTTCATGGAGGTAGCATCTGTTCAATCCAAAGAGATCACCTCGCTTAGCGTCATCTACCATGACGCGGTCCTGTGGGATCCCACGACTATTCCACGATTGTCCTCCTGCTCACCACCTAAACAGACACCCTGATCTGAGGTCGTTATCCGCGGTCGCAAGAGGGATGCAGACAGGTCTGCTTCTCCGCCTGGTCTGAACCTCTTAAACCTCTATGCAGCCTTGGCTTGGACAACCCGGCTCACCCAGAGGATCCCCCTGTGGCTCCGCTCCACCCAGACCCGAGAACAGTTCCTGCTGACTCTACAGCACCGCCCAAGGATCTTCGTCGCCCGAGCCCGAATCAACGGCCCTCATCCAGGTTAAAGTAATTCTCTTTGCGGTGTCAGATTCAGTGGGACGCTGTCCTACATTGCACAGGTGCCCTTCTGCCCTTCTGTCTAGTATCAGCTCTCCTAGCTTTGTAGCTGTTGCCAAGTCACAGCACTCACCTGCTCTGACATGGAGCGCTGAAAAACCACAGTGATTGTCTCTGAGTCCTCTCTTTGCTCCTACCACACTCAGCATAGGAGACTCATTTCGCAGAAACACTTGCTTCTTCAACGCAGAAACACTCGCTTCATCAACGCAGAAACACTCACTTCATCAACGCAGAAACACTCGCTTCATCAACGCAGAAACACTCGCTTCATCAACGCAGAAACACTCGCTTCATCAACGCAGAAACACTCGCTTCATCAACGCAGAAACACTCGCTTCATCAACGCAGAAACACTCGCTTCATCAATGCAGCCACACACTGCTTTCCTGGAGCCACAGCACCACTTATTCTCCAGAAACTGCCCGGCCTGCTTTGCTCCGCACCGTCCTCCATCAACCGGGTCCTAGTTCATGTAGGAACCAATGATACAGGTCGCTGTCAGTCGGAGCTGACCAAAAAGGACTTTAACGCCCTTTTTACCTTTTTAAATAGAAATAGAAAGACTTTATTAATCCCAAGCTGGGAAATTGCAATGTAGCAGCAGCATTAGAATACACAAACAAAAAAATATAAATATTAAAAATATAAATATAAAATATAAACTAAATATAAACTAAATATAATCTAAACTAATAAATACCTGTGGCAAGGACATGTGGATTAGTAGTCCACTACCATCTCATGCCCGTGGAAGTGGGCGTTTCTCCAGAATCCTCAGTATTATTACCTGGCTCCAGTCCGCTTGCAAGATCCAAACAACCGGCTCATCAACCTTGCCATCCTCCCTGTGGTGTACTGTCTCCTACTGGCTGTTATAAACCTACTTCGATTGCTGTGAACAACTGGTTTCCTATTCATGTTGTTATTTCACATTGCAAATCAATGCACAGGCAAAGTTGGACGAACTATTAATCGTAGTGTCCAAGTTAATCCAGCTAGGTCAGCTAACACCGACCCTCACATCAGCAAGCTAACCTTTGGGCTATTTAACATCCGCTCACTGACCAGCAAGGGACCTCTGCCCCATGATCTACTGAATGAACGTAAATTTGATTTCTTGTGCTTGACTGAGACATGGTAACAGCCTAATGACTTTTCACACCTTAATCAACTATTAACTATTCCCCCTGGGTTTACCTACTCATCACAATCCTGTCCCTCTGACAGAGGAGGTGTTCTGGCGATATTGTACAGTGAAAAGTGGAAAGTATCTTCCATTACCATGTTGTTTCACTCTTGATTTATTTCCATTGCCCTGCAAATCAAGGGCCCAACTCCTACTTTCCTTGCCACTATTTATCGAACACCCAAGCCAAACAACGTGTATTGGTCAAAACAGGTTAAGTCTTGGTTCTCCCTTTGAGTATTGAAAAACGTTTCCCTATTTCAATCAATTCCTTTGAGGTAGAGAGGTGCAAGGACTGACGCGTGCTGGAAATAATGAGGAGTGGGTTTGATCCAAGTCGGTCCCTTTGACCATTTATTGCTTGACCATGTTGGTAAATACATAAAGCTTGTAAAGCAAAAGTAAACAAAATAAACTGTATGGCTTTCTAATAAAGTCCAAACTTAGGCCCGTCACACGGCCACCAGAAGCACGTCGGAAGCACGGTCAATGAATGTATGCGTGCGTCTCTCCACCTTCTGGTCTGGAGCAGCAGTCCATCCTTATGCAGAATACTCCCGCCACCACTAGGGAATACATGCTCACACAAAGTGAATGTACACTTAAACAAATATTAATAATTCCTACACCATTTCCTCAATTCATATTCAAACTTAAATAATAATAATAAATTCAATCTTAATAATTAAAACCCAAAGAATGGCTCCTACACACCGGCCCCTAATAGTGTTCATAGGCATCTATTACCAAATTCAAAACATAAAGGAGCCAACATTAACTGTAAGTTACTGTATATCTAGCAATTAAACTTGAATTAAACATCTAAGTGGTACTTATCGTTCGCTGGCACCACCGGACTTCACTAAATTAATCTCCTCTGCCCCTTCCAGTAGCAGGCAGAGCTTGGTGACTGGCCTCTCAAAGACACCAGTCCTCGTCTTGATCTTTACCATCCTCACAAGGCCTTTGGAATCTGGCAGGACATCTTTAATTCTTCCAAGACTCCAGGACCCTTGAGGGGCTGTATTGTCCACCACCATTACAATGTCTCCTTCTTGGAATCCTCTCCTGACTATTGTCCATTTTTGTCTTTCCTGTAACAAGGGTAGGTATTCTTTCATCCATCTCTTCCAAAAGAGATCAGCCAGATACTGAACTTGTTTCCAGCGACGCTTGACGTACATGTCTGTCTTTTGGAATAGACCAGGAGGAAAAGCAGGATGGCACACACGGATCAGCCTCTCCCACACCCCACCATGATGTGAGGCTGCAGGTGGATTAAAGGTCCACTGGATTCCATTCTGGAGCATTGTGCTCAGAATTTTTTCTTTGTTCCAGCTTGAGATTGCATCTTGCAATTCTCTCTTAGCTCCTACAAAGTTGGTTCCATTGTCAGAACGCATATGTGTTACCTGACCTCTTCTGCTAATGAACCGCCTCAGAGCATTAATGCAGGAGTCTGTATCTAAGGAGTGTGCCATTTCTAAGTGCACTGCTCTACTTGACATACAAGTGAATATGACTCCATAGCGTTTGACTAGACTTCTGCCTCTCTTGGTTTCAAAAGGCCCAAAGTAATCAACACCTACATTGCTGAAAGGTGGAAGATCAGCTTCGAGTCTCTCTTTCGGCAGGTCCGCCATCTTCTGTTCTCCTATCCTTCCTCGGACACGTCTGCACATTACACACTTGGATATGACTTTGCGAGCAGCAGAGTTGGCATTGATTATCCAGAATCTTTTTCTGAGCTGTGAGAGAATATGATTTCTCCCTCCATGTCTAAGTTGCTGATGTATGTGCTGAAGAATGAGTTTGGAGACGTGAAGATCTTTGGGTAGGATCATGGGCCGCTTGGCCTCTTCGGGCATTGCGGCTCTGCGCAGTCTTCCTCCTACTCTTAAGACTCCATCCTCCAGTACAGGATCCAGCCTGTAGATGGTGCTCTTTCGGTTCAGTCCTTTTCCAGCAGATTTTTCCAGCTTTACCATTTCCCCTGGATAGCTTTGGTGTTGACAAAACATAATGATGGCTTTCTCCACCCTTATCAGGTCATCCAAGGACATGCAATGCATATCTTTCTTGCAGGTCTTCATTTTGCCATCCAGCACTTTGCTCTGGCTCCTTGTCTGTGGCAAAACATTACTCTGAAGCTTTCTCTTCACACTGTAGTAGTGTGTCTTGTGTATTCTCGCTGGATTTGGATGTTAAAATTGATTTTTTTTGCTTAAATTGATAGAAAAGGGATAGAAATAGACATTCCACTTTGTCTTCAAATTTTTACCCTCCATTTTCACATTTTTATGATATCATCATTTAGGCGGAGCTTAATTTACAGTATAGGGCCACTACAAGGACCTAAATCATGCTGGATTTGAATGTAAAATGTTTTTTTTTTGCTTAATTGGATAGAAAAGGGATAGAAATAGACATTCCACTTTGTCTTCAAATGTTAACCCTTCATTTTCACATTTTTATGATGTTATCATTTAGGCGATGCTTAAATTTCAGTATGGGCCCACTGAAAGGACCTCATAATAACTTGCAGTAAAAAAACAACAACAACTAAACTAATTTTAAGAACAGGACATCTTCTGAACAATATTAACTATGCAAGCGATATGAACTATTTCAAAAAACAAACAGAGAATATTCTTAAACAATTTTCATTTGAAACCAAGTTTTCACTCACTCATCTCCCTCACTTTCCTCAGTATCACTCACTTAAACATTTCTTGGTTTTCACAGTCTACACAAGTGTAGGCTGGGGTGCATGGTAGTCCATTTCTATTACAAGAACAGAGTTTTTTTTTCACATTTGCTCTTATGGCAGCCACATTTAACAAAGGCCAAGAGCTCTTCAGGTGCTGAATCATTTAAGCAGTAAACTGGTAAGAACCAATCTCCCTCCACATACCACCCATGATCAACTGGGGAAGGCAGCTCAAGTTTCGCTTTAGTGCTGGACTTCCATACGTAGGTCAAATAATTTGTCACCAATGTTTTCACCAATGTTGATGATGCGAGATGTTCGGCCCTTCCCAGCATGCAAAAGCAACTGACATGGTGACAGGAAATTGTAAATAAAGACAAGGAGCACATATACATCAGTATCCACTGAGTGTACATGAATTGTGCAACCAGGATGGGATGAGGCAGCATGAATGCAATGTAATGGGATCAGTGTATCTGCTTCTTCATGGTCATGCACTTTCATTTCCATTGGTATTGCATCTGCAAAATTTGACTTTACAATTGTACCAGCTGCACAGACAAGCAGCTGACTACTTGATGCAAACCTTTGTAGTAACTTCTCTTGAAGATACAAAGTAAGTTGATTTTTTGTGTCTTTATGAGAGAGAAGTTGCTTCATGTTTATGTAACGCAAATCCATGGCATCTGAGATGTGAAAGAGAACAGGTGTCAAACACTTGGCACGTTTAGCACGTGTCTGATCTTTCAATGATGTTTCGGTCAAACAAGACTCTCAGCTCATGAGCACCTTTTCCTCTCTTACAGATAACAGATATGAACTGATCTGCCAACTTGGCACAAGTGTTGACATGAGTGTCTATTCTTAAGCCCTGCAATTCAACCATGCCATCTATCACAACTACTGAAAAGTCTGTAGGCACTGCAGCATCCTCTTTCTGCAACCTCTCTGTTGCAGCCATCAGTTCAGATTTGTCTGTTGGAATATAGATTAAGCCATCTGAAGTAAACAGGGACCTGGGGTAAGCAGACAATTCATAGGCCCAATCTCAATTCTCTATCTTACCCCTTCCCCTTCCCCTTGGCCCTTCCCCTTCCCCTTGGCCCTTGAAACAGAGGGGTAAGGGCTACATGCCCCTATGAATTGAGACAACACTCGTTACGGTTACGTCATCATACATTGACAACAAAATATTGACAATTTGTTATAGGCCTACACACTGCATGGTGTTTTGTATCTTTTTCAGCATGACTCACTCCCACATTTGCTTTGAAGCGTATTTTGATTTAGCGTATTTTGATTTCAGAAATTTCTGCTCGTTTTCGTGTCGAAAACGTATCAGCTGCCGGGTTTCCTCCGGCGTTCCTGTGTGAAAAAGGACGATATATGTAAAGCACATATCGATTTGTCTCTAATTGTCTACACTGTTATCAAACAGTGTAGACGCTGCTAATTGTGTTTAGTAAACTAGACATGCATGGAGTTCATTGCTAGTCAGAGAAATGTAACTTTGTGCACTCAGCAATGTAACGTTCGCATACCGATTTTCGAAAAAGTTTCGATTAAGAATATGGTTGCAAATATATAGGTACAGGACTGTTTAGAGCACAAAACAACACTTTCGTAAATTTTTAATCAATTATTTCAGCCGAAAATACTTACATTTATGTGACTCTCGTTGAGATCTGGCTGCCATTGTTGCCGGTTGCGCATTGTAATGGGTACCCCTTGGTTTCAAGTAAGCTCCCGATCTCACTTGGTTTCAAGGGGTGTATACCCCTTCCCCTTACCCCTTCCCCTCGGTCGAAAAGAGAATTGAGACAGCCCTTGGTCTCACGTGAATGCGCAAAACCAAGGGGAAAGGGTAAGGGGAAGGGTTAAGATAGAGAATTGAGATTCAGCCATATTCACCAATTACTTCTCGCATGTTCACCAGATCTGGCCGGACTTCCATAATTAGAAGGAAACGTGTCAACAGAGCATGGTCCCTACTGAGTTCAGTAACTTTTTGGGGATTAAGTGGGATTAATATCATTAAATTGATAGAAAAGGCAAAGAAACACAAATTGTTCTGCATATTAGGGCTCCCCTCAAACAATGTCTGAAAAAATGACAAATATGATGATGAAAATTTGAAGGCAAAAAAAATCTTCTTATTTAATATCTGTACAAGCAATTTCTGCACAAAAAAAAATCAAAGAAAGCATTAGCCTACAGGCATAGATTAAGAAATAGCTAGGCTAATATAACTTTGCCTACTAGAAAGGGGGTCTGTTTATCCTTTAAAACTCTCAAAGGTCAGAAAACTGAGGATATTATCAAGGATCTGCTATCTCCCAAGTGTGTTTTGACACTTTATGCTCAAAAAGTGGGATTAATATAATTAAATGGATAGAAAAGGCAAAGAAACACAAATCGTTCTGCATATTAGGGCTCCCCTCAAACAATGTCTGAAAAAATGACAAATATGATGATGAAAATTTGAAGACAAAAAAAATATTGTTATTTAATATCTGTACAAGCAATTTCTGCAAAAAAAATCAAAATTAACATCAAATTCCAGCGAGAACTTCTTTTCTGACACAGTGCACAGTACTACTGAGGGCCTCATTTACTAACAGAATTGCGCCCATTTCTAGCGTAATTTGCGGGTAAAATAGGCGTAAAAACATGGAACCATATTTACTAACGTGGCGCTACGGGGTAAATGCGCAAATAGCCTGCCTCTGAAGAGGCGATAGGCAAGTTGCGTATCCCGCCTCATACATATGCATAAATGGGAGTGTATCAGGGGAAGTGGGAGTGAATCGCAAAGAGCTGGGAGGTAACGCGTTAAGTGCGCCTTATTATGTATTGCGTGGTATTTACTAAGATTGCCTGAGAGAAGTGTGCGACTCGAATTGGAGCGCAAATCTCCGCCTCATAAAAGCAGGTGTAAACCAGGAAGCGGGTTTTGCTTGAGCCTGTAAACAAGGACATGGCAGCTGTTGTAAGAGCAAGAAGAAGACACCGACAAAGGCACCGCGCCGACACTTCATGTACCAATAGCTCCACTTCCTGGTCGCTGAACTTTTTTTTTCTTTTTCTTGGATCGTCCATGGTTACGCAAACACGCAGGCCCATTCTCCCTTCTTTTAACGGTGCGCTAATTACACTAGGGCGGAGTATGGCGCTGATTGCCTGATGAAGTACGGGTTTGATAAATACAACGTAAAGTGCGGTGACGAATGCTGCGCAAATAACGGCTCGGCGCTGGCGCAGATTACGCTGCGGTCGCAAATGTTAGTAAATGAGGCCCTGAGAGCAATAAGAAGGTCCTTCAGCTTTAAATACCACCCTATAGCCCGTTTTAACCTGTTCTAACTAGAAAAGTATTCTAGCAATTGCCATGTGGGGTTGTCACTTTTCTTAATCACAGCACTATAGACTGCTATGCTCTTCTTTACCTCTAGGTCATCCTGTGAGAGTGATAATGATTCTAACTGACTATGTGGCCACTCGGTTTCTGGCTTTCACAAGAACTGGTCCGTGGATCCATGGTTTGCATTTGACAAAGTTGTCTGCAGTCATTCCTCTAGATCATGGGTCGGCAATAGGCGGCCCGTGGGCCAGATGTGGCCCGTAAGCATGAAACATCTGGCCCGTGAGGTTGTTTGAACTAAAATGAACGATAATGAAAAATAATGAAAATAAAAATATAAAATCGGACTGACAGTCTCAAAAATGCTCTTCATTTAGACACTTCAGTTTTCAAAACATAAAATTTTTCTCAGTCTAATAATAATGCTTACTTGTTTCAGGTGAATACACACATTAGCGATGCACAGCGTGAACGCGCAACATGCAAACTGAACTGAAATGAGCTGAAACTAGTCCTTATGTAGCCGGTGGGACCGATGGGGGTGGGGAACATTTCTTTTGCTTTACCTCTGTCACTTCTCTTACGGGTTTTGCATCAGTAGAAAGGGCTGTGATTGGTCACACATTGGTTAAGCCGGGGCACGGGCACAGATATAGACGCCTTGGGTCCTCATGCCGGTAGTCGTCCATTGCTGATGGTGGAGTGTAGCTGTGTCCTGAGTCTTCGGCAGCAAGGTATGTCGGAAATGGTTCTCTTCTCTCCTATGTGTGAGTGTAAACTAAGCTACGTCTTGCTCTGCTTGTTTGGAAGCGTTAGTGCGCCAGGTATGTTGCTCAACACGTCAGCCGGTCTATGTGTCTGCGTGTTTACATTTAACTGATGGCAACATGTTACGTGTGTGTGTCCAACAGTGTGGTTGCCGGTGTTCCGTATTAACTTGTGACCACGTTAACTGGTGACCGTCCGCCAAACGCGTCTGTGGTTGTCATAGAAACGACAGATGTTGAAAACGGGAAAAGGGAACGTAGCTGTCCTCGCAGATGCCTTTGTTCAGTGTCTTACCCGTTATCGTTCCAATTTTAAAAAATAGACCCGAGTCGTCCTTGCAGTCTTATTTGTGTGAACGCATCAGGTACTCCGTCTGGTTTTAAACGTCGCTTTTGTTTGTAAACAGGAAGAGAGCTAGTTTGCCCTTCCTGCTAAAGTCTCTAATACATCTCTAATAAAAACTCTTGAATACATTTGGTCTATGGAGCCTGCTTCAGTAAACATGTATCAGAAGAAATATTTGTCCTTTTGAATGGCCTTATAAAAAAATAATCATTTTCACGGGAGTCGAACACGTATCATCGTGACAAAATAAATGAAAGACGAGAGCTATTCCAGCTCACCACGAACGCACTGAGGATTTCGAATGAATATACAGCAGACATACAGACTGCCGTCTCTTTTTAACACGGGACGGATAACCACGTTAACTTGTGACCACACCTGGCTCTGTTCCTACCAATGTCTCGAATAAGGCTCTAATACAAATATACATCTACGGAGCCTGCTTGAGTAAACGTGTGTCATCACACCACGAATAGAAAAAAGAAAAACGAAAACTTTGTATGGGATTTGAACTCGTACTTTAGTGACAAAACGTACTAAAGGCAGACGCTTAATGCACTTCACCAGAAGCACACTGAAGACTAGTCCTAAAATACCACATACATTCTCGTTACACGGGACGGATAACCACGTTAACTTGTGACCACACCTGGCTCTGTTACCGTATGAGCCCTCTGTGCAAATTGCTGACTGGGTCTCAGAATATTTAATACAACGTTGTGTGGTGTAGTTGGTGTTGGAAACGCTGTTCCTGTGAATGTCTGTGAAATGTCTGTAACATTTCCCAAACACATCTTTCGAGCCTGACTAAGCATGTGTCGTTCAGCCCTTCCTTATACAACATACAATAAGAAACATACAGTGTTTGCTGTGTCTGATTTTCCCAGCCAGGAGACGGGACAATCAGATCACGTTGTGACCATACGGCTCAGCTGTCACCCCATGCATGCGTAACTTGCAGATACGAATGATTTACAGTATTTCATATTTGGTTGTGTACAGACATGTAGTTTCAACACAAAGATGCATTGCCGCAAGTGTCTAGTTGTTTATACATGCTGCTCTAATCTAAACAAAAAAATAAACAACAAATATAAACAAAACAAACAAAAAAAAACATTAACAAACTGGACAAAAATATGGGTTTTCCATCTGTGGCCTCCCTGCACAGACCCAGTGGCTCCACTTGTTGCACCCTGTGCACTAATTGTCTCATCCTGATTGCACCTGAGTATTCCTTCACCAAAAAAAACTTAGGCCATGCGCCAGGTGAAATCAGGATAATAGGCCAAGTGCTGTGTCCACTTAACCACTTGACAAAGGTATATAAGGTTCCTCAGAGTTTCCAACCAAGTTGGAGTAGGTGACAAATTTAGAAAGACATAGAGAGAGACACAGAGAGATAGATAGAGAGAGATAGAGAGAGACAGACAGACAGACAGAGAGACAGAGAGAGAGATATTGAGTGAGTGAGATTGAGAGAGAGGGAGAGTTTAGGTAAAGTAAGTATAGGTAAGTAATTCATTAAGTATAGAGGTAGAGATAGAGATAGAGTTAGAGATAGTTAGAGATAGAGATAGTTAGAGATAGTTAGAGATAGGGATAGAGTTAGAGTATATAGATTTTATTGAGAGCTGAAGGTATGGAGCCTCAGCTCTACAATGAAATCATGGGGTCCATGACCGCATTGCCCCGGGCCTCACCAAGCACCAGCGGTACACGATAAGAAGAAGAGCAGCAAATTTTGTACTGAAGGGTAAGTACATTAATTTCTAGACCATCATTGAGTGCATTTGTTTTATGTTTAGATTACATTGAGCTTCTTTGATCAGATCGAGTCCTTCAGTACATATGCCGACGTCGGGCAGATAAACAGGAACACCTGGCAACAGTGGTCACCACTGTTGCCCAAGCAAATGAGGTGTTCCTGGACCTTCATAGTAGCAGTCATGGGGCACATTGTGGTGTGGACAAAACACACCACACAATTATTAGCCGCTATTACTGGCCTGGCATGGAAGCGGACATCCGCAAATGGGTAAGTTAGAAGAGTCATTCAGACTGACCTTTGTATATGAATGCAATAACTAAAGCAATGTGTCCTTTCATTTCCTGTCATCTGTGTCCTTTACTTGGTGTTTCTGCTTGACCAAAAGTTGTACGATTTTGAATAATTGAATATTTTACTTCAGATAGCACAGTGTCCTGACTGCCAGGTCAAGCGGGCTACTATGAAGGAAAAAAAGCAATACAACCCCATAGAGGTGAGATTATTTGTGCAACCGACTGTCCCATACAGTGAAATGTGCGTACATGCTACCTGCTTCTGATATGTAATAATCATTCCCATTTTTCCAGGTCACCGAGCCATTCGAGCTGGTAGGAATGGACTTGGTGAAACTCACCAAAACAGAGGCTGGTAATCAATACATCTGGATAATGGTTGATTATTTCACTAAGTGGCCAGAGGCCTACCCTCTTAAGAGTAAGTGTGCAGAGGAGGTGACCAAGTGTATTCTAGACTTTGTATACAAATTTGGTGCACCTCAGAGACTGCTTACAGACCAGGGGACAGAGTTTAAAAATCAGGTGAACACTGAAGATGAACTATTTCATTCTGAGTAAGTAGTTCTGTAAATGCTAGCTTGTTTGGTGCAAAATGGAATTTAAGGTCAATGCCAGACTCTGTGAGTCGCTGGCCATTAAGCGCAGCTTCTGCGCCCCATACCATCCCCAAACTAATGGCTTGGTGGAGAAGCTGAATGGCACCATTCAGAGGTCATTTTCAAAGTGTCAATCTGGTAGATCCTACACACTGACATGAATGCTGTAGACTTCATTGGTGACCTAAAGATGCCTGCTCATGTTTTCTGATGCGGACATTTTCAGGTCTCTTAACAAGTTAGCACATCGTGAGCCTAAGAAATGGGATACTTTCCTCCAGCCTACCATGTTTGGGCTGAGGACCAAGAAGCAGCTCACGACCAAACACAGCCCATACTATCTGATGTTTGGTCGTGAGGCTAGGTATCCCAGTGAGGTGATAGACGACTATGAGGTAAGTGTCTACTTGTTTTGGAAGTGAGCACATGTGATCATAATTACGTGGATAAATGGCCTGTTGAATGGAATATATTTAACACTTTTGGGTGCTAACCGAAAAAGTGGAGGCCATGCTCCACAGAGAGGAACCGTACGAGGGGCTGACCCAGCAGCCCCTTGTATAGGAGACTGTGAAGTCGAACCTGAGGAGCAGCCAGGACAAAATTAAGAAAAGAAAAATGGACAAGGGCTGGGATGACTATTTTCATGTGGGGGACAAAGTGCTGAAAAGTAATATCAGGGAACAGCAGAGGAAGGGGGGCAAAATGGAAAGGGACCTGCTGGGGCCCTTTACCATTAGTGCTATAAAGGGCAAAGTTGTCACGTTGGCCACCAACACGGGCAGAACCATAGCCAACGTGGACCAACTGACACCCTTTATAGAGCCAGAGGAGAGGATTCCTTCTAAACTCCAGCATGTTGGAAAATCTCCTCTGGCTCCCCCCTCCCCAACACGTCCCTGCAGTCAGCCCAGCCCTGGTCCATCCATAAAGGATCGCAACTCCATTCATGGTAATGATGAATACCAATCAATGTGATATCAATATAATACGATGTTTATCCATGTTACATGAGAAATTATGTATTTTTCATATTGCAGCTATCTGGAAATCTGCTGGTGAAATCCTGTGGGCCAAGCTGGGGCCCTATAGCCTATTCACAGCAGATTTCCAGAGCCTGGCTCCAGGGGCAGAATTGGAGAGCGAGGTGAGTCTTATTTCATAAATTGCTTCAGATTGTCCTACTTTTGCAAGTTAATGTGGATAGTTTCTTTTTCTTTTTTAAATAGATTGTGAATGCATATTTGTCCTGGCTCTCCAAACGGCAAGACGGAGTCACCATCATAGACACATTTGCCATGACGGCTATCTGGGATGGCAAGGAGCGTACAATGAGAAAGGTAAGGATAATGACTGAGAAGAAATAATAAAGGTCCGCACACTGATTAAAGCTCCCAAACGTGGATTTATTTAGCACAAAGGACATGTTGTCCTTCATCAAAGGTGCCATGCAGAACGTTCTGCATGGCACCTTTGATGACGTTGTGCTAACAACGAATGTGATAATCGGCGCCGTATGCAAGAACTGCCACTGGACACTTGTAGTGAGTGCATTGTAATGAATGAAAGTGACTACATTTACAACTAAGAATTGTGCACATAAAATCTTGTATCTCTCAAGGCCATGTATCCCAAGGAGGGCTTTTGTAGGTATGCAGACCCTTTCGGTGCTACAGATGCACAGGTCAGGCACTGCAGGGAATCTACAAGGTAAGAAAATGAAACGATGCATTTCATTTGTAGGCATTGAAGTTGACTTGTTTGTGATCAAGTAACATATTCTTCATTGATTTGTGCTTTAGGGCCTTCTTGAGGAAAAAAGACCTACATTTGTCCAGATGGCGGTGTGACCCAGTCACACACCCAAAACAGCAGGACTCCACATCTTGTGGAGTCATTAAATGCAAAGTAAGATTACAGTAAGCATGTGAAACTTTTGCTTTTGTGAAGACCACAAATAACACTAATCTGTATTTTAAGATCGCTGAACTGCTGCTACAAGGCAGGCCCATGGAATTTGGGGTGGGTGAGGCCGAGATAAATTCCATGCGGCTTGCAATAGCCAGGACCCTTGTAGCAGATTCTGGTAAGCATCTATCAACTGTGTGTCAACCTTGTTGTGGAGAAATTACTGAAGTCAAAGATCAGTGGTGAGGCCAGGAGTTCAGAAAGTGTTCAGGGGCCACTAATGATGACAGGCACCTACTGTTCCCACTCAAAGTCAGATAATTAATACTGCCGAGGACCTCAAGGCCCACACCTGACCTTGTGTAACCTAGAAAATTCTACAACAAACTTGACTGAAACATTTACTTGTACTACATCCACTGATTAAAACTGGAATATATTTTGACAGACGACATAGCAGAACTCTGTGTCATCTGTGGCCAGAGGGAGACGGGTGAGAGTGACAACCCAGTGGACCACTGGGTAGGAACCCTTTAAATAGTTCTTGAAATGGAGAAAGCAATTTTTTGTGAAATGAAATTGATTATCTTCTCTTTCAGATCGAATGCACAGGGTGCAACAAGTGGAGCCACTGGGTCTGTGCTGGGAGGCCACCAGTTGAAAACCCGTATTTTTGTCCTGTTTGTTGAAGTTTTTTTTTTTAATTTATTTATTTCATTTTATTTTATTTAATTTTTTTGTTTATGATAGGGAGGAGGCGGCACGGTGATGCAGTAGTGTCGCCTCACAGCAAGAGGGTTTTGGGTTCGAATCCACCTGGGACCCGGGACCTTTCTGTGTGGAGTTTGCATGTTCCCCCGTGCTTGCGTGGGTTCTCTCCGGGTACTCTGGCTTCCTCCCACAGACCAAAAACATGCAGGTTGGGGATTAGGTTAATTGGTGTATCTAAATTGACCATAGTATGTGAGTGTGAATGGTTGTTTGTCTCTATATGTTAGCCCTGTGATAGGCTGGCGACCTGTCCAGGGTGTACCCCGCCTCTCGTTGTGCTCTTCGTTGTGCTCTTCGTTGTGCTCTTCGTTGTGCTCCAGCCCCCCCGCGACCCTCGTAGAGGATAAGCGGTTTCGATAATGGATAGATGATAGGGAGGACATTGTTGTTGATGCCGAAGAACAAGAAGTGCCAGGAACTCTATATAGTTTAAGCTGAAGTTGTTTATTGGTCTCGTAGGCCTACGAAAAGAAGCAGAGGATTTCAACAAGCAAGAGATTTATGCGTGAATCTTCCTCAGTTGCTTCCCGCTGCTCCCGGAAACACAGTGTATTATATAGCCTACAAGTCCCAAATCGGAACAGCATGACAGGAGTGTCCCATTCTGATTGGCTTATAATGTATAAACATTACATGTTACTAAAAAGATTTGACATGACGTAGGTGTATCCTTCACTTTGTGTTATGTCTCCAAGTTCCAGAGAGCCAAACTTAAAGAGCAATACAATCTTCACTATGTCCTTCTTCAGAACGTCAGATCAACCTAACCGTACCATTGCTAGATAATATTTTTCCTAACAATTTACATTACATTAGATTCAACTTTATTTTCATTGTGCAGAGTATAAGTACAGGGACAACGAAATGCAGTTGGTGTTCTAACCAGAAATGTATTTTTTGCTTCAATAAATACAAATAACTAAACAACCAACGTTTGATGTCTGTTTTTGGTTAGGCTGTAAGCAGTGAACTTCATACATGTATTTTTGGTTCTTTTCAAGAAACATACTATGCAGCATGTTCAGACTTTAGTCTTTCAATGTGACTACATAAACGCATTCAACAGCTACCTACGGCTTCGGATTCAAAATGTAGCCATCAAATATGCATTTAGGAGAAATTGTTTGTAAATGGTAGGGTCTGTAAAATGGCCAAGTGGCTTTAGGTGCCAGCTAATTTCTTTGCAGTTTATTTGAAACACTTTTGTGGAATACAATCTGTAGTGGTAGCAACAATTTGTGACATTCCTCAAAAAAAACAAACAGCAATAGGCCTATATAAATCTTAATTATCGTCAACAATTGTATAAACAACTAGACACTTGCGGCAATGCATCTTTGTGTTGAAACTACATGTCTGTACACAACCAAATATGAAATACTGTAAATCATTCGTATCTGCAAGTTACGCATGCATGGGATGACAGCTGAGCCGTATGGTCACAACTTGATCTGATTGTCCCGTCTCCTGGCTGGGAAAATCAGACACAGCAAACACTGTATGTTTCTTATTGTATGTTGTATAAGAAAGGGCTGAACGACACATGCTTAGTCAGGCTCCAAAGATGTGTTTGGGAAATGTTACAGACATTTCACAGACATTCACAGGAACAGCGTTTCCAACACCAACTACACCATACAACGTTGTATTAAATATTCTGAGACCCAGTCAGCAATTTGCACAGAGGGCTCATACGGTAACAGAGCCAGGTGTGGTCACAAGTTAACGTGGTGATCCGTCCCGTGTAACGAGAATGTATGTGGTATTTTAGGACTAGTCTTCAGTGTGCTTCTGGTGAAGTGCATTAAGCGTCTGCCTTTAGTACGTTTTGTCACTAAAGTACGAGTTCAAATCCCATACAAAGTTTTCTTTTTTCTTTTTTCTATTCGTGGTGTGATGACACACGTTTACTCAAGCAGGCTCCGTAGATGTATATTTGTATTAGAGCCTTATTCGAGACATTGGTAGGAACAGAGCCAGGTGTGGTCACAAGTTAACGTGGTTATCCGTCCCGTGTTAAAAAGAGACGGCAGTCTGTATGTCTGCTGTATATGTTATTTCATTCGAAATCCTCAGTGCGTTCGTGGTGAGCTGGAATAGCTCTCGCCTTTCATTTATTTTGTCACGATGATACGTGTTCGACTCCCGTGAAAATGATTATTTTTCATCATTCCCATCATAATATCTCACATAAACGCACAACTGGGCTACATCTGTTTTGTCAGTGCTCTCGTCTATGGCTAAGGAAAAATAGTTTGCGCGACTGACACCGTCGATAATTGCAGCCTGCACTGCATCGGACAGCACTTCTATGCGGCGGACAGCGGACCTCGCAGAGAGGGACATTTGTTTCACTGATCCGATCACACTACCCATCAACTTGTCGGTATCCAGTTCCTCCAAAACTGTCACCATCATCTCTTTGAAGACCTCTGCATCAACAAATGGCTTGTTGTGCTTTGCGAGTACCCATGACACTTTCAGAGATGCGCTGGTTACCTTCTGTTGGGATGTGAGGGCTCGCACCAGGATCCTGCTGCTGTGTGCATAACCACTTATGAGTGCTTGGATTTTCCGCTTTCGTGCCTCTGTCTTCGGAGGGAATGCATCCTTGAAATTACCATGTTTTGTTTCGTGGTGCCGTCTAATATTATACTCTTTGCATACAGAGACACCCTCGTTACAGATCAGGCATGTCGGCTTTGCATTAATAAAACTGGGGAGGATGAAGACGTAGTTCTCTGTCCATTGTTCATGAAAGACCCTGTTTTCGCTCATAACTTTTCTCTTAAGATTTTTGGAAAGAGCCATTTTTTGACAGCTAACAGCAACACTTGTTTTTGTTTTGTTTCTTTTCAAAGTACAGGCATATAATTAATAGCGCCCCCAATGGTCAGTCCACAAATTTCAAAACTTTATTGCCGACCCCTAGCCTGGCTGACGCGTCCACATCTCGATGAGATGGTGGTCTGGGAACTAGGTGTGCATTTTCTCGTATTTGAGGCGTGGTTTACGAATGCCTAGAGCCGTTTATTGGGCGCTACGAATGTCTATCAAATGGCGTCTGGTTCTTCACATGCTGCTTTGCGTGCGATTCATAGCCAATTGCTACTAAAAATTAGCTACTAAAATTAAATTAATGGCTACAAAAGCTACTTAATACACTTTCTAAAGCTGCATCGAACGGTAACGTTGTGTCCGCTGCCATGTTGGATTAACACGCTACAAGCTTCGGTGTCGTGCATAGACGTCGTCATCGTATTGCTGCCCCCCCCGTTCTGTGATTGGTTCCCTAACTCAGGGGAAAATAAGGGCGGTGGTTTCCAGGCTGTCTTTGCAGTGAGAATGAAATCGCGCGCAAAGCAGCATGGGAATTCCCAGGCTAGCCGACCCCTGCTTTAGGGTATGCAACACTGTCCAGCATGTATGGATGGACTGACCAACACGTGCACTGGAGTCATTTTAATAGAGTTCACCACTATTAAAGTGCACCAGCAGGCTAGCAAAAAAAGAGTTAGCGGGAGACTAGCGCTCTAGCGCATCTTTCCTCTGTAAACATCTAGCGTTACAGTCACACCTAACATGCCAGAGGGGAAGCGATTTTCCCGTTTCTTCTCTCTCAACCCATCTGTAACATCTTTCCACGGCTGATAAGATGCTGCAGGATAAAAGGCGGTTTCACAGATGCTGGATAATAAAAGCCAGGGTGATCCCTCCAAGCAAACCGAGTGTAACCTAGTTGAAAATAAGGGTTCTGGTTATTGGTAGGAATACCTAATACTATTAATACTACTATTTTGATTGCATAAGTTATTGTTTTCCATGTTTGGTTGCAGTTGTGTAATGTTGGATATAAATGTTATTTGTGATTTATATATAATATACGTGATTTAAATAATCATACATTATGTTACATTATCCTTTTTGTATACTTACCTGTACTATAGCCATCCAGCCATCAGGGGGCGAAATGACATGTTTGTGGGTCGATGTGGGATAAGGGGAGAGAGAGGGAGAAGGCTTTTGAACTCGGAGTTGGTGAGAGGAACACGAGGTTAGATACACGTAGCACACTTGTATTGTAGTACTAAGTTGATGACATATCAGCTATATAAGCTGCAAGTGTGACTGGTGCACGTCAACGTAACTTCCAGCACGTACTTTACTATCAGCGTCACCAGCCACGGTAACTTAAGTGTGTCCGCTAGTTAGCCCAGCTAGCAGGGCCGCTTTAGCAGTTGGCTAACGCAGTCAACGGAGCAACTGGAGTCGCCGAGGGTCGCCGGCCAGATAGCGGGTGTAGCCACGTGGGTTTGCTTACCTTCCTCTGGCTAAGAGGAACCGAGAAGCAAGCCTGTGAGGAGCGCCTGTTTTTCTTTTTCCACCCATGGACTTCGCGGACGGTCATTGCCATTCTCCTGGACGTGCGTGAGTACAGTGGGGGTTTTAGCTCAGAGGAGCGAAGAGGATTCTTTCTTCAAACAGGCCTGCAACGGGGGGTTTTGAGAGAACTCTTTTCTTTTGGGTTTATTTATATTATGCCTGCTTAGTTAAGTTATGAATATGTCAAACTAATGCACGTGTATTCGTTAATCTATTGGTTTAAGCGGTGGGATATTGAACGTGGGTTGATTGTATTCCCATTGTTTTGTGAACACTGAGTATATATTTTTTGATCCATCTGACAGTGATTCCTAGTGTCTTATATTTTATATTGAAATCATTATATTTTTTTATATTATATTGAAAAATAAGTAAACATTTGAATACTTACCTTTTCGTTTCTCTGCTTACTATAACGGGGATGTGGTGATATTGTGCATATTGAAGAGTAATTAAGGGTACTGTTATTATGTATAAATTTATATAGGGAATCTAAACTAATATTGAAGTCAATAGTTGGGTTAAAGAACCTAGGGCCCTGCCCTCTATATTATTGGGGTAAAAGGGGCTACACGAGCTTAGGGAAACACAAGTAGCTTTTGAGGCACAAAGCTACTCTGGGAAACGAATACCCAACACGATTTATCAGTTTCCAGTTCTACCCAAGTATGGCAGGCAATCGATTACTACACTCCATAACAACGTTTAGTCATAAGTCCCTACAAGTCTTTACTTAATAATCGAATCATTGGCAATACATGAGTATACATTTGCAGATGATTCATAAGTGCTAAGCCTAGCAGGCTGATCTATCCATATGCATATCCATACACCTGGGTCGAGAACTTCTGGTGATGTCACCAGAGGGTAGATTTTGACATGGCTTGCAACGGCTGATCAACATCACACCTGGTGGTAAAATGGCGGCCCTTTAACATAGTTTTATTAACCACATAATATTCATGTTTTGTAAATGATTAGTTCATCATTAACTTAAGTCTTATAAATTAACTATGACTGAATGTTACTATCCAGTGTTCCTATTAAAAAGGCCCGAGCAGACAGGTTGTGTTAAACAACTTAACACATTTTGCATTTAATCCGATTAAGGCTTTGACATTGTTGATGTTTCCCGTGCAGCGCCAACAACCCGTCACTTTGACAACCACGGTCGCGGGAGCTTTGGGACAGTGATGGGAAAATGGCCGCCCAACCAGCGCAAAATGAGAATGAAACCCCCTGCACTGCGGCAGTCGCGCCCAAAATGGACGTGCGCGGCTCGTCTTCCAAAGTAAACAGAGGAAGAACCGACGGCGCTGTGACATCTTCCCCTTAGCCGATTCCACAACATTCCATAGAGCAAGACGTGGCTGCCTGCCATTGTCACTTAAATGCCCAAAGCAAGAGACATTTGTAAATTAAAAAAACAAACAGACATATTTGAAAACGTGCCAAATCGGAGCTCCCACAGTAGTGTCAATTATAGCAGCGGCGGTATTACTGTGTTTCTGGCAAACACACGACGGTGTCTCGCCCCGTTAACCTGTGATTACTGTGTCATCGGTGGGCGTGGGATGAGGAAGATGTCACGGTTCTGGCAGCCAAGGCCTCCCAACCCTTCTCACAGACACACAGAGAGACTGGAATCATAAGGCAGGGCCTCCGTCCAACTCCCATTTGACTGATGTACTTGACGTCGACTGATGCTCAGAGCTAAGTATTGTCTTTCGTCAGGTTGATAAATGACTGATGACCTGTGCTCTGGAGTCGGTTAGGTTTTGCCCTGGGTAGGGGGAGCCGGGGGGGGGGGTTGTCTTGTTGTTGTTGCTCCTTTAGCGTGCCTGGCTGTGGATGAGATTACCCGACGCGTTAAGACACAACAGCGGGTTCCTGCGCTTGAGTCACAGGATCACGATGCCGTCCCGACGGCGTTCGGGGCTGTTTGCGGCGCTGCGGCACGCAACCGCTGTCTGATTCCTCCTCACACACCACCCCCACCACCGCCTCACCCACCACCCCCACCACCGCCTCACCCACCACCCCCACCATCTCACCCATCACCCCCACCCCCACCGCCTCACCCATCAACCCCACCGTCTCACCCATCACCCCCACCCCCATGCCCACCACCCCCACCGCCACACCCACCACCCCCACTGTCTCACCCATCACCCCCACCATCTCACCCATCACCCCCACCCCCATGCCCACCACCCCCCACCACCGCCTCACCCACCACCCCCACCATCTCACCCACCCATCTCACACAACTGCGCCGGTGCCGCGGCCCGGTGAGACAGTGGGGGTGAGACCACCCCCACTGTCTCACCCATCACCCCCACCATCTCACCCATCACCCCCATGCCCACCACCCCCACCGCCTCACCAACCACCCCCACCATCTCACCCATCACCCCCACCCCCATGCCCACCACCCCCACCGCCTCACCCACCACCCCCACTGTCTCACCCATCACCCCCATGCCCACTACCCCCACCGCCTCACCCACCACCCCCACTGTCTCACCCAACACATTTAGGGCATTTAGCAGATGCTATTATCCAAAGTGACTTACAATAGGTACATTTGTCAAAGGAAGGTGAAACATTTTGTAGAGCTTCTAGTCTAATTAGAACACACTATAACCCTACATTCCCTAGGTTCGGAAAAGCTGGCATCATCACTTATTTACGAGAACGTGAAGTTTCAGTTGACCATTTATTGTCACACCAAGCAGGTACATTTTTGCAGTATAGAGAAAATAACAAACAGAAAACAATAAATAGAGCTCTTCAAAAAGGAAAAAATAAAATAAAAATTCAAATAAAAGTGTCCCTTTTTCTCTAATGGAAGGTCAAAGTTCAGTTTCAGTTCTGTTTTGTGTGTGTATCTGTGAACTACCCGGGTAGATTTGTGTTCTTATCTGTGAGTGAATGGAAATGTATCTGAAGTCTTCTAGAGCGGATCCCACGGCTGGCCACACCGTGCACCGTTCCGTCCGAGTCGTTGGTTGTCCCTGGCTCGCCACCGAACCACCACGGGTTCGGAATATCGAATCAATCCCTAATCCGGTGAAGTGAATAAAAAAAAACCCAATCTACACAGAGAGTGCCGACATCAAAACCATTACTCTCTATTCATTCATATATCTTCCTTCTTTCACTTTTCACTCTACATCTTCCATATAGCTCAAATGCAGAATATATCATTCAACCATTTTAAATGAGCTTGTGTACATTTGCAGTACATCATAATTTTTACCATGACAATTTCCTATCATGAACTTATATTCATTAACATAAATGCACTATTTATATTTCTAAACACTATTTATACTTTTAAACAGCTCTATGAATCAATATTTATCTTTTTAACTGTAGAATATATCTCTTTTTAAGTCTTTTAACCGTAAATGAACGGTATTAAATCACTCTTAACCAACACGAATATTTTAACCATCTTTAGCACAGTAAACACATTATGCACCCAGATATCAAACAAAATAATTACCGCAGCTTAGCATATAAACACAAATATGCATCATGCAAGCTATATCTCCCTCAAGCTACAGTAATAGCATGTCCGGCTACTCTGTTAGCACTCACATCACAGGTAATACCTGAATTAGCTTAGCAGCGCTAATCGCGAGTAGCATTAGCTCGACGCTAAACCAGCTAGCGATCTTTTTGTAGTTGTTTTTTATGGTTCACAATGATACGGAGAGTACCACGGTGGTTTAAAACATTAGCGAACATATCAATGACTCCGACTGGTTTTATTAAAGTAATTCAATGCAAAGCTTTTTCACATAACAAGCTAACCATCACAAGCTAATATCACAGATCAGTGAGACAAGATGGCGGATGGCGTGTGTCGTAGCTCAGCAGCTTCTTGCAGGCCTCGATTAAAACCTTCTATCTACAGAACAGTTGACGATCAAGTCATTGTAGAGGACGAGTTTCTCAACTTTCTTGTGGTTAAAATGAAAATAATGACCCAAGATGAACTGGTCCTTTTAACCTCAAACACCTTCGACTCTGAGTGGATCGAGTCCTCTAAAAAAGTCTTGTTTGAACTCTGCCCGGACACTAAACAAAGGTGCGTCTCCTTTAAAGGCAACCAGAAGGATGTCAATAATATTAAAAATGGCCTAAAAGTTCTAAATGAGTGTGGGGAAAATATTCCCCGATTCGTCTCTCATTACCTGGATGAGCTGCCACCAGTGTCATTCGACAACCTGGATGTATTTAACCTGTCGGGCAAAATTGAGCGCTGCACAACGAAGTCTCTGCACTAAGCCACACGCTGAAACTTCAGGCAGATATCGGCGAGGATTTACGCACAGTGACTGCTATTATTGACAGCAGAGTTTCCACTGTGGAGCGTAGGATGGAGCCGAGTGGTGGAGGACAGGTTGTACCGAGCGCCGCTGAACCACCCTGCGGCAGCGCGCAGAGGGACGACCCGGCAGTTGTGGATTGTGCGGTGTCGGGAGAGGATGCGTGCGTCACTGGGTCTTCTGCTGCAGGAGACGCAATCTGTGCGGACTTGCCTACTGTACCTGGGATCAAAAAGGTCGGCGGGAGCCATGGTGGAGCTGCGGTCAGCTCACCTAAATGGACTTAAGTTGTGAAACTGGGTTGACCTAAGAGGATTAATGTCAAGGGCCAACCTGTCCCCCCAAAACAGCTGGCCGGCGGAGAACCCAAACGGAGGGCTTCTAAACCGATCATCGGCACTGCTGCTCATGGTAATATAAAAGTGATCCGTACAAAGTTGGTAAGAGTCTTCGCCACCAGATTTGCACCTGATCTAGATGCAGAGACACTATCTGATCATCTAACCGCACAACTTGGTCGTGACGTTAAGTGTGAGCGTATTGTCACTGCGAGCTACAGGTACAGCTCGTTCAAAGTGTGCGCAGAATGCAATGATGTTATGGAGATGTATAACCCAGAACTCTGGCCTGAAGGCTCTGTTGTGAGGCGTTACTATGAACCACGCAAAACGGGAGAGACGGGTGATGGCAGAGCTAGGCTCGTTTCTGGTTCAAATGTACCGGATGGTGCTACTGCAGAGCAGCCCAACTAATAATGTATGCGGGTTGGCTCTTACAACTGCCGTGGCCTGCGTCTGGGAAGTACTGAAGGAGACAAGTGCCGGCGCTCTGAGGTGGACACTTTGTTGCAAAAATGTGACATTTTATGTTTGCAAGAAACTTTTTTATCAAAGCAGGACTTGGGAAAGTTGAACTCATTTATTGATAATGTTCACGGGGTGGGTGAATCCACAACGGACCTCTCCCTGGGAATAGTGAGAGGAAGGATTGCAGGGGGGTCGCCGTCCTCTGGCACAAAAATCTAGATCCAGTGATAAATGTTATCCGACTTGAGGTTGACTGGTGTATTGCTGTGCAGATAAAGATCGGTAACAAGGAGTCTACTATACTTAATGTATAGACACCTTATGAGTCACTAGAAAATGAGGATGAATACCTGAATAGACTTGCTTTCATCAACTCTTTTATTTCTGAGAATCATACTACCAGTGTTCATGTAGTGGGTGACTTGAATGCTGACATATCAGATAAAAGGTCCTTATTTGCTAAACATTTGTTACAATTTTGTGATGATAATAATTTATTTTTATCCACCCATCTGCTATTACCTGCAGATAGCTTTACATATGTTAGTGAGGCCTGGCATACAACGTCATGGCTTGATCACTGTATAAGTACTGCTGATGCCCATGACATCCTAAGTTCCATAGAGATTGTCTATGCGACATCAATATCTGACCATATTCCATTCATAATGACATTAGATTTTGTCAGTCTTCCCGAGCTATCTCAGGAGGTGAAATGTACTCGAAAGAATAAACTTGATTGGACTAAACTTACAAATGAGAACAAGCTATCATATTATGGAAGAACTGATACATTGTTGAGTGAAGTTTATTTGCCTATTGATGCTATTTTATGTTCTGATGTGAATTGTGATGAAAGCTCTCACCGTGAGGATCTTTGTGCCTTGTATGAACATATTGTCGAAGCTATAAATGAGGCTAGCATACCTCTCTATACCTGTGCTGACAAGAAAACTAGGGTTAAGCCAGGTTGGAGTAAGTATGTGGCTCACTATCATGCTGAAGCTAAGAATGCTTTTAGGGCATGGGTCCATGCAGGAAAGCCCAGAGAGGGGCCTGCCATTGATCTGAAAAAGTTCACCAATTCTAATTATAAATATGCAGTTCGTTATGTCAATAAACATGCACAACAAATCAAAGCAGACTCTGTGGCAGGAAAGCTCTTTGATAATGATGTTGCTGGTTTCTGGAAGGAGGTGAGAGCTCTGAACACAAACACCACATCTTTACCAAGCACCTTAGAGGGGGTTTCGGGTTGTGATAACATAGCTGAACTGTGGAGGAAACATTATTCTGCACTATTTAATTGTGTTAAGAGTGACCCCTACATAGCAGGTGAGATTGTCAATTCAGAAAATATTCACTTCACAGCTAAGGAAGTTTTTCAAGTCATCTCAGAGTTAGCTGATAATAAGGCATGTGGTCCAGATGAAATATCTGCAGAGCACATAAAATTAGCAAGCCCGAGGGCAGCGGTTCTCCTTGCTATTTGCTTTACAGGTTTCATGTGTCATGGTGTGTTACCAGGCTCCATGTTGTCCGTTACATTGGTGCCAATCATCAAGGACAAAGTGGGCAGGGTGGGGAGTATGGATAATTATCGGCCAATTGCTTTAACCAGTGTGTTGTCGAAAGTTTTTGAGAGAATTTTACTAGACAGATTATCTGTATATCTATGCACCTCTGATAATCAGTTCGGCTTTAAGGCTAAACATAGTACTGATTTATGTATCTATGCACTGAAGGAGATGGTGGAAAACTATAGAAGACAGAACTCTACTGTATTAATTGGTTTCATAGATGCATCTAAGGCATTTGACCGTATAAATCATTCTAAATTGTTTTTAAAATTACTTCAGAGAGGAGTGCCTGACACTTTTATAAGGATCCTGTCTTATTGGTACTCTAACCAGAGCATGCAGATTAAATGGGGAAATGTTATCTCTAATGCTGTCAAAGTTAACGCGTTATTAACGCGTTAACGCAACATGCTTTTAACGGCACTATTTTTTTAAATGCGCGATTAACGCAGTGACATTTTTAACCTCGGGCCACTCCGTAGCTCGGGAAACCCGGAAGCAATACACCGAGGTCGATGCCGACAAAAAACTACAACCCCGTTACAACCAACTAGCTACAACTATTACTAATGTTAGGAGTAATGGATAAGAAAGATCTTTTGAATGGCAAGTTCGGATACAAAGTCTTGCCAGATGGCTCTTATGACAGGACAAAGGTGATTTGTATTTATTGTCGCGCTGAACTGAGTTACCACCGGAGTACGTCCAGTCTGAAATACCACTTGTCGTCCAAGCACACAGCGGATGCAGAGAGCCCGGCGCCCCCTCCTCGCTTCAAGCAAACTACGCTAGATAATTTAAAAGGGAAACAGCTGGACAGCTCTACCAGCCGGAAGCTCACAAAAGCTGTCGCGAAATGGGTGGCTACAGCGTGTAGACCGATCAGTATTGTGGAGGACGACGGTCTGCGTGAAATGATACGTATTGCGTCCAACGACTGGACATATGAATTACCTTGTCGAGCCACTACTACCAAGAACATCAGCGACCTGTATGAAGACGAGAGAGCCAAGGTGGCGGCGGCGTTGGAGCAGACAAGCACAGTTGCGCTGACCGGAGACTACTGGACCTCACTAAGTAATCACAGTTACCTCAGGGTCACAGCGCATTATTTTGACCATCAGTGGGGACTTCAATCACGTGCGTTGACTGTTATGAAAACAGATGAGAGGCACTTCGCCAGTACGTGCGCAGAGCACTTCATGCACGTAGCTCGAGAATGGAAGATTGAAGATAAAGTCAGCACGCTGACCACCGACAGTGCACGGAACATGATCGCAGCATCCAAGGAACTCCCGTTTGAGCACATGCCCTGCACAGCACATCTCCTCCAACGAGCCATCACAGTGTCTCTACAACACAGCCCATTTGATAATGCATTGGCAAAATGCAGAAAGGTAGTGGGCCATTTCAAGCACAGTGCACCAAATTCAGCAGAGCTCGAACAGCAGCAAGTTGCAAAGGGAAAAACTAAAGAGGTGCTTACACCAGACGTTTCAACTAGATGGAACAGCACCCTGGAGATGATCAGGCGTATTCTGAGAAATCAAGAACCACTGAGAGATACCCTGGCCCTCCATGCAACCAAGGTCACAATGCCAACAGCAGCTGAGCTGGATAAACTGCAGAAGTTGGAGGCAGTGCTGGAACCCTGCAGGTGAATTACTGATACTCTCATTGATACTATCATTGTTTCTGACTGTGTGTGTGAGTGAGAGAGAGAGAAAGAGATGAGTAAGAGAAAGAGCTGGGGGAGAGAGAGAGAGTGTGTGCGTGTGTGTGCGCGTGTGTGCCTTTAGTCCTTGTGTAGGTGAATGTAACAAGTTCTTAACTTTTTCTTTCCCCTATTATTGCAGGTACATAACAGAACTTCTCGGAGGAGAGAAGTTTTTATCCTGTTCAGTGGTGCTGCCAGCCTTATGCCATCTGTCACGAGTCATGGAGGTCTCTGAGGATGACCCAGCTTACATGGTTAAATTCAAAGAGACCTTCACAGCAGACTTGGAGCAACGCAAGGACAAAACAAACATGACATGGCTGAGGATTGCGACAGCTCTAGACCCTAGGTTTAAGGACCTAAAGTGTCTGAGCAAACCTGACAGGGCTGAGGTGTGGCGTTTGATCACTGCTTTGCTCAGGAAGGAGAGGCCTGCACAGCAAGAACAACCAGCGGCATCTGAGCCACCTAAGAAAAGATTAGCTCTACTGCTTGTTCCAGAGTCTTCATCTGATGAAGAGGAGGACTGCCTTGAAAGCTGTGTGGAGCGCTACAAGGCAGAGCCCACTATTGACACAGAGGATTGTTCGCAGCAGTGGTGGTCCAACCATGAAGGGGCACACAGCACGATGGCCCGCCTTGCACGCAAGTACTTGGCAACACCTGCCACCTCCGTGCCATGCGAGAGGCTGTTTTCACTGTCTGGGCATATTGTGAATAAGAAGATAGCCTCCCTGGCTTCTGAAAATGTCAACAGGCTTGTCTGTTTGAACAACTGGCTCAGTGGAAAGAAATAACTTGATATTCATTTGGTCTGTTAAAAAAGAGCAGAAATGGAGGCTGATGTTTGTTTTGTCTGTTAAAAAAAGAGGAGGCAGATTTGTATTTAATTTTGTCTGTTAAAAAAGAGAAGAGATGGAGGCTGATGTTTAGTTTATTTGGTCTGTTAAAAGAGAAGAGATGGAGGTTGGGTTGTTCAGCCTCTGCTGAATATAACAGAACAGCTGTTCATAGGCTATAGGCTGACTGCACTATCATTTGAGTCATGTTCTGTAACACTCCCCACTGTTTCATGCACACTTTATGTATTTTAAATTATTATTTTCTTTAAGTTATTTTGTGCATCACCCTGTTTGTTTTGAATTTGATGCAAATTGCAATGCAATGAGGGACATTATTTTGTGTTAAATGGGGATGAATAGATCAAATGTGAAGTTCAACACACTATTGTGTTAGTAAATATTACTATGCAGTTTGCACATGTTAGTTACTTGAACTGGGAGTATTTCTCATTGTAACAATAAATAAACATGCTTTTTTTGCATAAAGCAAGCATTTGTCTATTCTCATGTTGAAAAGAGTATTACAATTTGAAAAAAATCTGTTTACGGTACATTTAGTACACTTATATTTAGTACATTGGTACACTTATATTCAGTTCATTTGCACTCTATTTATATATTTACATTATCATAGTTTTATATTTATATTTCTGTACATTTTTTTACATTTTTAATTTTATACATAATACACCTGCTCATTCTCTGTGTCTGCCGGAAACCATAGCAACGACATTTCGCTGCCAAAAATCACTCTGTGTTTCTTGTGCAACGACAATAAAGTGAAGTTGAGTTGAGTTGAGTTGAGAACAGATTAAAAATATGCGATTAATTTGCGATTAATCGTGATTAACTATGATCGATCATGCGATTAATCGCGATTAAATATTTTAATCGATTGACAGCCCTAGTTATCTCTGCTCCATTTGGGACAAGTAATGGCGTTCGACAGGGGGGGCTTTTATCACCGTGCCTTTTTAATATTTACATGAATGATCTTTCAGACCAGTTACGAAACTGTAAAACAGGTCGTATGGTTGGCAGTGTACTTTTGAATCACCTTATGTATGCCGATGATTTGGTTATTGTTTCACCTAGCAGTGCTGGGTTTCAAGAGCTTCTCAACATATGCTCCAAACATGGTGTAAACTTTGATGTGAACTACAATGCTAAGAAAAGTTCTGTTATGATTTGCAGAGTAAAAGGGGATACGGACCTCACTTTTCCATCCTTTTACCTGTCAGGACAAGTACTCTCGGCTTGCGCTAAAACTACATATCTGGGTCACGTCTTCACTGAAGATATGTCAGATGATGATGATATGAATAGGCAGCGTCGCATTTTATATATGCAGGCAAATTTGTTGACCAGAAGATTTTCCTGGTGCTCAGAGAGAGTTAAAGTGAGTCTTTTCAGGGCTTACTGTACCCCTTTTTATACTGCGCCCTTATGGTCTAAGTTTAAAAAGCTAGCATCCGCAAACTTCAGGTTGCTTATAATGACTGTCTGCATATCCTGCTTGGTAAACCAAGATGGTGCAGTGCAAGTGAACTCTTCTGCAAACTACAAGTAATTACTTTTCATGCTCTTTTGAGACGATTGATGTTTAAATTTATATGTCGACTTAACAGTTCCTGTAATGCCATTATAATGATGTTGACTAACCCTGTCCTCAGTGCTGTAAGATACCAGTCTGCTATGTGGAAACACTGGTATGACTGTCTCTTTTAAATATGGTTGTATGTTTGTTTGTTTTTTATAATGGACCTGAGTCTAAATAAAAAGATTGATGATGATGATGATGATGATGATGACAAGCTAACCTCGAGGCTCAGCCTATTAGCCTGTGGCGTAGCTTACCGGAGTTCTCAAGAGGGTTGTCCGGCGAACCGGCTCCTCTGTCTCAACAGTTCACAACTCTCTCCTAATAACAAAAGGTTTATCAGGATATTTCACGGTGATTCATTATTAATTTATGTATTTTATGTCGTGTTTCCTACCCAGGCTTGTCAGCACATTTATCCGTGGGCTCTGATCAGTAGTTCGGCTCAGAGTGATCACGTTCGGAGTGAGTGAGATCACGTTCGGAGTGAAATCACGCTCTAGGTTCATATTGTTCGTTCAGTGCTGATGCGCCACCTTGTGGTGGGGCAAGGGTACTACATTCAAATTACATAAATGGGTTGAGAAACCATGTGGGTTACAATTTCAATGCTGTTAATACCACCAGCACAGGTTTCAAGCTTCCAATTGCTAGGTTAATCATTGCTAGTACCCCCACCTCCTCACCCACTCCCCCCACCGCCTAACCCCCCCCCCCCCCCCCCCCCCATCACCCCCACCTCCACCACCCGCACCCCCATCACACCCTCCTCCACCACCCCTGCCTCCACCACCCGCACCGCCTCACCCACCACCCCCACCTCCTCACCGTCCCGTCCATTCACAGCATGTAAAATCCCTCCCCCACGCCTTGCCCCAAGGCCCTTGGTGATGCCTCCTGTGAAGATGTTAGGGTAAACACGACCCGCGGAGCGTTTCACTGGGCCTCGGGGCCCCAATGGGAGCCTAGTGTTGGAATCTGAAGAGTGGATGCGACTGGACAAGGACATCCATCTTAAAACACTCCCGACTGAGGCAATAAATGGGCTGGTGAAGGATGACTGTAGACAAGGGTCATAGATTGCAAGTGAATTGGCGACAAAGTGCTATCAAGCTACAAAAACACGACGTCAAATTTAAAGAAGCATTTGGAGTCGCAGCACTGCACAGTCAAACTAACAGAGCGCCCACCAGATGGTACGAAGCAGAGAGCAGGAGGTCCCCCGCCACCCAAACAACAAAAGTTGGACTTCGGTGCAAAACCAGTGAGTGGGGGAGAATTAAAGAAGTTGGTCGGGCAGTATGTCGTAGAGGAAGTGATGCCCTTGAAAACTGTTGACTCGCCCTCGTTTCGTGCCATTATAAACAAGATCCCTACTACTACCAATGCCGGGCTGCCTCACAGAACAGCTTTTTCTTCTTACATTGAGAAGGAATATGCAGTGATGGAGATAAATCTGAAGGCCGAGCTCAATGAGATCGACTTTGTCTCAACCACCGCGGATATTTGGACTGCGAATAATAGAAGTTATATGGGAGTAACGCTCCACTGGATCAGTAGATCCACGTTAGAGCGCCAGAAAGCTGCATTGGCATGTAGGAGAATTCGCGGTAGACACACGTATGATGTCATTGGTTGCGAAATCGAAAACATTCACTCCTCATATGGACTACTCAACAAAGTAGTTGCAACAGTGACTGATAACGGATCCAACTTTGTCAAGGCGTTTAAAGTTTATCAGCCTGTCACAGAGTCGATGATGAGATGGAGGAGGGAGAGTCTACAGATGATGATGATGTCACTTTTTTAGATTTGTCAGAAATCCTCTCAGCTGAGGACGAAAGTGATGGCCAGCTGTCTCTTCCCCTGCACCACAGGTGTGCTTCACACACCATCAACCTCATTTCTACAAATGATGTGGATAAGTATTTAACGTCCAATGCAGAGAGCAAGGCTGTGTATAGAAGCAGCACAGCAAAATGCACAGCTCTTTGGACCAAATCAAGTAGATCTACCCTTGCATCAGAAACAGTGGAGGAAGTCAGCAAAAGGAAGCTCTTGGTACCAACTTCCACAAGATGGAATTCCTTTTTTGATGCTGTTAAAAGAATTGCAGGTATCCCCATGAGTGAGCTGAATACTCTGTGCATCAAGCTGGGAGTTAAGTGCTTCAAAGACAAAGAGTACCAGTTCCTGCATGAGTACTGCACCACCATGAAGCCCCTGACTGCAGCACTGGACATTCTGCAAGGCGTCCTTATGGGACTTTACTACCCACACTTGAAGCTCTGATGCAGAAGACCCTGGCTGTGAAAGATGCCCTCTCCAGGATCACTGCAGGCCTTCCAGATGCCATAGTGCAGGTATGTTCCATATTTTAAGCTAGTTAAAATTACTTGCATCACACTATTTATGGAACATGGAACATGATATTCTTTGCAAAAGAAGAATAAAACAGATACAAATGTCTCAACCCAAAAACCCAACAAATAAATTAAATCCATAATATCCCGCATTAGGCATGGCTTACAAGTAAGTTAGTTCAATGACATAATACATTGTAGGCTTTGTAGGCATAAACATGAATTATATTTTCCAGGCTATCCAGACACGTTTTGCTCTTCTCGCAGCTGCCAGTTGTCCAAAATTCAAACTCCGATGGCTGAGAGATGCAGGTAGGAGGGAGCGAGTAAAAGAGCTTCTGACAGCAGAGTGCCGCCACACAACTGCTCCTGCAGCACAGAGCCCTGCTAGTGTGCCCACGACATCCGACAGCCAAGGTGAGACGGACTTTTTCACTTTTGAGGCAGAGCCCGAGGAGGCTTACTCTGCAGAAAATGAATATATTGCATCAGTTTTCAAACATAAAGAAAATTTTCTTGAAATATAACACTCCAACCCCTTCAAGTGCTCCTGTGGAGCAGCTTTTCAGTCTGGGAGGTTTGGTGCTCACTCCAAAAAGAAATAGACTTTCTGACAAGAGATTTGAAAAGCTTCTGTTAATGAGGTACAACCACTGGTTTACTCGCCCCACTCCACTGTTTCACTCATAACATGTGATTACAACATAAGATTAGGCCAAAGTTACAAATGTAGACATGATATCAACCTACATGTGGTATTATACACTTGTTTTGTTTTGTAAAACCACTCCTTGGTTCTTTAATGCTGTGAACAACAGGTACAATGTTCATAAAACATGTTGAAAAGAATTTAATAGTTACATTTATAAGCAATGTAGATCATAAATAATATAAGTAAATAAGTAAGTTTTGCCTTTACAGTGTTACCAGTTAAATATGTCAGGACAAGAAAGACTGTCTTCATTTTGTTTTAGAAAAAACAGTATTCATGTTAAGTGAAGTCAAGAAAGAGTAAAGACTGTCTTTATTTATTTATTTTTTACTTTTTTTTTTTAAATAAAAAAGCAAGTATTTATGTTAAGTGAATTCAAGAAAAACTGTCATTATTTTTTATATATAAAAACAAGTATTTATGTTAAGTGAAGTCAAGAAAGACTTTCTTTTTTCAGGTTCAACTTAAAATGTCAGGAGATACATTGTACATTTTTGTGTACATTACTGTTAAAAATGCACTTCTAATAAAGTGAGTGTTGGCAAAACCGGTTGTCATTTTTACGTTGAGTGTTTTCGGCAGCTGCTGACTGTAACTAATAAAGTAACTTGTAATCTATCTTAGTTAATAATAATCTGTAAAGTAACTAAGTTACTTTTTAAAGGAGTAATCAGATTACTTTTTCAAAGTAACTGTGGCAACACTGCGCACAACTAATGACAGGGTGTTGTGCATAAGACCCTTTGTCTGGAAAGTGTACAAAATGGAAGAAAGTACACTCCAACGACTGAGTGGTGAACAAACACGTTCTTTCATAGTGAAGACAGCAGACAGCATCAACAAGTAGGGAGCACTTTAATGGTCGGACGATCCCTTCCCCGGGGACAGAAGAAGACGCGTTGGAAACCCCGCGCTCACAAACCAGAGCAGCAGCCTGTGCTGTGTCTGATACACCACTCGATTCTATGGTGACTCCACGGCAGTCCCACTTTGACAAGGCAAAAGGTAGGGAACAGCAAAACAAAAACAAAAATTCTCAAGATGACATTTGTCTTGAAATGAAAGATTCCAAAATGCAATCGCTGCAATTCGGTAATGGTGGGCTGAACACGGAAGGGTCCATTGTCCAGGTGCACAGAGGGGTGTAAATCCGTCTGACATCCATCCAGAGGTAGCCACACATCTACAAGCATGCAGTCTTCTCAAGTAGGACCTAGCCTCTCGGGCCGGGCCAAATACCAGGCTCTGGCTCTGGTGATCTGATTGGTCAGAGGATGTGATGTCATCTCTTCATGAGGTGATTGATTGCTTTGACCTCATCAGCAGAGAGAGGGGAGAGGTTGTAACCTGTCAGCTCAGGCTTCCCTACACGCACACGCACACACACACACGCACACAAACATATGTATCAATATCCAAAAAATCTGTCTTAGAGATTAGTGTTTGGAAGTAGATAATAGACAGTTTATATGACACATCATCAATCAGGAAAACAAAATCATAGTTCACAGTTGTTCACAGTATTGTTGTGTGGTACAATACAGACAATATACCACGCTGGGTTGTAGGTGCCATATGCTGTCATTGCCTGAGATGTTTGTGTTTGTGCTGGGCATCAGCTGTCAGTTTGACACCTGTCACTCATGTCACAGGGGTGTGGTCAGGGAGTGCTGATTGAATGATTGAATGAATGAACTTATATACATCAGTTCACCGTGGCGGCTGCATGGAGAGGGGGTGAGTAGGGAGAGTGTATTTTTTGTTGACCGCTCAAACTAACTAAAACTGGGTATCTTACCATCTCGCCTCGCCTTCCCTGTTGGTTTGCTGTTTATAATAAAACTGGACACAGTTGGAAACCACGGAAATTGCCTTGTTGTTTGTGCAGCGAGTCAGCAGTGCAATGCTCCCTCACTTAGCCTCTCGATGACTTTGAAAGTTTGTTCGAGTCATCGTAACAGCTTGTATACAACATCTCAAGTTCAAGTTCAAGTAAACTTTATTGTCAGTTTTCATGAATGTACAGGACATACACAAAGTGTATGACTAAGTGCAAAGACATACAACATGTAAGAGCATGAGGGTAGGTTTAATATAGCTTCACTCCAGTGCAGAAAAGAAGTTACCATTATTACAGAGTGTACCTCTATGTTTGGTTTCGTTCCTGAAAAAAAAAAAACTGTATATTATTATTATTATTTTTTTATTTTATTTTTTTATTAAGCTTGAGCAGATACAGGTTTTAGGAATACAGTATATTCAGAACCTATCAATGATCTGCAGCTACTCAGTCCAGAGCATGTAAACAGTTTGTTGATGATAAAAAGTCCTTGAGCTTTAAGGATTACAGTCACATACTGAGGAGGTGTTTGTTCAGCCTCTTCTTAAAGGCCTGAGTACCCCTTGGTGTAATGTCTCCAACAACCACAGGAGGAAGGCTGTTCCATGTGGAAATAGCAGAGTGGAGAAAGCTCCTGTCAAGGCATTTGGTGGTTGACTTAGGAGCTTCCAGGGCGTGGCTTGGTGGTACGACTACCTCTTATGACGTCATCAACCACTTTCGTTAACAAACATGCTACCTTTGCTGAAACCACAATAAATGTTTTAACGCATTTTAAGACAAAAAAATTTTAAGTATGTACATATTGAACGCTTTATGTACACATTCATTGGTTGTGGTGTTCAACCTGCAATTTACACTTTAAGAATGGCATGTTTTCACTTAACATTGATGAGGCCACGGACAAAAGCATGGATAAGATTCTAAATGTACTGGTCCGATTTTATGACGAGGATGCAGGCAGTGTGGAAACACAGCACCTTGCCAGCAAAAAGGTCAATGTTGCGTATGCCTCCGCACTAATGCTAGAACTAAAAGATGTCCTACAATCATATGGGCTGGAGTGGAGACACGTCACCAGTATTCTACTGGATAATTGTGCTGTGATGAGGGGAAAGAAATCTGGGCTTGAAACGCTAGCTAGGAAGGAGAACCCTAATCTGCCGGACATATCAGGAGACACTGTTCACATGGTGTCCAATACTGCTAAGGCCCTCATGAAACCGTTTGGCTCAGATATGGAATGTTTTTGCTCTGATATTTATTATGATATAGAGAAGTCACCTAAACAGAAGGAGATTTTTGCACAGGTTCAAAGTTTACTCCATCTCCCCCCCAAGAGCTTGATAAGGCCCATCAGTAACAGATTCATTCAAATGCTGGAGGTATGCAACAGGATGAATGAGCTCCTGGATGTGCTCGTGGTGTACTACTATCATGTGCTGGATCCAAATGAAGAATGAAGAATGAAGAACACAAATACAAGGTAACAGTGTCCTTACTCCTGTAGATGAAAGTGATCTGCTGCCACCTAGTGGTTCATTTTGTGCGATCAGGATCAATTCGTTAGAACATTCTCTATTTACAATATATTTGGACAAGTTTCGCCCGATCATTCCCCAACTTGCCCCGTTCAAAGACATAAAAGACGTCTTTGGCAGTGAATGGTTGTGTTTTAATAAACGTCTTTGGACGTCTTTGGCAGCCAATGAGTTAAAGGACTACAAATTCATATGGGAATATATCAAAAAGTTATCGCTTCTATTGTGCAGTATGCCTAGTATTTTTTAATAAAACCACCCAATTAATATTTAGCTTGAACAAAATTCAGTTGTGTTATTATTTACTTATATATTGTATTTTAAAATGCATAATCATACTTGTGTGTAAATTATATTGTCTTTTATATTCGCAGGGGTCCTTCAGAAATTTGCCAAAAAGCTTCAACATGAAAAGCCGATGGTGCATTTGGTGCATGGAAATGGTGGCCCTTGTAAGAGCGCTCCTGGGCCTGAGACCAAAGGCTATCCCACTGAGTCACAAGGAGATTCTCAAGGTCGATGTACGGAGAAGGGATTTGCAACTGTCAAACAAGAGGCTCTCTGTTGGACAGTTTTGCTACATTGCAATGAACAAAGCCCGTGTGGAGAAGAAGGTATGGGTTGAACGTGTCTATGACTCTCTCAGAGAAGGGTATATGAGGTCAGCAGAGTTTCTGCTAAAAACCCTTCCCCTGGATAACATCATATTAACATCACTCTCTGCTCTTACTCCATCTTTAATTCAATCTGATGGTCCCTGTAAGAGCAGATTTGATGTCAATTGTGTGTGTGGGTGTGGTCCGATTGTGATTGGCGGGTCAGCCGATATAAGGTAGGAACCTTTTGGGGGCTCGTCAGGTGTTTCCAACCGGAAAGGTAAAAACAGTTTTGACCGCTACTCTGCGCTAGGATATGCAACGCTAGAATTCTGTGTGGGTGAGAAAAGTGTGATCAAAGTATGAAATGTAAAATAAATGGACCTTTTTTGCATCTAAACTAAAAACCAGCTGGACTCTCATTCATCCGTCAAAGCGCGTCAAACAAATTTACTGTTGAAATACCTCAGTAGCTGAAAGCATTGGCTTAGCTTCTACAATCAAAGTCAAAACTGTATGAAAGCTCGACAACAATTGCTGGAGTGGCAAGTTGGACTTTTGTTCGCGGGGTGGTGGTGGACACGAGGAAAAGAGAGCCATGGCCGATGTCTTAAGTCATGACCGGCGCATCAGCTGAGCGTTAGCTGCTCACCTGTCGACTGGACACGCCGGTGAGGACAAAGGATCGCGAGGAGGAGCGAGTGAGGAGACGCCGGTGAGGACAGAGGATCGCGAGGAGGAGTGAGTGAGGAGACGCCGGTCGGGAGGAGAGAGCCACGAGGAGGACGCGCATCAGCTGCTCACCTGCCGACTGGACACGCCGGTGAGGGGAGCCAACTCGAGGAGGAGCGAGTGAGGAGACGCCGGTGAGAACGCCGACGAGCTTCACATGGCCACAGCCTTCAGTAGTAGGTAAGGTAGGGCTACCACTAATAAGAGATGCCCATCTCACCTAAAAGTGCACACGTATGGGCGTAATCCCAATGCATTGGTTGCTGAAGTGGAAAAACATTTGACTGGGTTTGATTGACATGTTGTGGACTGTCGACTTTAAATGGAGGACTTGGGGACTAATGTGGACACATCGTCGGGTGTCCGTGCGCCAGTTGCTGTCGGCAAACCGGACTCTGTGGCCGCCGGCAGTAGCGAGTCAGTAGCGACAAGCCAACGAGTGGTCAAACTTTCCATTAAAGGACTCGCCGACAAGATCGACCGACTACAAAATGTTCGAAAGGTTAAACTAAACAAAGCAAGTGCTTTAAGGAAATGAATACAAGAGTCTATGCAAACCACTAAAATGTCTGAGGTAAAAAAATTCTCTACCTGAAACTGAGAATGATGGTGATAAAGGTGTTGAACATGATGATATAAATCCAAATGACAGTGTTTCTAATGTGGGTAAAAATTCAAACAAAAGTGTCACAAGCCACAGGTCAAGCACTGCTTCCTCTGTAAAAATAAAAGCAACAGCACAAAAAGCTACAGTCATGGCTCGAATGGCAGCCATAAAGGAATGACATGCACTGGAGGAACAAGAGCAAATAATAAAAAGGAAAAAGGAACAGCTCGAATTGGAGACGGAACTTGATGCATCTGATGCTATGTTGGCAGTTTTGGAAGCTATGGATGGACAAAGGCTCTCTCAGGCACCAACAGATGGTATGAACTCTTATTTTGAATGGGAAAAAAAAGGAAACTGGCACCACAAACACTCAACCCATTGGCCAAGAAGTATGGGCCTGCAACCCATAAAACAAAAAAGCAAGTGGATTGGTCAATGCAACAAAATCAAAGGCACTCAATGGATATGCAAACAAAACACAATAAAGAAATGTCATCTGTGGAAACATCACAAGGGTTGCTGCATGATCAAACAACTGCTTGGGTGACACAAAACAGGAGACAACACTTGAATCATGGACAAAATGATCAGACTCCACTTGGTGATATTGGCCCTCATTTATCAAACGAACGTAGAAATTAGCGCAAATCTGAACGCATGATTCATTTTACGATAGGACCCACGTGAGATTTACGAAACGTATCGTATCACACCAATCCCAGCGTACGAAGGAGCTTGGTGTTGATAAATACGGCGGCTGAGATCGATCGTAATTAACGTAACACGCCCCTATAAAAGAAGTCTCGCCCCTAACTTTTACGACATGGAGAAACATCCAACGGCAAAGAAGAAGCGGATTTTTTCAGAAACAGAAATGGAGACACTCGTGTCACTTGTTGATGCGCCCCCCCCCCCAAGGACACTCACCCCTGCCCACCCAGCACCCCCACCCCTCACCCCCCTGGACATACTTCATATTATTTATAGTAATGTTATTTATTGTATTATTTATTCTCAACTGCCGTTGCACCCCCCACCCCCATATCCATACAATCCACATTCATCTGTTGTACCCGTTCCGTTGTATTGCACTAGCGCACTATTGCACCACCTGTACACTTCTTGTATTATATTACTATTTCTCGCACTGCCTGTACATTGTTTACATTTTTTAAAACATTTTTTATATACAGCCTGTTTCTGCTAGTGTTAGTAACCGTTTACTACCTCAACGATCACTACCTCCACCTGCACTGTTTACTGTCACTTTAATAACTACTGCCACTTTTCATGTTTTTCAATTTTGCACTCTGCACCTTATTCTGCATTTCTGCATTTCAACCCGCACCTTTATCGCTCATTTGCACTTCTGGTTAGAACGCCAACTGCATTTCATTGTCCCTGTACTTGTACTCTGCACAATGACAATAAAGTTGAATCTAATCTAATCTAATTAAAGGCAAGCAAAAAAGCGCTATATGGAAACAAATCACTGTTGCAGTCAACAGTGTGTCCCATGTTCCGCGGGCTACGGAATAGGTAAATAATTAATTGAATAATTAATTAAATGTAAAATTGATGTTAAATTGATCCAGCTTAAAACATTTCACATTTGACCTATAGGCTATTGTTTGCATTTCGTTAAAGTTATTTTATTCCGAATAAGGTGAAGAAAAAGTTGTCCGACTCTTGCGGATATACCAGTCTTGCCACTGTTCGCACTCGAAAAAGTTGCGTACACGAGCTCAGACCTGACGTGAGATTTCATCGCAGCCTGCGCTCACGTTCAAATTGATAAATGCCAAGCTCAACGTGGAAATGAGCGTACGTCCATTTTACGCCCGTTTTCTGTCGTACGCTCGTTTGATAAATGAGGGCCATTGTGAGTATTATGTGCAAACAAAATGAAATCACAGCCTCTTTGTTGAACCAACAACGCCTGCTCTCTTTGCCACCCATGACATACCTGTCTTTGAGGGAGATCCATTTCAATACAAACCCTTCATAAAATCATTTGAACAAGGTGTGGAAGAGGGAAAGGAAGTAGTTTTGCCACTACAGTAATGCCTGTCAACTCATGTGAAGAAAATGCTCACTCAAGCAATGCAAAGAGACAAGACATCTTGCATTGTTCTTGCTGTACACATGCTCACCTCTTGGAGAAATGTCAACAGTTCCAACATAAAAAACACAGAGAAAAGATCTGGTTCCTAAAGGAAAAAGGAATAAGCTTTGGCTGTTTAAAGGTTGGACACATAAGCCGTGACTGTAAGAAACGCTTGGTCTGTGAGGTTTTTGAACAACAACATCCCACTGCACTTCATATTCCAAAGACCAATGTTGAGTGGCAATGCACATGTGAGCCACCTGAAGAAAATCCATCAACTTCTTCTCAGGTATGTGGACGCACAGGGGCCGGTAATGATCGTTGCATTCTCTCCATTGTCCCAGTGCAGGTCAAATCTACAAAAGGAAATGAAATCATCAGACATACGCATTCTCGGATCCTGGGAGTACAGCCACATTTTGCTCTGAACACCTTATGCAGCGATTGAACATCACAGGAAAAAGAACAAATTTTCTGTTAAACGATGGGACAGGAAAAGGTTGTTCCCACTTTTGCTGTGTCTGGAATGGAGGTTGTAGATCTTGCAGGAAAACGTTTTTACCCTTTGCCTGAAGTTCTCACACAGAGGGCGATGCCAGTCACTCCAGACAACATTGTCACTGCTGCTGATTTGGAAAGGTGGCCTTATTTGTCCAAGGTTCACATCTCTTCCATAAAGGCCAACGTGGACCTACTGATAGGAACCAATGCTCTCAGGTTACTGGAACCATGGGAAGTGGTGAACAGTTGTGGATACGGTCCATACGCTGTAAGAACAGTGTTAGGCTGGGTCATCGTGTACAGTGCACGTGCGCGAAAGCTGCATGCCGCCGGTTACTCTACTCCAGCCTTGAGTTCGCTTTCTTTTAACTTTTAACTTTCTTTTTCTTTTTTTTCTTATTTCTTTTTTTCTCTGAAGTACGGGGAAGCCCTACACTCTCAAACAATGCTGTTTGAGGGAGTTTTGTTGTGCTACTCGCATACCATTTTCATTCTCAATGCCGCCTACACCGGGACATGCTGCCTTTGTTTACACCAGAGAACAGCTGATCGCACTAATGCCGGCCGGCATGGTGGCCAGACCAGCGGATTTACCACCCGATCTCTGGAGGAAAACTCACCGGGGATGCAGAGGAGGGAAATGACGTTGGGGGAGAGGGTTGACACGGAATATGCGGATGGAAAGGAAAAAATTCAAGCCGTGTCTCCCCTCTATTGTTATGGGGAATGTTCAATCCCTTTATAACAAAATGGATGAGCTAACGGCGCTAACGCGGAGCCACGCAGTTTACCGGGAATGTAGTTTAATGTGTTTCACTGAGACATGGCTGCACATGGATATTACGGACCCGATTGTATCTGTCAATGGCTTCCACACTGTTCGGGCGGACCGGGACTGTACCAAGAGCGGTAAGCGGAAGGGGGGGGGGGGCTCGCCGTTCTAGTTAATATAAGGTGGTGCAATCCCGGTCACATCTGTATTAAGGAACAGCTCTGTGGCCCTGATGCCGAAGTGTTGGCCGTTGGACTACGTCCATACCACCTCCCTAGGGAGATCCCGCACGTTATCATCGTAATGGTGTACATCCCTCCCACTGCAAACCCATCAGCTGCCTGCGGAACCATAAACTCCACCGTCTCTAAACTGCAGACCAAACACCCCAGTGCCCTAATCATCATGTCGTGAGACTTTAACCACATCACCATGGATAGAGTTCTACCGACTTTTAAGCAGTATGTGAGCTGTCCTACAAGAGGGGAGAGGACCCTGGACCTGATGTATGCCAACATTAAGGAGGCATACATCTCATCTTCTCTCCCCCCTCTTGGCAGGTCGGATCACAACCTGGTTCACCTCAAACCCTGCTGTGTGCCTCTGGTGAAGAGGAAGCCTGTGACCACAAGGACTGTGAGGAAGTGGTCAGAGGAATCCTATGAGGCACTGCAGTACTGCTTTGAGGTGACTAACTGGCCTGCACACTGTGAGCCTCACGGGGCGGACATTGATGGGCTCACAGAGTGCATCACGGACTACATTAACTTCTGTGTGGACTGCTATGTCCCTGCGTCGACAGTCACCTGTTACGCAAATAACAAAACTTGGATCACCAAGGACATCAAGGCCATCCTGAACGATAAGAAGAGGGCGTTCAGAGAGGGCAACCAGGCTGAGCTGAGGAGAGTAAAGGGGGTACTCAATGTCAGAATTAAAGAGGAAAAAGATAGATACAGGAGGAAGCTAGAGAAGAAGCTCCAGCAAAACAACACAAGGGATGTGTGAAGTGGTATGAGAACCATCACAGACTTCCAGAAGACTGGTAGCGTGGGGCTGGAGGGTGGGGTGGCTCGGGCCAATGAATTTAACCTTTTCTTCAATAGGTTTGATACTGCAGCACTGTCGCCTCACAGCAAGAGGGTTCTGGGTTCGCATCCACCTGGGACCCGGGACCTTTCTGTGTGGAGTTTGCATGTTCTCCCCGTGCTTGCGTGGGTTCACTCCGGGTACTCCGGCTTCCTCCCACAGACCAAAAACATGCAGGTTGGGGATTAGGTTAATTGGTGTCTCTAAATTGACCATAGGTGGGTATGTGAGTGTGAATGGTTGTTTGTCTATGTATGTTAGCCCTGTGATAGGCTGGCGACCTGTCCAGGGTGTACCCCGCCTCTCGCCCGTTGCAGCTGGGATTGGCTCCAGCCCCCCCGCGACCCTCGTAGAGGAAAAAGCGGTCACGATAATGGATGGATGGGTTTGATACTGCGGCCCCTGCCCCTCCCCCACATGACCCTGCTGCTGCTGCTGCTGGCAGCCCAACAACCAGTGCCACTCCGCCTCCCCCTCCCCCTCCTTATGGACCGCCGTCCTGCCTCTTACCACCTCTATTCACTCCCGGCCACTTCACACCTCCACCCTGCCCCACCCCTCCCCCCTGCTCTGCATACTGTCCTCCACTACCTGATGACCCTATCCCTCCCCCCACTGACACCTCTACAGTGTCCTTCACGCCTGAACTGGTGAGAAGACAACTGATTAGACTCCACTCCAACAAAGCGGCGGGCCCTGATGGTGTGTTCCCCAGGGTACTGAAAGCCTGTGCCCCCCAGCTGTGTGGAGTTCTTAATCATGTCTTCAACCTGAGCCTGCACTTCCAGAGGGTCCCTCTGATGTGGAACACGTCCTGCCTCGTTCCTGTCCCAAAGACGCTGCGCCCCAGCAGCCCTAAGGACTACAGACCGGTGGCTCTAACGTCACATATCACGAAGACCCTGGAGTGGCTTGTCTTGGAACAGCTCAGGCCTATGGTCAGACCCTTCTCGGACCAGCTGCAGTTCGCCTACCAGCCCCGCCTGGGAGTCGAGGACTGAATCATCTACCTGCTGAACAAAGTCTACTCGCATCTGGAAAAGCCGGCGAGCACTGTGAGAGTCATGTTCTTTGACTTCTCCAGTGCTTTCAACACTTTACGGCCGGGTCTCCTAGGTGAGAAGATGGCGGCGATGCAGGTGGAAGCCCCCTTGGTGTCCTGGATTGTTGACTACCTGATGGGCAGACCACAGTTTGTACGCCTACAGAACTGTGTATCTGACAGGGTAGTTAGCAACACTGGGGCCCCACAAGGGACGGTCCTTCTCCCTTCCTCTTCACCCTCTACACCTCAGACTTCAGCTAGTCAGCTAGTCCTGCCACCTTCAGAAGTTTTCTGATGACTCTGCAATAGTTGGCTGTATTGTGGGGGGTGACAAGGGTGAGTATAGGACTGTTGTGGGCAACTTTGTCTCTTGGTGTGAGCTGAACCATCTACAGCTCAATGCTACAAAGACAAAGGAGCTCATTGTGGACCTAAGGAGGGTCAAAACACCGGTGGGCCCTGTGTTCATCCAGGGGGCTCCTGTCGACATTGTTGATGAGTACAAGTACCTGGGGGTGTACTTCAACAACAAGTTGGACTGGACCAGGAACACAGAGGCTGTCTATAAGAAGGGCCAAAGCCGACTATTTTTCTGAGGAGGCTAAGGTCCTTCAACATCTGCAGGACAATGCTGAGGATGTTCTATGAGTCTGTGGTTGCCCGTGCGATCTTCTTCGCTGTCGCATGCTGGGGCAGTGGGATGAGGGTTGCGGACACTAACAGACTTAATAGACTCATCAAGAGGGCTGGTGATGTAGTGGGTGAGGAATTGGACACTCTGACTACCGTGGCAGATAGGAGGATGCTGTCCAGGCTACGGACTATCATGGACAATGCCTCTCACCCTCTCTTTTCCAACCTGGCTCAGCGGAGGAGTACCGTCAGCAGAAGACTCCTCTCACCGAGATGCACCACAGAGCGACATAGGAAATCAGTCCTGCCTGTGGTCATCAAACTTCACAATTTGTCACTGTCATCTGCTTAATAGGTTATCCATTCTTATTACATAAGTGTAATTTCATTTAACTGTAATTTCATTTTACTACATCATCTCTCTGCACAACTGGTCGTACAAAAAATCTGACATGTTACATCCTTGTGTATGCTATTACCTCGTAGTGTATGCCTAGATGTATGTACATTTATGTATATTTTCACTTCTTTATGTATATTTTTGCATATTTTATTACATATGTTTATATTTTTACATAGGTTTATATTTTACATAAGTTTACATTATATATTTATATATTCTAACACTCTACTATAAGTAGAGTGTCCTCTTTCTTCTTTTTTGTCCTCTTTCTTTTTAGTATTGTGAGGAACGCAATTTCCCTCAGGGATCAATAAAGTATGTCTGTCTGTCTGTCTGAACCGAATCAGGACCAGGGTTTCCCCAGGTTTGATCACCCCAAATTTAAGACTTTTTTCAGACCTTTTTAAGACCACTTCAATGAAAATTAAGACGGTCGTAAAACACCAGTGCATATGTTTATCATGTTTTTTTTGGAGTCCGGGAACATAGCCTTAAAGAGTTCGCTTACTATCACTGTGCCTAGCATCTGATAGCCACTGCACTTCCCAATGTCTCCTCTCGACTGACTATGTTTGTTGAGATTGCCAGCGCGAAAACCCAAAGTATTTTTTGCGCATACGCGAAGAAATGAGACGTTCTCTGACGTTACGCAAAACCCCCACCCCCCATTTTCACCTTTGTGTGAATGTCCGGTTGACTGAAAAAACATCCTATTCGGAAAATTAAGACCTTCTTTAAAAAATTAAAACTTGGGTAACGAAATTTAAGACTTTTTAAGGCCTTAATTTAGGAACATGACATTTAAGACATTTTTAAGACTTTTAAGACCCCGCGGCTACCCTGAGGACTCCCAGTAGTGTGTTATTTAGGTCAGGTCCCGTTAACAGCACGTTGTTGAGTGATACACCGTTGTATTGGGCATTGGAATCGAACATCACACATATTTTCTTAGGTTTCTTCGAATGATACACCCCGAACGTTGGTAGGTACCACCTTTCTTCCGGGTTGAGAAGGGGGGCTAACTCTGCATGACCATTCCGAAACATGTTGTCCATGAAGGTGAGCAAGTCGTCTCACCTCTCATATTTTTTCTCAAAGGTGGAGAGACATGAGACGTCTGTGGCCTGTTGTCTGGGAGCCCTGGGCGTGTGGGAGCCAATGGCGCCACCCAACTGTTGTTTGAGTCTTTTCTCAGTCCTTCATTCATTATCTTCATAAATGCTGAATCTTTACTTGGTTCCAGGTTTAGGCTGCTGATGGCAGTCATAAGGGAACGCTTCCAAGCTCTGTAATTTTGGGGTTTGTGTTTGTTTGAATTGAAGCAAGCCTGTAGCCACAAGCTTCTGAATCTGAATCACAAGCTTCAAGATTCTGAATCTCTTTTTTCTAGTTGATTAAGCACATACTGCTTTGTGTGTTGTGAGGCTTCTAAAGGAACACAGTCTATGTTCAGGTCACAACTATGTTTCTCACTCTTTACATCAGCTGCAGCTTCAAGTGCCTCTGCTTCAGCAATGGCTGCTGCAGCCTCTTTTTTGTGTTTGAGCATTTCTAACGACACTTCCAACGTAGCTTGTTGTAGCCTCAGATTAGCTTCCTCTTCAGTATAGGATAGGCGTGCCTTTTTTGCTTTGGCTCTCGCTCTTGCTCTGACTGCTGCAGACCCTGAAGCGCTGTGTGGGTTCTCCTGTGCTGCTGTACCTCTATGCAAACTCTCCTCTGTAGCCTGTGACTTGCTGCGTGGTTCCAGTGGCACTTGACTGTAGAGAATGCTCCGTTGATCGTCCACTGGATGCGCGTGACAACGTCATGTCAGTTAGCTTCCAACTTGCTCTGCTTTATTTCGTTTGCTAGATAGCCGTTGTTTCACTGTGCCGTCCTCGGTATGTCTAACTTATACCCTGATGGCCAGCTAAACTCTTTCCCAAACACCAAGACTCTGAAGATTAATTTCTCACTTCCACAGGTTTATTAGAGCACATGGAAAAAGGTGAAACAACGATGCTGCGTTAGGCATAAGATGTCGACAGATGTGAATGGATTTCACTGGATTTAGTCGACTTTAACAAAATGCTGCACTTGCTAGATGCGAGTGAGTATTTTTCCTATGGGTCACGCGATAGGCCAATATAGTATAGCAATACTGCTTGCAAATGTTATATGGATCGAGCTGGACTGTACACTCACCTTTAAATTAATTGTTGTGCCAATTAGTGATGCTTATGTCCCAGACACGCACGCATGTACGCACACACACACACATACATGTACACATGCACTCAGCTCTGATGATCTCCAATGTTTTTAATTACATCATCTCATTAACCATTCAAATTCAGCCTTATCAAGAATTAATGTGTGAACTAGGAATTTGATGATAAAATCCAATTAAATGCTTAATTTGTCATTGTGAGCACGGGGAGTAGAATGGTTTGTAAAATACTAATTTTATTTTTATATTCGTGTTCATCCCCATTGTGAAATTCATTATCTGTATTTAACCCATCCTATGCTAGGAGCTGGGAGCTACGGGCTAGCAGCTAGTTGTTAGCAGCTGGTAGTTAGCAGCTAGCAGCAGCGGGCTGCCTGCCTCACAGGGCGGGGCCCGCAAACAAACTCCAGGTGCAGCGCCGTTCCTTGGTCATGGAGAAGGACCGAGTGTCAACACAAACATTTTGTGGAAACCACAGCACCCCCAGGTCGTGGTGGTGGTACTATTACTACTATTACTACTAGTACGAGTAATAATAATACAAAAAATAACTGCTGCAACATAACAAGATGATAGGGAATATATACATGTTTTTGATAGATAAACCTACACAGGACACCACAATGCTCAGCCTAATGGTGGATCGCTTTGGAGCCCAGCATCTGCTAAATGACTAAAGGTCTATTTCAATACACAAAGCCCAGACAACAGCTCATATGGTGAGACGCCACCACAGTAATGACCTCCTCTCATGTGTGGTTGGACTGGACCCTGTGATAGGGATGCACCAGAATACGAATACGTTATTCGGAGAGCACAGATAATGCGATGTAAACATATCTGTATTCTACCCGAATATTCGCGTTATTATTCGGCAAAAAAAAAATCTTAAAATCCGTTCATATCATTGTGGATGGCAGGTTGGCAACAAGATAAAAATGTCTATTCTGTTTGCAGCATCGGACTTTGATTTCACTAAATAGTCGTTTCATTTATTACAAATGATTGAAAGGAGATCACTTATGTCGTCGTCCCACTGAGTCAGCGCCCAACAGCGAGCTGAGCTGAGCTGACCGCGGTGGACATGAAACTTAGAGCTTGAAATTAGACATTCGCCTGACATTCACCACATAGCTGATCTCTCTATCTTATTAAAAGTCAAATAATCTACTGACACAGTATGTTTTCCTGTTTTGTATTCCGTTGTGAAAATATAAATAGTGTGCAGTCGAACGTTTTACCGTGTATTTCAGACAATATTAATTCCTTTAAGTGACATATGCTGCATGTATCAGTCAGGTTTAATGGAATTTTGACCAAGTATTTCATGGTTATTTAAACAAACAGCAACACATTCAAGTTTAGATTTATCATTCAGTATCCGCTGTGTGAGAGAGGGCACGAGCGCAGCCCTTTGCATTACGTAGTCCTACGTTAGGCAGCAGGTGGCTTGTGCGTGTCCTAGTGGTGTGGACTGGCATACAATTCGGTAAGACAAATCAATTATCATTATGGCATTATCTATAAGAAACGTTCAAAACAGTAACCTGGTACTGCGTCTGGAATAAAGGCAATTAACATGTTAAATATGTGTAGCCGACTCTGGAGGCCATGCATGCTATTTCTTTCATAACTATGTAATTATTGTCGTAAAGTATATTTCATAATTAATTATATAACAATATTAAATCAATGTGATGCTTGGAAGGGACTACTATTGCATTGCAAATGAATATTAGGTTAGAAAATACAAATTCGGCACAATAAAGGAGACTTCCGGTATAAACCACGCCCATTTCCGGTTTTCTATCCGAATACAGATACAGATACAGATAATTTTTTGGTTGAACAGATACAGAAACAGATACAGATAGTGAGGTTGCTGTGCACCTCTACCCTGTGAAACACCTGTCCGTCCTTGACAAGCCAGCTGATATTTCTAGTCTCCCCCGCCTCGGCCAGTATCCCATAGAGCTGGTGGAGAGACAAGGTGTTAGTAGGATCCATGGGTTATTTATTATTTTTTGAGATTCTTCAGATCAACACAGACATGAGTTTATATCACCAGCAGCAAATAGCACATTAAAGACAAGCATGTGATTTCCCCTTTGCTCCAACCTCAGGAACACACCATACCTGTTCCAAAACCTGGCGTCCCACCTCAGGATCCATCATGTCGGCTTCAGAGCTGATCCTCAACTTGAGAATTGAGCGTTGCTTCAGAGGTCCCTGGCAGGCAAAGTTGTAGATATATCCACATCCAGTATCAAAAAATTCCCCTGAGGGGACCCACATATTTGCACAACGTGGAGCGATCTCCCCTCCATAGTCGTTTGGGTCACTTCCACCCCAATTCTTGAAAGTAGATCTGCTTCCTTCAGACCAGTGGGACCATGGATCTCTGTGGAGACCAATCCATGTCGCTCCTCCGTTTAGCGCCAATATTTTGCTTTCTTCAGTCGCGTTTCGAATGCTGGCCAGGTCTGTGTGATGTGTCTTGCAGTATTGCAACGCCTCGTACCAGGTCACATAGTTTGGGTAATGAACGTAGTGGGGTTCTTTATCTAAAACAGAATGAGGAGGAAAAAAGGAAAGATACCTTAGATAATACATCAGAGTAACGCCATATCTCTGTCCATATTCTTTTAATGTATACTTTAATAAAATCATGGCTAAGGTGACCAGTATAGCTCACGTCTATGTTATCAATGTGTCCCTATAGCCGTCTTTAACTAGTACTGCTAAAACAACAGCAATAATAATAAAAATGCAGCACACCGTCAAAGCACACTGCAGTATATAGAGCTGTGCACGGTACATCGGACAACAGATCGTAATATAGAATTGTACAGTTTTCTTCGGTGTAACGGTAGTCCGGTTCCCCATTGTACCACATTCCATAGTTTTGATTCTGTGACTGAGTTTCAAATTTGTAGTCTTGGTTCCCGAGGGACCACTTCCAACTGGTGCGGTCATCATAAAGTCCAATCCACACTAAGCCGTAGTTTGAGCCAGCTGCCAACTCTTGCAGGCTCTGGAGGTCCGATGCGTTGTCTATGGTGTCCAGGTCCCCATTCCGATCCCTGCAGTATTGCTGAGCATCGGTCCAGGTTAACAACTGGTCCACGTAGTAGTAGCCTTGGGTAATGGGAAGTGAGTCATGGTGGCTCAGGAAGAGCCCTGCAGGGAAAACCACCACACACACACACACACACACACACACACACACACACACACATACACAAATACATTGTTATTACAAGACAATATTAGCATGGGTGAGAGACCCCTCAGGGAATCAAAGGTGGAGGTAGAGAGAACCACAGCAGGGTAACAACTGCAAACATTTCCAGCTTTGTGACTAGATGTGCTTGTTGTGCATGGTGTGATATGTGGCACAACTTCACCATATTACACAGATACAGACATGCACACAGACAGACAAACAGACATGCTATTTGTTTTCTGAAAACTCTCTGGGCCTGTGTGATGAGTAATAATCTGTTATCACTAAATTGTCTCCTCTGCAGTTGGATTGCAACACCATATGTGTGGCGGCAGTAGCTCAGTGAATAGAGTGGGTGCACAGAGCTGGTCATCCACTAACCTTAGAGTCTTTCGATTCCCTTGATCGCCCAACTCCATCTGTCCACATGTTAAATCCCAAAATTGTATTGATTGTAAGTTGCTTTGGACAAAACCATCCGCTAAATGCCCCTTTCCCTTTATGTGTCTAACCATTGCTTGTTCTTCTCTTCTCAATACTTCTCTGCTCATGGGACATATATCTGGCACCTACTCCACAGATAACCACCAGCCCGCTCTCAACACTACCTCTATGCAGTCATTTTTCAATTATCTCCCTATGAAAGCTTGTGGTAAAAACTGTTTTCTGTCTTCCTATCCTCTCTCTCTCTCTCTCTCTCTCTCTCTCTCTCTCTCTCTCTCTCTCTCTCTCTCTCTCTCGGGTATATACATCAATCCTTAAGTTAAATTTACTACTTTTTAATACCTTTTTTACTACCTTCAGAATTTTTTTAAAACCATCACAACAATGAATTGCAAGTGTTTATCAGCGACCTTTCTATTATTTACACAGATTTCGACATATATAACCAAAAAAGAATAGATTTAGAGACTCACTGATGTTGACAACATATTGCACATGTTTATTTCACTTAGTAAATAAAAATAAAACAAACTACATAAAATGTGCAATGGAGAGAATGGATAGTTTCAGCACACTGGCTGACATTCACTGCAAGTTGATGCATTACAAACTGGCATCTTCTATGAACTGTTGCTGATTCACAAACTGGAATCCACTACATGAACTGATGAACTATTGTTTGCACCTGTCCTATAGGCCTAATATGAACTTGTGGGCATAAAATCCAATGGCAAGTGCCTTAATTCCATGGCCTTTTCCTCAATAGTTTAGTCTATTTTGACCAGTTCCTATTTTTTCTCCTTGTGTCTCCTAAGTGTGTTTGATTTGGTGATTAGCTGGGCCATTTTAACTGCTCTCTCCGAGCACGCATTCCATTTTTATGTTTAGTGGATTGCACATGTGACCTAAGTGCGTTAGCTCCCATCCAGTTGACATTGATGTTTTTTTTTACACACCGAACAATAAGCCTGCCTGTTATTCCCTACTACAGGCCTGAGCCAGTCCTTAAACGCTGGGTCGTTCACCCAGCTATCAGAAAACTTGTATTTGCCCATGAAGACGACGATGGTTGTCCAGTCGTTTAAGATATGCCTTGAAGCAAGTCTAAAATCAAACGTAAGCCAGCCACTTCTGTTGAGCGCGCGGTGTTCTGAGATGATGCCGAACGACCACGGAATATGATGTCAGCATCAAACATAAGTTGAGACGGAGATAAAAAAATCTTTGACTATGTGCCCAGATATGCTAAAGCCCATATTTAAACAAACTAACGCAAACGTAAGCAGATAGAATTTCAATCAGAATAGGACACCTATAGTGTAAAAAAATAATACCTAATTTGGAAAAAATAATACCTTTGAGACCAAATTTAACACTTTTAATGGCCTTATATTTGACAATTTTAATTTATCACTCTTTAATACTTTTTAAAACCCCGCGGACACCCTGTGTCTTTGTGATGATCAAACACATAACTGTATGTACTGTATGTATCTGAATACATTTTGGGAACACACTATTAAATGCTGGGCCCATTTCAGCTTGGAGAGATGATCCTAAAGCAGTTAGAACAGTTGGGACTCCATGAAAGCTAGAAACAGTACATAATAACTTGAGGACTGATAAGGATTAGTACTGACTTCGGCCCGCTTGAAATGTCTGAATATGACTAAGCAGGCAGAGTTGGGCTTGGTAATTAAATTAAGGAAGCCAGAAACAGTACATAAGACACAAAAACAGACAGTGACACTGTGACGGCCTACTACTAACCCTCTCTTATGCTTCTTCCTATTGGCATGTTCCAGGCCGTCAGCTGGTTGGCTACACCTGGAGAGGGTGGAGCTATAAATAGGGCGGCCATCTTTGAGTCTCTCTCTCTTCTCACTCTGGTTCTGGCAGCATGGGAACTCTGTGTTGGCGTTTGTTCCTTATTTTTCCACTCACACATACACTTGCTTTACACCACTGATAACTAGCATTCATTACAGTTACGTTGAGTTAGTTTAGTTAAAATAAATGGTTATTGCCCTATGTTGTTGTGTGGACTCCTCCTTCTTTGTTGCAAACCTTTGAGCCAGGTTCGTAACAAATGGGGGCTCGTCCGGGATTTTGGATCCTCTGTTTGTATGATACTTGTTAGTGTTTGGCAGCTGTAGGCTGAAATGCATAGTATTGGAGAGAGTCTTACACACAGGGATGGTACTCTAAGCATGTCAGAGTAGGGTGATTTGAGGTTCAGGGCTCCCAGTTGATCCTGCCGGTAAGGTGGTAGCTACCTGCACTGAGAAACTGCTTTTCATTTTGTGTTGCCCTGGTCTGCAAATTTAAAACCAGCCTTGTTTGTGGAACTCCTTTCCTAGTAGGTATTAGAACGATATCCATCTCTGGATTCGGTGTTTGTTGTTTTAGTTTATTTTTTTTGTGCAGTAGTGTGGCCAGAGCATTTTGCTGAGGGTACACCTCCATGACTGTCTAGGTAGGTCGCTAGCTTGCTGGTTGCCTGGCCGAGTCATTGGGCTTTGTGTTTAAATCTCCCATCGCCGCTATTGCATGAAGACTAGGGTTAGGTAGACAGCCAGGGGAAAGGATGTTCCACATGGTGGCTTTTGGGCTGGGCTGAAAAAAAAAAAAAAAAAAAGCTTGTGGCAGTTATATAAGTGGCATGGTAGCTATTGAGGTTTGGGGCAGGTAAAACTGTGTGGGGTCTTGGGATTTTTTTTTGTTGTGTCACCGGTCAGTGTGGTACTGTGGTTGGTTGTGTGATGTCTGCTGTGGAGGAATTTGTGAAGAGTCCAAGTGAAGATCAACTGCAGGCCTTCACTAAGGATCATTTGAAAAAAGTAGCAGAGCATTTTCACATTGAAATCCCTAGTCAGGGGCGTAAGGACCGCATTTTTGGGGTAATCAAGGAAAGGTTGGTTCAGTTGGGGGTTTTGGATGCTGGGGTAAAAGAAATGGATGAACAGGATTCAGTTTCTTCTCAGGGTAGTCTCCCTGACCAGCCTGTGGAAAATGTGCAGCTTGTAACTGGGGTAGGTTTGACTTTTGAACAGCAAAAGGAGTTGTTAATTTTGAATCATAGACATGAGTTGGAGCGTGAGGAATGGGCTTTGGAACGAGAGCGTACAATGGAGAAATTAAAATTGGAACACTACAGGATGGAGTTGATCAGAGAGGGTAAGATCCTTGATCCCTCAGTGCGTACACAAGGGGAAACTGTTGGACGCTCCTCACGTTTTGATGTCTCTGGTGGCTTACAGTTGGTTCCAAAGTTTTCAGAGAAGGATCCAGATACATTTTTTTTGCTGTTTGAAAGGTTGGCTAAAAACAGGAAATGGAGTGATTCTGAGCAGACTTTGCTGCTGCAATGTGTGTTAACTGGGAAGGCTCAAGAAGCTTATTCTGCTTTGTCTACAACCGATAGTGAAAACTTCGAAAAGGTAAAAACTGCAGTGCTAAAAGCATATGAGCTAGTACCTGAGGCTTATCGACAAAAGTTCAGAAGTGCAAGAAAATATGCACAGACTTATGTAGAGTTTGCACGTGAGCTATCCACTCTTTTTGGTAGATGGAGGTTGGCATCTGAGGTGCACACGTTTGAAAAATTGTGTGAACTGTTGTTGGAACAGTTCCATGACACTCTTCCTGACCGTATAGCTACTTATCTGAGTGAAAGAAATGCTAAAACGTTGAGTGAAGCAGCGACCATTGCAGATGAGTATGCATTGACGCATAAAGTACGGGGTGACCGACACAGAGAGATGTTTTTTGGAAATCAGAAAGGGTCTGGAAGTGAGTTTACACCTTTCAAGTCAAGTAACAGTGGCGGTAAGTTGGATCCAAGTCGGGTTTGCAATTATTGTCTGGGTAAAGGTAATTGGAAAGCCGAATGTCCAGTGCTGAAATCAAAACCTAGAACACAGCAAAGTTACCGTCATGTAAAACCGGTAGCCCTTTCTGCTCCTGTACGGTTAGTTGAGAAGGCTGAGGCTATTGCTGCAGTTCGCCAGCACACAGAGTCAAACATAGGGGATGCTCTTGCCTCTCAGGTTGCTGAACCTGCACCTTCTCTTGTGGAATCGCCTGGACTCTCCCAGGAGGTGTCATCTGAAACTGACATGTTCAGTGAACTTGATCCAGGTTATGCCCCATTTGTGTCCCACGGATTTGTATCTTTAGCAGGGTCTGATGAAAAAATTCCTGTTAAGATTTTGAGAGATTCTGGAGCTTTGGACTCTTTCATTTTGTCATCAGTGCTTCCATTCTCATCAGCTACACACACAGGAAAGTTTGTGTTGTTTAGAGGTATGGGTTTAAATTTGGTCCCTGCTCCTTTGCATAAGGTTGTTTTGTGTTCCGATCTGGTTAAAGGTGAGGTTGTTTTGGGAGTGCGGCCCGCTCTACCGGTTGAAGGGGTGCAACTTATTCTGGGAAATGAGTTGGCTGGGAGTCGCATCTGGGTGGATTCACCACCTTGTCTAGGGGTTACCCATACTCCTACTGTGAATGAGACTGAGATTGAGGAAAAGGGTCATCCACAGATCTTTCCGGCATGTGCTGTTACTAGGGCTCAAGCATGTCTGAACAAAAAGAAGTTGGAAGAGAAAAAGGAGGAAAAAAATTCCCTAAATGTTGTGTTGCCATTTCCTGCGTTTCCCTTCTCTGTGTCTCACCCTGACCTGATACAGGAGCAGCAGAACGATACTTCTCTTGTTGAAATGTTTCAGCAGGTGCGTCCAGTGGAAGATATGGAAAGTGTGGCACACGGATACTTCCTGGAAAAGGGCATGTTGGTGAGAAAATGGCTGCCTCAAGGTGATGGGTTTGTTGGCGATGCCAGGTTCCAGATTGTGGTTCCAACAAAGCTGCGAGATGGGATTTTGAGCACTGCTCATGACATGGTAGCTGGCCATTTGGGAGTTAAGAAGACGTATGATAAAATCTTTCGTTACTTTTACTGGCCTCGCTTGAAAAAAGACATTTCAGCATACATCAAAACCTGTCACACTTGTCAGCTCACAGGAAAACCGAATCAGTCAATTAAACCTGCTCCATTGCATCCCATACCAGCAGTTGGTCAGCCTTTTGAGCATTTGCAGATTGACTGTGTGGGCCCACTCCCCAAGTCTAAAACTGGTAGCATGTATCTTTTCACTATCATGTGTCAAACTACCAGATATCCTGCTGTTTATCCTCTGCAAAACATTACGACAAAGTCTATACTGAAAGCCTTAACCCAGTTCATGTCTGTCTTTGGCATTCCAAAGGTCATCCAAAGTGACCAGGGAACAAACTTTACATCTGGCCTGTTTGCCAAGATGTTGAAGAAACTTTGTATCACCCATGTCAAGTCCACTGCTTATCATCCAGAAAGCCAGGGAGCTATTGAGAGGTTCCATCAGACACTAAAGTCGCTTTTGCGCTCATATTGTACTGAGTTGGGTCGTGACTGGGAGGAGGGTTTGCCCTGGTTGCTGTTAGCTGCTCGAGAGGTAACTCAGGAGAGTACGGGTTTTAGCCCAAACGATCTTGTGTTTGGTCACACGGTTCATGGTCCATTAGCAGTGTTACATGCTGACTGGAAGCAGTCTCCTCCACATACAAAGTTGACAGATTATGTTAATGGGTTTAAAAGACCCTTGTATGAGGCAGGAAAATTAGCAAAAAGAAATTTAGAAAATTCGCAAGAGAAAATGAAGGGGTTGTATGATCGCCGAGCTGAAGTGCAGGTGTTAAGTCCAGGGGATCAGGTTCTGGCACTCCTTCCAGTGGTGGGTTCTCCTTTTCAGGCAAAGTTTTCAGGCCCCTACTCTGTTCTTCGTCAAGTCTCAGATGTGAACTATTTGATTTCTACACTTGACCGGAGAAGGTCCTCTCAGTTATGCCATGTAAACATGCTAAAACCCTATTTTCTTCGTTCCAATACAGAACAAACAGAAAGAGAAACTAAGCCGGTGGCTTTGGTGGCTTCTTTGGGTGTAGTGTTGTCATCTTTGGGGAAAGAAGGGGTTGAGGAGCCAGTACATACTCCGGATGATACTGTGATGCAAGGCCGAATAAAAAATTCTGAGTCACTAAATGACCTCGATAGGTTGTTGGACCATTTGCCTGACACTAAGAAAAAAGAACTGTCTGACCTCATTTTGTCATTTCCGTCTTTGTTTTCAGACACTCCAACCCGAACACATCTAATAGAACATGATATTGACGTGGGAGATGTTGAACCGATTCGGCAAAGGTTTTATCGGGTTTCTCAGGAGAAAAACATGCAGTTGGAGTCAGAGGTGGAGTACATGTTGAAAAACAATATTGCTGAACCCTCATGTTCTAGCTGGGCCTCCCCATGTGTGTTAGTAAACAAACCGGACAAAACGTTTAGACCATGTACAGATTTTCGAAAAGTGAATAATGTCACCAAACCAGACTCTTTTCCATTACCTCGTATTGAGGATTGTGTTGATCAGGTGGGCTCTGCTAAGTTTGTGAGCAAGTTTGACCTGTTGAAGGGTTACTGGCAGGTGCCCCTATCCAAACGGGCTCGTGAGATTGCAGCATTCATCACACCTTCAGGTCTTTACTCCTACAATGTCATGCCATTTGGGTTGCGAAATGCACCGGCAACCTTTCAAAGGTTAATGAACAAGGTAGTGGCAGGGTTGGAGGGATGTTCAGTGTATTTAGATGACGTTGTGATATATAGCCACACGTGGGAGGAGCATGTACACCGCATCAGAGCTTTGTTTGATCGTCTTGCTTGGGCTAATCTCACTGTAAATTTAGTAAAATGCGAGTTTGCCAAGGGGACAGTCACGTATTTGGGGAAGATTGTTGGCCAGGGGCAGGTACGCCCAGTTAGAGCGAAAGTTTTGGCTATTGATAACTTTCCACTGCCGACCACCAAGAAAGAACTTATGCGCTTTCTAGGTATGGTTGGGTACTATCGTGGGTTTTGCCGTAACTTCTCTACAATAGTGGCCCCTCTGACTGACCTGTTAAGTTCAAAGGTCAAGTTTATTTGGTCCCCTCAGTGTCAACATGCATTTGAAATGGTAAAAAATCTGATGTCTTCTGCTCCTGTTTTGGCAGCTCCCCATCTTGGTAAACCATTTCAGTTGCAGGTAGATGCCAGCAATTTGGGGGCTGGAGCTGTGCTCTTGCAGACTGGTACGGATGGCATTGATCACCCTGTGAGTTTCTTTTCAAGGAAGTTCAACTCATACCAGTTGAATTATTCCATTGTAGAAAAAGAGGCCTTGGCTCTGATTTGGGCATTAATACATTTTGAGGTCTATGTTAGTGGTGGGGGAAAACCACTGGTGGTTTACACTGATCACAACCCCCTGACATTCTTGAACTCCTTGCAGAACCCGAATCAGCGACTTATGCGGTGGTGTCTATTTCTTCAACCATTCCATCTGGACATTCGCCATATCAAGGGGTCTGATAATGTCTTGGCGGATGCTCTGTCGCGTGCATTACCTTCTTAAAGTCAGTCTTAAATGATTAATTTTCCTTTTAAAGCTGCTTTCCTTTTCGCTTCCATCTCTTAAACTGCTTCTTCCAGGTACCAGAAGTTGCTGAGGGGCAGTGAATAGAGCGAGTGGTTTGAAGGACTGGATGGTGTGGGTAACAGATTGAGTGTGTTGACATGATTGTGTTAAAATTTTTGATTTTCCTGCTGTATTTGAGGTACCCTTTTGGGCCCTCATCGTTGTGGGGGGGGGGGATGTGACGGCCTACTACTAACCCTCTCTTATGCTTCTTCCTATTGGCATGTTCCAGGCCGTCAGCTGGTTGGCTACACCTGGAGAGGGTGGAGCTATAAATAGGGCGGCCATCTTTGAGTCTCTCTCTCTTCTCACTCTGGTTCTGGCAACATGGGAACTCTGTGTTGGCGTTTGTTCCTTATTTTTCCACTCACACATACACTTGCTTTACACCACTGATAACTAGCATTCATTATAGTTACGTTGAGTTAGTTTAGTTAAAATAAATGGTTATTGCCCTATGTTGTTGTGTGGACTCCTCCTTCTTTGTTGCAAACCTTTGAGCCAGGTTCGTAACAGACACACACACACAAGTCTGACCTGAAAGACTCAGAAAGAGGTATGTTTTCCTGCATCCTGTAACACAAACAAACATCCTTTCATCAGTTGACACCTTGAGCATTAAGAGAGAAAACTGGAAATTGCCTACATTACATGCAGTTTGTCCATCACACACAGCTAGAAATTAATATATTCATGTAAGTAGTGCATATGATAAAAAAAAATGTTTTGAGGTCACCAAATGTTTTGTCCTACCTTTGTTGTTCTATCGGCTTTGTTATTCACTCTGACATTGAGATGCATTCCTTGTGGAATAGCTCACTGCAATGCGTTACATGTACATTAGCTTGTAGTCTTGAATCGAATGCTTACGCTCAGCCATCCTAATTTGTTTTTTTGACAACTAAGATTTGCATGCATGTGAAATGCAGAAATATGTCTAATAAATGCAAAGGAAAGGAAGAACAGTATGTTTTCCTGAATCCTGTGATATTTGTTTCAGCTCATACACAGATTTTCAGACTGGTTGACAGGATTACAGAATATCTATATCGATCCATCGACCTTTGCAACTAAATCACTCCATCTGTAATCAATTGACCTATCTTTTTCTAATCAATTGACCTATCCACCACCAATCTCATCCACCCAGCTATGTAAATCATGCAAAGAAAAGTCTGCTTGTTAATTTCCAAATTTCCTTACATCTTAAATTAAAACTTGGCAGTTGGCGAGGACGGATTAACGACCCTATTCAAGAGTTTCCCTTGTAAATGAAAACCTTAGAACCTTTAGCTTGAAAGCAAGGTTTTGTTGTTGAGGGCCATCCACACAGATGTGCATTACTTTTTATAAACCTTACACATAAATAAACACCTATACACTGTTGTGCATCCTGCGCACACAGACACACACTCACACACACACACACACACACACACACATCTGGGGAGAAAAATCAGCTGAAATATCAACTCTACCTAAGCAGGCAGAGTTGGGTTTGGTAGTTAAATTAAGGAAGCTAGAAACAGTGCATAAGACACAGAAACAGTCAGTGACACACACACACACACAAGTCTGACCTGAAAGACCCTGAAAGATGTTTTGTCCTACCTTTGTTGTTCTATTGGCTTTGTTATTCACTCTGACATTGAGATGCGTTCCTTGTGGAATAGCTGACTGCAATACGTTACATATACCTTAGCTTTTATTGTTGAATCGAATGCTTACGCTCAGCCATCCTAATTTGTTTTATTGACAACTAAGATTTGCATGCATGTGAAATACAGAAATATTTCTATTAAATGCAAAGGAAAGGAAGAGCAGTATGTTTTCCTGAATCCTTTATTTGTTTCACTTCATACACAGATTTTCAGACTGGTTGACAGGATTACAGAATATCTATATCGATCCATCGACCTAGGCAACTAAATCACTCCATCTGTAATCAATTGACCTATCTTTCCTGCTGTCACCAATCTCATCCACCCAGCTATGTAAATCATGCAAAGAAAAGTCTGCTTGTTAGTTTCGCACGCATTGAGGAAATCCCTTAATTTCCAAATTTCCTTACAGCTTAAATTAAAGCTTGGCAGCTGGCGAGGACGCATTAACGACCAAATACAAGAGTTTCCATTGTAAATGAATACCTTAGAACATTTAGCTTGAAGGCAAGGTTTTGTTGATGAGGGCCTTTCACACAGATGTGCATTACTTTTTATAAACGTTACACATAAATAAACACCTATACACTGTTGAGCATTCTGTTCACACACACAGTCTTTCTGAGATATTTCCCAATGCCTCTGTATGTATGTATGTATGTATGTATGTATCTATTAGAGATGCTCCGTTCAGCTTTTTTAGGACAGATCACCAAAATTATGATCTGCCGATTGCGGCTCACTTCCGATCACAGAATGTCAGGGGTATGGGAATCTTTCATTTTTTATCTATAATCTAGCAGAGTGTGCACCATTTGTAGAAATTAAACTATGAATTAATTGTATTGAAAAAACACAGTAGAAATACAGTATATCACCCCCTTTTAACACTGCACTTCCGCTTCCAGATACACACAGTAAGACTGCTCTGTGAAATTTTGTCTAAAACAAACTTATCCAGCTTAAGGCTCTATATCCTTTCGACACTGGTTGAAAGGTTTGGCTTAACCATCGGACATCTTGGACTTACCTACAGGCCACCTACACCGCCCCACCACTAAGCTACTATAACAACGCTAGGCTCTGGGCCTTGTAGCTAAGATAATCTAAACAATGCTGGCCTGTTCGCCTGGTGGATAAACTAATCTAAACAACACTGACCTGTTCGCATCACGGAAAAGTTAAAGCCAACCAAAACAAAGTTCCCAAACATGACGAGTTCGGACTGTGAACTGCTACTACAGGCAAACAGAAAGATCTCTGACCTTAAGGAAGATGTCAGACGGCTCTCTGCGGAACTCCAGAAGAAACAGTCACTGCTATCCAGCTTCATGGAGGTAGCATCTGTTCAATCCAAAGAGATCACCTCGCTTAGCGTAATCTACCATGACGCGGTCCTGTGGGATCCCACGACTATTCCACGATTCTCATCCTGCTCACTACCTAAACAGACCCTTGTTTGAGGTCGTTATCCGCGGTCGCAAGAGGGATACAGACAGGTCTGCTTCTCCGCCTGGTCTGAACCTCTTAAACCTCTATGCAGCCTTGGCTTGGACAACCCGGCTCACCCAGAGGATCCCCCTGTGGCTCCGCTCCACCCAGACCCGAGAACGGTCCCTGCTGACTCTACAGCACCGCCCAAGGATCTTCGTCGCCCGAGCCCGAATCAACGGCCCTCATCCATTTATCGACCACCCAAGCCAAACAACGCCTTCCACTGGAACTCTCTTCCCTCGTAACTACCCTATGTTCTACGTCTCCAAATGTACTATTACTGGGAGATTTCAACATCCACTTTGACAACATCTACAATGCTCTTACAAAGGACTCTACTTCATGCCTTGACAGCTTTGGACTACAACAACATATTTACTTTTCGACATACTCCAAAGGACACATTCTTGACCTAATCTGCTGCTGTAGAGTAACCCCTCACAACTGTTGCGCCTCTGATCTGCTGATCTCAGACCACAAGCTAATATCCTTCAATGTAGATCTGATATTATCCAAGAGTTACATGCTTTGTTCAATCGCATTCTGAACATTAAGAATATTGACTTGCTGGCCCTCTCTAATGAAATTGATGCGTTTCCTAGCAGAATCAATTTATCCACCACAGATGAACTGGTATCTCACTACAATGATGGACTCTATGGCCTGCTAAATACTCTTGCACCTCTGAAAACTAGGTCTGTTTCTTTTACCCACTCTGCTCCTTGGTATACACCAGCAATACGCCAGCTCAAAACTAAGACCATCGCCTGGAGTGCCTTTATGTAAAATCTGGCCTTGCAGTTCATCAAGAAATATACCACAACCACATACTCCAATACACTTTCCTCAGCTAAAACTTCATACTACTCAACCTTAATCAAGATGGCTGATGGGAACACCAGAGCAGTATTCCAACTGTCAACAATATTCTGAAACCACCAGATGCTTTACCACCTCACTTACTCACAGTTACACAGTGTGATACCTTTATGACCTTCTTTAATGCCAAAATTGAAACTGTACATCAGACCCTGACTGTGTCAAATAACCCTGCATCTGCACTCCTTGCCTACAATTCTCCTTGGCCTCTCCATTCACCAGCTTCAAACTTCCAACTGTCTTGGAAATAACTGGTCTCATCTCTAATTCAAAATCCTCTACATGCCAGTTAGATCCCTTACCTACCCACCTGGTAAAAGTCTGCCTACCTGCCCTGTCCTCATTAATAACTGACATTTCCATTCCACCCTGACTTCTGGTGTTGTTCCATCTTCATTAAAAAATGCTGCAATAACTCCAATACTCAAAAAAACCTGGTGCAGATCCAAATGACTTAAACATCTTTCGTCCAATCTCAAACCTGCCATTTCTCTCCAAAGCACTTGAGTAAACTGTTGCAGGTCAGATAAACACCCGTCTGTCTGACAACAATCTCTTTGAGAAATTTCAGTCTGGCTTTCGTCCCCTCCACAGCACTGAGACAGCCCTTGTCAAAATCCCCATTGACCTTCTGATGACATCTGACTCTGGACAACTTTCCATTCTGGTCCTCCTTGACCTGAGTGCAGCTTTTGACACCGCTCTCATGTCATCCTCGTGGACAGGCTAGTATCCATGAGAATCACTGATATCCCTCTGGCTTGGTTCTGATCATATCTCTCGGGCCCTACACAGTTTGTCCAACTCAAGAACTTGAGATCCGGCGCCTCTCTACGCTGCAGTGGTGTTCTGCAGGGCTCGGTTCTCGGCCCCCTCCTGTTCATTATTTATCTTTTGCCTCATGGCTACATTCTTAGGAAATTTGACATTCAATTCCACTGTTATGCTGATGATACCCAGCTCTACCTTTCCACTAAGCCCACTGCCACTCTACCACCCAAAGCTCTTTCCGTCTGCCGACTGGAAATGAAATCATGGTGCTCACTCAACTTCCTCAAACTCAACAGCTATAAAACTGAGGTTTTTCTCATCGGCACCAAATCCACCTTAGTTACACTCAACACTTTTTCAATGTCCATCACCATGCCACTGTTGACCCTTCCCCTCAGGTAAAAAGCCTGGGTGTCATCTTGAACAGCACTTTATCCTTCGAGAGCCACATCAATAATGTTACTCGGTCTGCCTACTTCCATATACGCAACATCAATCGTCTACGTCCCTCACTTACACCAACCTCCACTGTTATCCTTGAAAACACCCTGACTACATCCCAACTGGACAACTGTAACTCTCTCTGTGCTCCTCCTGTGGTCTGTGGTCTTCCTCGGAAATCTCCTCATGAACTCCAACGCTTCCAGAACGCAGCCACTCGTATCATCACCAGAATTCCATCTATTGAACACATCACCCCTGCCCTGCAGCAACTCCACTAGCTCCCTATCAAATCACGCATTGATTTTAAGATTCTACTCATTTCTTTCAAGGTCCTTCACAGCCTGGCACCAGTGTATGTAACTGAACTCATCCACATAGACACACCTTCACGACCTCTCTGATCCTCTTCTGCCATCCAGCTCTCAGCTCCATCTGCCAACCTATCCACCATGGGGTCAAGAGCTTTTAGCCGATCTGCTCCCCACCTATGGAACTCTCTCCCACCAGACATTTGCACATCTGACTCTGTCTCCATCTTTAAATCAAGCCTAAAAACACACTTATCCCGAGTGGCGTAGTCAGTCACACACTGACAGAGTATGCCATTGTTACTTGTTTTAACTTTTCTGTAAGGTGTCCTTGAGTGCTTTGAAAGGCGCCTCTAAATAAAATGCATTATTGTTATTATATATATATTTAGTATATAAACAAATTGTATTGTTGCTGATGTAGTCCTATTCATAATACTCTCAGAATTGATTGTTAATATTGTTGTTGCCTCGATAGTCACTTTATTCTCTTTTGGGATCATAGTTACGTCTACTTGCATCGTCGTAGAAATTACTATGACCCCATAAATTGGCTTCTGAAGTAATTGTTGTTAAGGCTGTTGGACCATTTACAACTTTCCTTTCATCCCTTGTTGTTAAGATCTCCCTTGGCTTGGCTGTGACTAAGGTTGGTGTTAGGCTACTAGCAACTGAGTGTTTCCAATGTACTGATAATTGGAGTCTCTTTTATTTAATCCACAACTGAGGTTATGATTGGCATTATCATTTTCTCTGATTCATTTTGTTTAATTGGAGCCACAGTGCTTTTCTTGTTCTTGCATTGTACAAAGATCTTTTTTGGTTGAAGATCTACTTTTGTTTCCCTCTCTACATTTGGAAACTCACCTTTCCTCATTCTTAATTTATATATTTTTTAGATGTACTACTTTACCCTGACCTTGTCCCATATCAAATGGACCATATTCCTGGCGAAAGGCTACCAAGCATAGCATCGTCTCTCCTAACCCTACATCGAAAGTAATTTGTTCTCTGGAATCTTAATTCTTAAGAGGGTATTTGAGCTTGTAAGACCACTCATTTTGAGCTTCCCTCCCTTATTTGGCTTACTCGTCTCAAATACCTCAGAACCGGCTGTTCCTGCAACACTCATGTTATCCCTAGTAGGGTTTAATATTTTTCCCGAAAATGACATGAATCAGATCCCGGGAACAGACGACCCATTTCCCGGGAAATGGGTGGGGTTTTTTAGTTGTTGTTTTTTAGCCCAAGTAAGCCTTATGTATTATTTGTATCAATATTACGGCAAAAGAACAAAGTTTATGTCCATCAACACAGCAATGATCAATTTTAGGCTACTGCATGACATCTGCTGCAGTGCTAATTATGAAATGCCAGGTGCTGCTTGTCCGTGACTTGTCTTCTGTAAAGCTAGGCAACCCTTATAAAACCAACATTTTACAGAACTCCATTTAAAAAACTAATGAAATATGTTAAAGTTAACCATTGAATGATTACTAAACCATTCTCTTAAACTAAATCCATTATTTGGCTGTTGAGATTTAAGCGGCTGCAAACGGGAATAATCACTCGAAGTTAATCAAATATTTCTTTATTGGGCAGGGCAGGCATATTTTCCTTTTAACCACATACACGTTCAATAAATTAAAGAAAACGACCCTCAGCAATGTACATTAGGCCATATGTATAGGGCTATCTAAAATGATAGCCTGAATTGAAATAATAAAAGACTCTGCCGCAATATCGCTATTATTGAACTCGTGACAACTTACGCTTACATCTGCCGCAATATCAGCATTGCATTGAACTCATGAGCTGAGGGCAGGCATATTTCTCTTTTAAACACATAGCAATCTCACATAGCAACATGTAGCAATCTAGCGTTCTTGAACGTTTTGAACCTTTCGATGGGCTTTCTTCGGGATATTTCTCATGCTGAGATTCTAAATGTCGGAGCAATCCACTTGTTGACCCTCCGGAACACTTGATAACACGATCACACAACATACACTTAGCGTGTTCATTTTCCAGTTTTTGAAAAATCCCCCATACAAAGCTGGTCGCAGGTGCAGACATCATTAGCGGCGGTAGGTAGGCATTAGTGACCCTGTATTAATGTAGCTACGGTAGACTATGGCACCGTCGCCTCCATCAACGTTACCGTACCACAACAATAGACGCACACTCATTGCATTTTTTTATTTTATTTTATTTCCCGTTTCCCGTCATTACCTTTCCCGGGAATCGGGAAATAGTCTTGATCAGATTTCCCGGGAATCCCGGGTCCCGGGATTAAACCCTAGTATCCACCGGCTTTAAAAAAAAAAAAAAAAAAAAAAGTTTCAGTTTAGTAAACCACAGAGCATTATGGTTAGTCAATAGTAATAGCGTCATAGTTTGTTAGTACACCACAGACCATTAAAAACAACACATGAATTAGTCAACCACATTAATCATGATTTGAGGCTGAGCACTCATCCCTGGCCTCCCCCTCTTTTTCTTTACGCACTATGGTTCGTTTTTTTTGGAGATACACTTGACTTACTGCTTAGCGTTAGGATGGGTCCAGCACAGATCACACAGTTTTCTATAACTAATAGGCACCAATGCATAACCTGCAGAAGGCTCAGAGCTCCACTCAGCATCCAGAAAATGGCTAACCTGCCAGCCGATCATCTGTCAACAGATCCTCCGTTCTCCAGCGTCGGTCTGGATGTGTTTGGTCCATGTAACGTCTCCTCACGCAAGACCAGAGGCGGCTTCACTCGAAGTAAAAGGTGGGAAGTAATCTTTACCTGCATGAACATAAGAGCTGTGCACATTGAAGTCATAGAATCCCTCGACACCTCCTGCTTCATCAACACGCTTTGGCGCTTCCTTTCAGTGTGCGGGCCGGTCAAACACATTCGCTCTGACTGCGGCACTAACTTCATTGGCGCCTGTAAAGGACTGAAGATAGCCTCAAACATAAACAGCACTGCGGTAAAGACTTACCTCTCAGATAAAGTGCTGCACCTGGTCCTTTAATCCCCCGCATGCATCCCATTGTGGTGGATCATGGGAAAGAATGATAGCGCTGGCGAGGAGGATTCTGGACGCAATGTTCTTCCAGCTGAAAGACAAGCTCACCCACAGTCTATGAATGTTCTCATTCATCCAGGTCATGTTTAATCCGGCCAACAGTTAAATCGAACGCAACTGGACTTAGATTTGTCTGTCAAGACGTTTCGCCTCTTATCCAAGAGGCTTCATCAGTTCGTAACGCATCAGTCTGACTAGTCAGCACTAGTCAGTCTGACTAGTCACCACAAAGTGCTGGTGACTGTCATGGCAGGACACTGCAGGCCTGCAAGAGATGGCAGTCCACCCAGCCAAACATTCATCCTGGAAGCGTTGTTATCCTTAAGAACAGCCAAGCACCTAGGAATGAATGGCCTCTTGGACTGATTACACTTTCCCTAAGCTTTCCCTAGCAAAGATGGGTAAGTGCACCAGGTTGAGGTCAAGCTCATCAAACCAGGCGGGACTAGCCTCTTTCTGAGGCCAGTCAATAAAAAAGAAAAAAGAAAATAATAGTTCTCCTTCTACCTTCAGAGGCACAGTAGATGGACTGTTTTAGTGGACTGTTGATGGGCTGTGCATGGACTGTGGGGTGACGTGTATCCACGTCAGGCGGGGAGTGTTTTGTTATGAGTAAGAAATTGTCTTAAAAGCAAGGTTAATGTTACAGATAAAAACTACATGCTTTACATTTAGTCAACTTGACCTAATTCAGTAACTTTATATTAGGGTTCACTAGTAGTTGATCACTTATTAACCAACACATGTTCCCAAATCTAAAGTTGCCTTCTTTCCACACTTTAAAAAAAAAAACATATACTAGCAAACAGAGACATATGGACAAAGAGACACATACATATGGACAACGCTGGTGAACAAGAACATGGGACAGTTAACCGGACAATTGCCCGGGGCAGGATACAAAGGAGGTTGAGGAGGTGTGTGTGTGGTAGAAGGGTGGAAGCAGTGTTTGTGTGTGTGTGTGTGCATATGCATGTTTATGGTGATTTGTTGTATGTTAGTAGAAGGTTGATGTCCAGCGTGATATTATCCGGGGCATGGGGATTGGGTTTGTAGGATGCGAGGGCTGGGACTCAGGCAGAGAGGGCCAGCGGAGCAGCTATGACTGTAAGAAATTGGATAGTCAGATGCCAGATGAGTTATTTCAGATTTCTAATGAAATGTGATCCAATAATAGGTTTTCCAGGTAAATATATGGATTTTTTGGGGGGATTTCCAGTTCATGAGGATAGTTTTCTTGGCGACAGCTGGCGCAACCAACAAGGTTGTATTGTTAAACTTGTTCAGGTTGATTGCAGTGGTATCTCCAAGCAGACAGAGAGATGGGGAGGTTGGGATGCAGGAGCCAAAGAAAGTGGAAAATAGTCCTGTGACCATCTCCCAAAATTGTTTAATAGGGGTGCAGTGCCAGAGTGCATGGATATAGGTGTCCGGGCAGTTTTGAGTGCAGTGGGGACAGACGTCTGAGGAGAAACCCATGCAAAATGATTTGTGTCCCGTGAGGTGAGTCCTGAGGATGATCTTGTGTTGTATTAATTGTAGGTTGGTATTTTTGGTCATGAGAAAGGTATTTTTGCATACTTGGGTCCAGAAATTGGCATCAGTAGAGAAGGAGAGATCTGATTCCCATTTGACAGAGGGTACACTCAGTGGTGTCCAGGGTTTCCCGCAGAAAATTTGTTAGTTAAGGTGGTGGTGTGTCAGGGGGGAGGGGGCGTTGCTCTCTGATCAGGGGGAGGGGGCGTTTCCGCTGTCTGACTGGGGGGGGGGGGGGGGGGACCACCAGTTACATGGAGGGATTTAAAATGTGTATTTTGTGTTTTTGCCTGTCAACTGAAGTTTATTGTAGAGTAGTTGTTCTATGCCAACATTTTCGAGAGGTTCATAGGCCAAGGGGCCAAGGGCGACATCTGCATTTGAAACTACAATTTGAAAAGAAAGAAATCCTAGTTATGTAGATCCCCCTCCCTTCACATTTATAGTTTTCAAATTATGTAGATTTTTCTTTATATTGAGAGCCATCAATCATTGTTTTAAAGATAAAATAGTTTTAAATGTTGTCATGTACCAGTGATTTACACATAGGCTTACATAAACCTGTAATTAATATGTTTTTTATATTTTTTTGAATCAAGGTGCAAAACTGTATTTCAGCATACAATCCCTGAGTATGTTACTTGTATTTCTGAATGCAGGGTCAATGCTTAGATGTGTGCAATAAGTTCCTCAAGACCAGGAGGATGATTTAGATGATCAACCATCCACCAGCAGTTCAAGCACACATCATCAACCACCAAGCTCTGCAGACTCTGCAACAGCACTCAGCCCTGACCAACAACCATCAACTACTAGTTCAGGTACAACCCAGCCCACAACCACCACTTCTGGCAGAGTGAGTCCTGTCACTGAGAGGCGATCAGCAAGTGACGTTGTGGAGTTATTTTGGAAATAAAGAGAAACGTACTGACAATTACTGAGTTGATGTCCATTTTTGGTGGGCACCACAATGCATTTGTGCTTAGGGCACCTAAATGGCTGGCACCGGCCCTGCTGCCTGACTCCGACTCTGATCACCGCCTCGCCCTTCCTGACCTCCGTTCTCCTGCCCCCGTCCCGGATTCCCGATCCCGGATTCCCGATCCCGCCAGTCTCCGTGATCCTCCGTTTACATAGAAATAAAGACTATTTGTTACTTTCATTCCTGTCTGGTTTGTGCTGCAATTGGGTCCGACGCTCACCCGTTACATTGCTTTGAACATGTGTGTGTGTGTGTATGTGTTTGTGTGTGTGTATGTGCGTGCGCAGGATGCTCAACAGTGTATAGGTGTTTATTTATGTGCAATATTTATAAAAAGTAATGCACATCTGTGTGGATGGCCCTCAACAACAAAACGTTGCCTTCAAACTAAATGTTCTAAAGTAACCCTAACCCTAACTCTTGTATTGGGTGGTTAATGCTTCCTCGCCACCTGCAAAGGTTTAATTTAAGCTCTAAGGAAATTTGGGAATCAAGAGATTTCCTCAATGCGCGCAACACTAACAAGCAGACTTTTCTTTGCATGATTTACATAGCTGGGTGGATGAGATTGGTGACAGAAGGAAAGATAGGTCAATTGATTACAGATGGAGTGATTTAGTTGCATAGGTCGATGGATCGATATAGATATTCTGTAATCCTGTCAACCAGTCTGAAAATCTGTGTATGAAGTGAAACAAATCACAGGATTCAGGAAAACATACTGCTCTTCCTTTCCTTTGCATTTAATAAAAATATTTCTGCATTTCACATGCATGCAAATCTTAGTTGTCAATAAAACAAATTAGGATGGCTGAGCGTAAGCATTCGATTCAAGAACAAAAGCTAAGGTATATGCACCGTATTGGAGTCAGCTATTCCACAAGGAGTGCATGTCAATGTCAGAGTGAATAACAAAGCCGAACAACAAAGGTAGGACAAAACATTTGGTGACCTCCAAACAGTTTTTATTGAGAACATATATGGGCTAGTTAATATTTAGCTCTCTATTATGACAATCTGTACGTAATAAAGGCAATTTTCCATTTTCTTTTTTTAATGTTCAAGGTGTCAACTGATGAAGGGTCATTTGTTTTTGTTACAGGATGCAGGAAAACATATTTCTCATTCTGAGTCTTTCAGGTCAGACTTGTGTGTGTGTGTGTGTGTGTGTGTCACTGACTGTTTCTGTGTCTTGTGTGCTATTTCAAGCTTCCTTAATTTAACTACCAAGCCCAACTCTTAGTCTCTTACTCCGAATTCAAGCAGGCCGAAGTCAGTACTAATTCTTATCAGTCCTCAAGTTATTATGTACTGTTTCTAGCTTTCATGGAGTCCCAACTGTTCTAACTGCTTTAGGATCATCTCTGCAAGCTGAAATGGGCCCAGCGTTTATAAGTGTGTTCCCAAAATGTATTCAGATACATACAGTACATACAGTTATGTGTGTGTTTGATCATCACAAAGAGAGAGAGAGAGAGAGAGAGAGAGAGAGAGAGAGAGAGAGAGAGAGAGAGAGAGAGAGAGAGAGAATACAGTTTTTACCACAAGCTTTCATAAGGAGATAATTGAAGATGACTGACTGCACAGAGGTAGTGTTGAGAGCGGGCTGGTGGTTATCTGTGAAGTAGGTGCCAGATATCTGTCCCATGAGCAGAGAAGTATTGAGAAGAGAAGAACAAGCAATGGTTAGACATATAACGGGTAAAGGGGCATTTAGCAGACGCTTTTCTCCAAAGCAACTTACAATCAGTACATTTGTGGGGTTCGACATGTGGACAGATGGAGGTGGGGGATCAAGGGGATCGAAAGACCCTACAGTTCATGGACGACCCACTCTGTGCATTGACTCTATCCACTGATCTAGTGCCGCCGCACATATGGTGTGGCCATCTGACTGCAGAGGAGACAATTTAATGATAACAGATTATTAGTCATCACATAGACCCAGGGAGTTTTCAGAAAACAAATACCATGTCTGTTTGTCTGTCTGTGTGCATGTCTGTATCTGTGTAATATGGTGAAGTTGTGCCACATACCACACCATGCACAACAAGCACTTCTAGTCACAAAGCTGGAAATGTTTGCAGTTGTTACCCTGCTGTGGTTCTCTCTACCTCCACCTTTGATTCCCCCGAGGGGTCTCTCACCCATGCTAATATTGTCTTGTAATAACAATGTATTTGAGTGTTTGTGTTTGTGTGTGTGTGTGTGTGTGTGTGTGTGTGTGTGTGTGTGTGTGTGTGTGGTGGTTTTCCCTGCAGGGCTCTTCCTGAGCCACCATGACTCACTTCCCACTTCCCAAGGCTACTACTACGTGGACCAGTTCTTGACCTGGACCGAAGCTCAGCAATACTGCAGGGAGCGTAATGGGGACCTGGCCACCATAGACAACGCATTGGACGTCCAGAGCCTACAAGCGTTGGCAACTGGCCTTAACTACGGCTACGTTTGGATCGGACTTTTTGATGACCGCACCAGTTGGAAGTGGTCCCTCGGGAACCAAGACTACAAATTTGGCCAAAACTATGGAACGTGGTACACTGGCCAACCGAACTTCTTCTACAATGCAGAGAACTGTACAATTTTAAATCACGGTTACTGGTCAGATGTGCCGTGCACAGCTCTATATACTGCAATGTGCTTTGACGGTGTGCTGCATTTTTATCATTATTGCTGTTTTTTTAGTAGTACTAGTTAGAGAGGACTATAGGGACACATTGATAACATAGATGTGAGCTATACTGGTCACCTTAGCCATGATTTTATTAAAGTATACATTAGAAGAATATGGACAGAGATATGGCTTTACTCTGATGTATTATCTAAGGTATCTTTCCGTTTTTCCTCCTCATTCTCTTTTAGATAAAGAACCCCACTATGTTTATTACCCAAACTCTGTGACCTGGTACGAGGCATTGCAATACTGCAAGACGCATCACACAGACCTGGCCAGCATTCGAAACGCGACTGAGGAAAGCAAAATATTGGCGCTATATGGAGGGCAGACATGGATTGGTCTCCACAGAGATCCTTGGTCCCACTGGTCTGATGGAAGCAGATCTACTTTCATTAATTGGGGTGCAGGTGACCCAAACAACTATGGAGGGGAGGTCTCTCCACGTTGTGCAAATATGTGGGTCCCCTCAGGGGAATTTTTTGATGCTGAATGTGGATATATCCACAACTTTGCCTGCCAGGGACCTTTGAAGCAACGCTCAATTCTCAAGTTGAGGATCAGCTCTGAAGCCGACATGACGGATCCTGAGGTGGGACGCCAGGTTTTGGAACAGGTATGGTGTGTTCCTGAGGTTGGAGCAAAGGGGAAATCACATGCTTGTCTTTAATGTGCTATTTGCTGCTGGTGATATAAACTCATGTCTGTGTTGATCTGAAGAATCTCAAAAAATAATAAATAACCCATGGATCCTACTAACACCTTGTCTCTCCACCAGCTCTATGGGATACTGGCCGAGGCGGGGGAGACTAGAAATATCAGCTGGCTTGTCAAAGACGGAGAGGTGTTTCACAGGGTCCAGTCCAACCACACATGAGAGGAGGTCATTACTGTGGTGGTGTCTCACCATATGAGCTGTTGTCTGGGCTTTGTGTATTGAAATAGACCTTTAGACATTTAGCAGACGCTGGGGTCCACCATTAGGCTGATAATTGTGGTGTCCTGTGTAGGTTTATCTATTAAAACTATGCATGTATTCCCTATCATCTTGTTATTATGCAGCAGTTATTTTTTGTATTATTATTATTATTACTCGTATTAGTAGTAATAGTAGTAGTACCATTACCACCACCTGGGGGGTGCTGTGGTTTCCACAAAATGTTTGTGTTGACACGCGGTCCTTCTCCATGACCAAGGAACGGCGCTGCACCTGGAGTTTGTTTGCGGGCCCCGCCCTGTGAGGCAGGCAGCCCGCTGCTGCTAGCTGCTAACTACCAGCTGCTAACTACTAGCTGCTAGCCCGTAGCTCCCAGCTCCTAGCATAGGATGGGTTAAATACAGAGAATGAATTTCACAATGGGGATGAACACGAATATAAAAACTTAATTTGTATAATACAAACCATTCTACTCCCTGTGCTCACAGTGACAAATAAAGCATTTAGCTGGATTTTATCATCAACCTGCAGTGGAAAAAACTCAACATGTCTCGTCAACTGCTTAAGCGTGTGTGTTAAGCGTGTGTGTATTAATGGCCATTTTAAACGGTTTATCACATAGTTTGCCGAGTGTGGGTAACATTAGCAGTGCTAAAGGACCAGCATCCTTCTTTTCTTGCTAACGTTACATAAAGTCTTCTATGTTTTTTCTGTTAAACAAGCAAAGTAAGTGTCCGAATCAGGGGTCGCGTTAACCAAATATTTTCCGTCATTGACAGTTTTTTTAAAACGGTGACGGAAAAAGCTGAGGGCCATCCGTCATTTTGACAGATTGCAATTCACACCCCTGATGAGCATGAGGTGATGAGCATATTAATTAGCTCTTGTAGAAAAAAGGGTCGGTAGGTAGATCTATATTTTTATTTCAAAATTCTAAGTAAAAAAAAGTACACTTCTGGTCATGGTGAATACGTCGGTATGAATGTAAACAAATTAGCATATTGTGACGTCACTGACTGCGCTTCAACCCGTAAAAGTTTAGCAGTCTCCTTGACATCAGTCGACACAGTCACTGTAAGACTCGAGGGGAGAAGGGATGGGTAACGATCTGGGCACAGGTCTTCCAGAACTTTTGTCACGTTATAGCGGTGTCGAGATATTTCAATGCAATTTTTAAATGTATTGCTACGGTGCTTGAACCCGTATAACTTTGAATGGTGACCGTGAACATTTTCTTTACTGCAGCCGCAGCAATCATAACAGACAAACGCGAACCATTGAAGAAATTAAGCGAATATAAAAGAAAGGACATAGCAAGTTTACAACCGGCAACTCGGTCAGACTAAAAGGGGAAAAAAATAAATATTGGTCGGTCCGAAATTGACAGGGTTGGTCGGGTTACGGCAAACCGAAATATTTTTAAGGATGGTCTCAGTCGGTTTTTTTTTGTTACTGCGGGGAAAAAGTTACATATTCTTCTGCTTGATGTGTGTCTCCATGGTGTGGATTATTTGTTCAGCTTGTTTGGACTGAATATTTATTCAAATTAAATGCTATTGAATATGTCATTATTATCATTTAAAAAATGAAAGTGACCGTTAAAAATAGATTATGACAGGATTTTTATGATTTTTATGAACATTTTTTATACCTCTCTCACACATGAAAGCGAGAGGTATGTATCAACTCATCTAAGATCAGGGAAGAACGTAGTTCAGTATGGACAAACAGTAGCATTTTCCTTTAACTAAAAAAAAAGTTTACACAACTGACCATCTTAATTAAGATGAAATAGATTTGCTGACAACTGCTGACAAAAGTTCTGACAACTACCCTAAGTAGTTCAATCAATTAATAAATCCAAGTAAACTTAACTAAAACAAAAGGTTTACACATCTGACTATTTTAATTGAACTGAAATAGATTTGCAACTTCAAGCAACTACCCGAAAGAGTTGAATCAATTATGAAATCTAAATCAACCAAACTAACACAGATGTTTTCACAACAATATATATATATATATACATATAGATACAATATTTAATCGAGATAACATTTTTTTTCACTTAACTTAGAATTTTAAGGTAGCCCTTTCACTCATATTTTTAATTTGAAACAACTTGTTAGAATTTACAGTGCATGTATGTGTGTGTGTGTGTGTGTGTGTGTGTGTGTGCGTGTGTGTGTGTGTGTGTCTGTGTGCGAGCATGTCAGGGACGTAAGCATCACTCATTGGCATAACAACTAATTTAAGTACAATCCAGTGAGTAAGAAGATGTCTATAAAGCACAAGTTTAATGTTACAAATAAAAAATACATGCTTTACATTTAGTCAGGGGCGGCACGATGGTGCAGTGGTTAGCACTGTCGCCTCACAGCAAGAGGGTTCTGGGTTCGAATCCACCTGGGACCTTTCTGTGTGGAGTTTGCATGTTCTCCCCTACTTGCATGGGTTCTCTTCGGGTACTCCGGCTTCCTCCCACAGACCAAAAACATGCAGGTTGGGGATTAGGTTAATTGGTGTCTCTAAATTGACCATAGGTGTGTATGTGAGTGTGAATGGTTGTTCGTTGCTATATGTTAGCCCTGTGATAGGCTGGCGACCTGTCCAGGGTGTACCCCGCCTCTCGCCCGTTGTAGCTGGGATTGGCACCAGCCCCCCCGCGATCCTCTAGAGCAGTGGTTCCCAACCTTTTCCAACTCAGGGCCCACTTTTATGTCTCAAAAATTTTCGCGGCCCACCTCCGACCATATAATGCGTTCTCAGAGCACTTTTTTAAAGATAAAACTGAATACAGGTGAAACATGTTGGTAACTCCACAGTCACTAACATAGCATCTGTAACATGTTGCAACACCTTCAGCATTACACACACACACACACACACACACACACACACGCACACACGCACACACTCACACAGCTTCTGCGCTGTTATGAACGGAGACGTTGCGGGAATGGATGAGAAGTCGATTCTGAACTAAAGGTGATTGCGTCCTAGCGCATATTTAGTCAATGAAATGTTAACACAACAGTACAGTAAACAACAGTATTTGACCACTTTTTTAATTTTTTTTTGAACATTTTTGGGGGAAGCTCCCTTGCAGTCTTAGAGCCACCGCCACACATTCATTCTGTTTCTGCCTTCTGTCAGAATCAGAGCTAGTGAGCGGAGCGGAGTGCGAGCGAGCGAGGAGCAAAGCGGAGTGGATGGAATGTTGCTGGAGCGTGGAGCGGTTTTTTATTTAGAAGCCGGACCGTCCGCTCTGTACCGCTCCAGTGTCGCTCCGATACCGCTCACACCACGAGTCTGAGGCATGCCCAAATCCAAACGTGTGTCTTCTTGTTGCACTTGTCTATCTTTTAAAATAAATGTTCTATAACTGAAATATATTGCCGTTGCTCTTAGTTCTTTAGTATGTACGTTTTCTGTTTAAGGTGGCAATTCGTAGTAGATTATTTCTCCCTCATTTAAATTGGAGCGAGCGTGGAGCGATTTCAGTGGAGCGGCATGATTTTTAAGTGGAGCGGGGAGCGAAAATGAGCGGAGCGGCCGGACGCGATTTAGAGCGAGGAGCGGCCGAGAGAACAGCCATCTGAGAGAGGAGCGGAATATTCGCACCGCTCAGCTCCGCTCACTAGCTCTGGTCAGAATGTGCTTTGTGGCAGTGAAACCGCTTTCACTCTCGGCTGTGGACACTGGGAGTGCAGAGACAACGGTGAGAACTCCGGTTGGTTTTCAAAATAAAACTGCTGTCTGCAGCGCAACGCCTCTGACTCGTCAGATCCAGTCTGACGAGAGGCTGGCTCAAAACCACAGCACAACCAGAATGCACACGTCCCGGACCCTTTGTATTTTGGCTGTTAATACGATGTAATGGTGATAATACTTTGGGGGAGGGGGGGTAAATTTTGTCCCCACCGAGGATGAAAATAATTCAGCAGCACCTCACAAAAATAATATTTTGGAAATGATTTGGCGGCCCACTTGCCCACGGCCCACAGGTTGGGCATCACTGCTCTAGAGGATTTTAGTCAGCATTACATAATTCTAATGTGTTCCAGGAGTATGCATTTCCTATGTGTTTCTATTCAGTACATGTTCACATAAGGATCACATGATTTTAACTGGCCTATCACGTGACCCGTAGGAAAAACACTTACTCGCATCTAGCAGGTTCAGCGTTTCGTTCAAGTTGAGTAAATCCAGTGCAATCCATTCACATCTGTCGACATCTTATGCTTAATGTAGCATCGTTGTTTTACCTTTTCCCATATGCTCCAATAAACCTGTGGAAGTGAGAAATTAATCTTCAGAGTCTTGGTGTTTGGGAAAGAGTTTAGCTGGCCATCAGGGTATACGTTAGACATACCGAGGACGGCACAGTGAAACAACTGCTATCTAGCAAGCAAGATAAAGCAGAGCAAGTTAGAAGCTAACCGACATGACGTCATCACACACATGCAGTGGACGATCAATGGAGCATTCTCTACAGTCAAGTGCCACTGGAACCACGCACGCCAGTAAGTCACAGGTTACAGAGGAGAATTTGCATGGAAGTACAGGACAACCCACACAGCGCTTCGGGGTCTGCAGCAATCAGCAAGACCGAGAGCTGAAGCAGCAAAGCCACGCTTATCCTATGCTGAAGAGGAGAAGAGCTAATCTGAGGCTACAACAAGCTAAGTTGGATGTGTCATTAGAAATGCTCAAATATAAAAAAAAAAGGCTGCCACAGCCAATGCTGAAGCAGAGGCACTTGAAGCTGCTGCTGATGTAAAGAGTGGTGGTGGTATGGTCAGACCCTTCTCGGACCAGCTGCAGTTCTCTCCTCCTCCTACCAGCCCCGCCTGGGAGTTGAGGACTGCATCATCTACCTGCTGAACAAAGTCTATTCTCATCTGGAAAAGCCGGTGAGCACTGTGAGAGTCATGTTCTTTGACTTCTCCAGTGCTTTCAACACCTTATGACCGGGTCTCCTAGGTGAGAAGATGGCGGTGATGCAGTTGGAACCCCCCTTGGTGTCCTGGATTGTTTGACTACCTGCTGGGCAGACCACAGTTTGTACGCCTCCAGAACTGTGTAACTGACAGGGTGGTCAGCAACACTGGGGCCCCACAAGGGATGGTCCTTTCTCCCTTCCTCTTCACCCTCTACACCTCAGACTTCAGCTACTGCACTGAGTCCTGCCACCTTCAGAAGTTTTCTGATGACTCCGCAATACTTGGTTGCATTGAAGAGGGTGACGAGGGTGAGTATAGGACTGTTGTGGGCAACTTTGTCTCTTGGTGTGAGCTGAACCATCCGTAGCTCAATGCAACAAAGACAAAGGAGCTCATTGTGGACCTAAGGAGGGCAAAAACACCGGTGGGCCCTGTGTTCATACAGGGGGTTCCTGTCGACCCTGTTGAGGAGTACAATACCTGGGGGTGTACCTCAACAACAAGTTGGACTGGACCAGAAAGAGGCCGTCTACAAGAAGGGCCAAAGCAGACTAGTTTTTACTGAGGAGGCTAAGGTCCATCAACATCTGCAGGACAATGCTGAGGATGTTCTATGAGTCTGTTGTTGCCAGTGCAATCTTCTTCGCTGTCACATGCTGGGTTAGTGGGATGAGGGTAGTGGACACCAATAGACTTAATAGACTCATCAAGAGGGCTGGTTATGTAGTGGGGGAGGAATTGGACATTCTGACGACCGTGGCAGATAGGAGGATGCTGTCCAGGCTACAGACTATCATGGACAATGCCTCTCACCCTCTCTTTTCCACCCTGGCTCAGCGGAGGAGTACCTTCAGCAGAAGCCTCCTCTCACCGAGATGCACCACAGAGCGACACAGGAAATCATCCCTGCCTGTGGTCATCAAACTATATAATTTTTTGCTATCATCTTAGATTTTTCACTGCATAATGGGTCATTTATACTGCATAACTGGTCATCTCACTGCATAACTGGTCATTTTTACCACTACCAAATCCGACAAGCTACATCTTTGTGTATGCTATTTACTTTTTATTTCCACCGCTCATTTGCATTTATGTATGTGCTGCATCAGCAGCACAATTGTTTGATTGAGGTCAATCAAACAATTCACAACAAACAAGTATGAATATACAATCCATAACTAAACAGTCAACTGGTCAAACAACAAACATCTTCTTCATCTTACATAACTCTTGGTCTTGGAAGAAAGGAATGAGGGCAGCAGAGCACATGTTGGCAAAGCCCCCACAAAAGGCATACAAGATTAAACAATCAAAATGATACATTGACCACTCACATTAACTTGAAGACTTACACAAATAAGATGTGTGGATGCACAGGAGTGTTGGCAGGGAGTGCAAAAAGGGCAAACTGAGGGGTGAACAAACAATTTATAGTCTCCGCCCCCTTACCCAGCAGGTAAGGTAGGCGTGGTCAGGTGGGAGTATCCTTTGGATTCACTTTGGCAGATTCACCATATTTAGTTGTAAAGAAAATTAACTGAGAATGATGAACCAGGGAGTCTTTTCAGACCACTGCCAACTGGTGCGGTCATCAGAAAGTCTGATCCGCACGTAGCGGTAGGTAAAGCCAGCTGCCAACTTTTGCAGGCTCTGGAGGTCCAATGCGTTGTTTATGGTGGCCAGGTCCCCATTACGCTCCCTGCAGTATTGCTAAGCATCGGTCCAGGTCAACAACTGGTCCACGTAGTAGTAGCCTTGTGAAATGGGAAGCAAGTCATGGTGGCTCAGGAAGAGCCCTGCAGGGAACACCACACACACACACACACACACACATACATTGTTATTACAAGACAATATTAGCATGATTGAGAGACCCCTCAGGGAAGCGAAGGAAGAGGTAGAGAGAACCACAGCAGGGTAACAACTGCAAACATTTCCAGCTTTGTTGCTAGATGTGCTTGTTGTGCATGGTGTGATATGTGGCACAACTTCACCATATTACACAGATACAGACATGGACACAGACAGGCAAACAGACATGATATTTGTTTTCTCAAAACTGGGCCTATGTGATGACTAATAATCTGTTATCACTAAATTGTCTCCTCTGCAGTCGGATGGCCACACTATATGTGGGGCGGCAGTAGCTCAGTGGATAGAGTCAGTGGACAGAGTGGGTCGTCCACGAACGTAGGGTCTTTCGATCCCCTTGATCCCCCACCTCCATCTGTCCACATGTCGAACCCCACAAATGTACTGATTGTAAGTTGCTTTGGAGAAAAATGTCTGCTAAATGCCCCTTTACCCTTTATATGTCAAACCATTGCTTGTTCTTCTCTTCTCAATACTTCTCTGCTCATGGGACAGATATCTGGCACCTACTCCACAGACAACCACCAGCCCGCTCTCAACACTACCTCTGTGCAGTCAGTCATCTTCAATTATCTCCTTATGAAAGTTTGTGGTAAAAACTCTCTTCTGTCTTCCCATCTCTCTCTCTCTCTCTCTCTCTCTCTCTCTCTGTACTGTATGTTGAATACATTTTGGGAACACGCTTATAAACACTGGGCCCATTTCAGCAGGCAGAGATGATCCTAGAGCAGCTAGAACTCTGGGACTCCATGAAAGCTAGAAACAGTACATCATAACTTGAAGACTGATAAGGATTAGTACTGACAATGTTTGAATTTTCTGAGTAAGACTAAGCAGGCAGAGTGGGGCTTGTTAAGGAAGCTAGAAACAGTGCATAAGACACAGAAACAGACAGTGACACACACACATGTCAAACCTGAAAGACTCAGAAAGAGAAGTATGTTTTCCTGCATCCTTGACACCTTGGGCATTAAAAGAGAAAACTGAACATTGCCTCCATTAAATGCAGTTTCACACACAGTTATAAATTAATATATTCATATAACTAGTGCATACATGTTCTCAATAAAAACTGTTTTGAGATCACCAAATGTTTTCTTCTCCCTTTGTTGTTCTATCGGCTTTGCTATTCAATCTGACATTGAGATGCGTTTCTTGTGAAATAGCTGACTGCAATACGTTACATATACCTTAGCTTTTATGCTTGAATCGAATGGTCACGCTCACTACGTTTTGCATGCACGTGACAATGCCCTGACAATGATATCCTAGGGTTAGGACATCATTAAAAGAGAACTGGCGGCGGGTCCTCGGGCAGCTTTAGCTGGCGTCTTCACCAAGAGGCTCATGGGTACTGTAGTATTTACTGTAAAAAGGTGGTGCAGGCACGAAAGATACTTAATTGTGTTAAGACAAAACACAATTAAAATATCAGTAGACACAAAAAGACTTGTAATCAGCCAACAAACCAAACTTTACATAACTGCACAGTTTAGAAAATACATAATTGAAAAATATCAGTAGATACATATGGACAGTCAGCAAACAAAACAAATTTTACATGGTTAACCTCAATCTATCAGAGAAAAGACAACATCTCCATTGAGTAATTAAGACCTGGGAAAGTCATAGCCTTTAAATGATATATCCAGCGACTCTCTTTTTGGTTTAACAGTTTTTGTCTATCCCCTAGTCTGGATGTTAATGGCACATGATCTAGACCCATTGCACTAAAGGATATAGATCTATCATTATGTCGTTCTTTATAATGTTTCACTATTGCATAATCACTGTTACCAATTTTAGTTGCATATTTATGTTCTGCGAGTCGGTCTTGTAGTCTGCGTTTTGTACGACCAACATAGAAGGCCTCAAACAGAGCACAGTTCAATAAATAAATAACATGTGTAGTTTTACAATTGATGAAATGTTTGGTTATGAATTCTCTTTGTGTGACTGGATGGGTAAATCCTTTAGTCTTCATTACAATGTCACATAACCTACAATGACCACATTTAAAGGTACCATTTGGAACTTTTGGTAACCAGTTAGTCTGTTTTTTTGCTGGTAAATAGCTATGTACCAGCCGATCACCAATTGTAGGTGCTCTTCTAAAGGAGAAGACTGGAGGCTCACTGAAAATATCCCTTAGAGTCTCATCACATTGAAGGAGGTCCCAATTCTTTTTAATTATCCTGCGTATACCAGGGATGCAAACGGCGCGCCCTTTGGCGGATGCCGCCTTTTTTTTTTTTTTTTCACGGCTGTCAGGGGGACTTGTGTGAATCGTGCAGATCCAATGAGTTTTTTTTTTTAGGGGGTGGGGGGGGGGGGGGGGGGGGGGGGGTGGGGTGGAGGGTGTCTGATTATATTTTCATCAAAGGTAATTCTGTATTAAAATTACTAAATAAGCAAATGCCGTTATAATCCATGAAACATAGGAAGTATACGTATGAAAAGAAAACAGTAAACCAGAAAGCTGCGCACGTAAAGCCTGCGCCGGTCTGCTGCTGCTGCCAACACGTCACTGCACTGATATCAGTCCGAGATCCTGGAATTTGGTGCTGCGCCTGTTCTTTTTGCAACACAGGTAAGGTTAACCATATCCTATTATTTGATATCTTCTAATCATATAATTTCTACCATTTGCATTGTGTAATGTTTAGGTAGTGCTAATGTGTCATTACGTCTTATAATAACTATGCCAGATTCATCTGTAAGAGTGCTTGCAAATTGCTAGCACTTTAGCATTTAGAAATTTTAGATGACTACCAAAAATACAGTCGGAATTTTTTTTTAACCTTGTTTGTTGCGTCAGGCAGTTTAATAGTATTCCGGATAGACTAGCACTTTATTGTCTTGTAATATTTTAGTAGCAGCCGATATTCAACTCTACCCTCTTTGCAATGTGTAGCCTTTGCTAACATTAGGTTAGAACTTGTGCTAGTTTGAGGCTAGCAGCTTGTTCATGTCTGACAGTAAGGAGCCGCTGGTCTTGGCTTTTTCGCGAATGCAACCAGAAGTGACAATTGACGAACTGAGTTAGTTTCAGTAGCACCTACCACCATAAGGATGAGGAACTGATGTGCGAGTTTATAGTAACAGACCGCACTGCTGTTGATACATTTTATACTAGTGCTGAAGGATGTTTTTAGGGCGCATTGAGAAAGGGGGGCAGATTGAAGTGAACTACTTTTGCACTCTGTTATGATACAGTAGAAGGTCTTGGGTGACCAGACATCCTGGTTTTAGATGTCTGGTCGCTTTGTGCTACACTATGGCTAAAATATGCAACTTTTCCTTTGCAGAATGAGAGAATTTGATGACAGCGAGGCACTTACAGTGCAGAAAGTGGATGAGGGCTGTAAAACAAGGTGGAACTGGTCTTGATTACAGGTTGAAATGGAGATTGAGGTCAAGACAGCCAAACACAAATTCAAAATATCAGACTTTAAAAAAAAAAAAATTGAAAAAAAGGGACATGCTAAATGTTCTCTCTGCATGAAAGAGATTAATTATGGTAACAAGGGGGTGCATGCCCTGTTGAAACACTGCCAGAGTGCTATACGGAATAAGGGAAAGTGTAGAGCTCCCGATTCCAATGTGTAATCGTATTGCCAATGCAGAGGTGAGTGTATGTGTGTGTGTGTTGAAGACTAGTTACCGGTAAAAAAAATTAACAAGAAGTTTAATGGACAGAAAACTGAAACCAAATGATGAGATGGTAACTTTCTATGTTAAACTACAATATAATTGTATCACGTCTGAAAAATGTTAGTAGGCTACTGCAAATATAGATGAACAAAATGAAATGAAAACTAATTGAGTAATTGATCCATTTTTCTTCTATTTTTTTTTCTCTCTAGGCAGTGGTCCTAGCAGTTATTTCTGAGCATTCTCTTCCCCTCAAAATAGCACCTGTGTTGGTTGAGCTTAGCCAATGCCTAGCTGCAGACAAGGCAGCACTAACCCAGTTGAAGCTATCCCGCACTGCAGCTTCTTATAAAATGATTTATGGTTTGGGCCAATCGTTCTCTGAGAAAACCTTCGCCAATCTGCGTGCCTACCCATTCTCTCTGAACATTGATGAGAGTACAATAGCTACAAGAAGGTCCTTTCCATGCTTGTCAGCTTTTTTAACCCAGAACTAAATGATGTTGTGGTAGAAAACCTGGGTTCTCTTGAAGTCATAAAAGTCCGTGCAGCGAACTTGGAGAGGGTTATATGTGATTTTTTTCAGGAAAATAACATTCCCTGGTCAAACCTTGTAAGCATAATGCTTGGTTCATGTAATGTGATGCATGGAAGCAATCAGGACTAGAGACAAGGATACAAATATATATATAAAGATATATAAACTTGATAAATATTGACCGTCGCCATCACTTTAAGGTTCTGCTACTTGCTGCAACACCGTCCTCGATAACGTCAACTTGTCTCATGCGCAGTCCCTGGGAAAACCTACAAAGACATGGAAGCAAGAACAGATCACTAGCCCAATGGACAAAAACTGAATATAAAAACTCACATTGAATTTTTTTAGAAATGAGAGGAGAGAAACTCTGGGTTTTCAATATACCACCAACTTTATCAATAGAGCACATTTTGAAACAACAAGGTTGACCAAAGTGCTGCACAGTAACATAAATCCATTGTTGTAAACTCTGGGTTAGTTACCATGGTACTGTCTGTCTGGACGGTCTGTCTCCTTCTTCTTACAGCGCTGACATACAGTTTTTTGATTCAGAATCAGTCCATAGCAAACTACATATTTAAAGAGCAATTTGCAGGTTAATTTTTTTAAGAAATGTATCCTCAACCTTGTTCGAAAATGAGCATTTGAAAAGTTAATGTAGGAATTAATATGCTTACAATACATAAGGGCACAAATTTGGAGGAAAAAGTTGCCGTTTTGAGCAACTGCTCCTAAAAACTGCTTTTTTTCCAACACCGCGTCATATGACGTATCAAAAGGGAGACGTCCAAAGACACCCACATTACAATGCACTGTAGCTGATCGGGAGTTTGACCAAAACAAATGGTTAATTATTGTGTATGTGCAGGTTGCACACATTCAAACTCGTCAGGAGGACATCGAGTCCACAATTTTCCCGACAGGAAAGTGGAGCGTGTTAGTTTTCGTGCCTGGGTGCGTTTTATGTAGGTGAAGAGACAGGACTTCTCTGCTGTATTCGTCGATTCAGCACTACGGAAACGTGAACTGTTCGAGGTAAGTACAGTTTTCTAACGTTTGCTAACTTCCAAATTAGTCAGCATAATTAATTAAATAATGACAAGCAACGTGTGATACCTGTTAATTGTAGCAAAGCTATGTCGTAAAACCGTGTAAAACCAGCTAATAATGTATGATAGCTCACGTTAGCATTAGCAAACTATTCTGTAAAACCTTACCATATGATAAGTAGGGGTGCAACGGATCAAAAACCTCACGGTTCGGATAGGTTCGCGGATCAGAGTCACGGATCGAATCATTTTTCGGATCAGCAAAACAAAGACGGATCACGGATCAATGATGATGATCCGTTGCACCACTAATGATAAGACAAGTGATCCTGGAGTCAAATTACAGCTCGGTGACTTTGTTTTTACTGCAGAAACCCTCATCCATGCATTTATCACATCATTGTATGTAATAAATGCATATATAGTCAGTTCTAGTAACATCTAAAAAATATATGTTTATACAGGATCAACTGCAGCAGTTAAACTGGAGAGTGTCCACTAGGACAGCACTGGTGAAGGATGTCAGGCAGTTGTCCCCACAGCATCAGACCTTTTCACTGGAGGTGTTTCACTCACTCATCCTGCACTTTGCACCAAAGCACACAGGCTTTTCCTTCCTTGGGATGTACAGCAGGTAAATCCTCCTCTTCCATCCACCTCACTGTCCCCTCTGCCCGGCTCACCACCATGGGGAGGAGAACTTTCAGCCGCTCTGCCCCCAAACTCTGGAACTCACTCCCATCTGACATCCGAAATATTGACTCCCTCCCTCAGTTCAAATCCTCTCTCAAAACCCACTTTTTCAGGACAGCTTTCTCATTGTAGTTGTCATGTTGTTTTTACTTGCACTTTTAATGGTTTTGTTATTTGCTTGCTCTTGTTTAAATTGTAAAGTGTCCTTGAGTGACCTGAAATGCGCTTCTAAATAAAATGTATTATTATTATTGGTTTGAACTACACATTCTACTACACATTCATGTTTTCTACAGACTTCTCTTGGCAGCCCTGCATTTCATTGCTAATGGCAGCAGAGAAGTTGCTCGAACCAGTGATGGTGAGGTACGCTATGCGGTTCCCTACCCAAGGTTCTGCAAAGGTGGCTGGGTAGTCCGTCCTATCAAGGAGAAGCCATCATACGGTTAGCAGTTTGTCAGTCCCTAAATATGATTTATTATACGAGTCAGGCCATGAGTCAACTATAATGTCACTGAATGTGATCTAAATATTTGTTTCCTTCCTCCAGCATATGCATCAGCCCTCATGGAGTCTCTGAGAGTGGGATACTCCAGGTCAGCACAGGCTCTACGAGAGAGCAGTGCTGCCTTGACTTCAACTACACCTGCACCACTTTCCAGATCCTGCCAGAACATCACCAAGGATGAGGCAGTTGGCTTGTATCTTGCACGACATTCATGTTTTAACACTGGCTATTAGCGTGAAACTTGGCATTATGCCTGCTGTTATATTATTTTTGCACTATGTTTTAACCTTTGTTTCTGTTGGACAGGTACTGTAGGCTGTCGGCGGCAGTTCTTCCATGGTGTTGGTGTTCCCCTTTTCACCATTTCCTTTACAGTGTGAGTGCGGTGCCGCAGGTGTTTTAGTTGGATCCCTCTATCTTGGTTTTGCCTCTCTGCCGTCCGGTAGGCCCCCACCCGGTCCCTTCATTTATTCTCCTCATGCTCAGCATCATTTTAAAAGAAGAATCATTAATTGTGTGAATAAAGTGTTCCCTCTTTTGTACACCGTCTCTTGCCCTGTGGGATTATTTCGAACCTGAGTGACCTTAAATAGTAATTTAATTTTCCTGGGGGCTAACTTCCCCCAAGTGGCGCTGTCAGAACCATTCCACCCTCGTGATTCTGCCACATGTTTGTTATTGGGTTGCTGATGTATGCAGGCTTTACTATCAATGCAGACCTGTTACATATATGTTATCTAAACTTCATAAAAAGGTTTTATACAGTAAGACACTTTGTGATTGTGAGTATTTTTTATTGATCATCACCCAAATGAGGCCAGTTAAAACCTTCATAAACTCCTCCTTCCTCTGGAAACTGTCTTCTGATGGCAGACACAACACATGAAGGTAAGGGCTTCCTAATGTGTCTGCCCAGAATGCCATAGGCCCAGTGGACAAGCTGTCTGTAAGCTGTGTAGCGGTATTGCCTGGGGATAGGGACATAATATCAATATTTGTAGTCATATTAATTTTGAAAAGTGATATAAGTAGTGAGGTTCTAAATATGGGCAACTTGTAATAGAGAAAATAAGATTGAGATTGTTTTAATATCTCAAATTTGCTATTTATCTCCATATTCATACTTAGTTGTACTGTTCACTATTCTATTTCAAATTGGATATGGTCCTCCGTCCCTCCCTCCATCGTTAACGGTAGAGCTTTGTATAACGTAGTTGTAGTTATATTAACGTTACACAGTGCGAGTCGAGATATGACTGATACGTGTACGCTGGTTTCTGTTCTGGGTAAGTATAATTACTCATGCCTGTGTTAATACTACTTTTCTTATAGCCTGATACACGACAGCAAACTTTACAATGCTGTGATGTGAACGTAGCGGACATCGTTAGCCAACGCCGGTTACTCACGACACCTGCCCAGTTCTCCACCGATTCTCCTCACAACATAACTCAATTTTTCTCCTCTGACCGTTATTCCTTCTAACCCTGGTCTGTTCCTGGTCTCTTGGACGCCTAGCAGGCTCATAATTATAAGGCTGTGGTCCATCATATGCCTGTGAATAAACATTTACAACCTCTTCAGTGTCAAAACTGGCTTGAGATCCATCCATTTCTTGTGTACAGTCTGACCGGACTACTAGACCGGACTCCCTTTTTCTACGTCACGTCCGGTTTGGCTTTTTTAGTTGCGGAAGTAAAATTAATTCACAAAAATGACTCCAGAAGTCAATGTAGTGTATATATGAGTATATTATTGTGAAAATCTATTGCCTAAATTATTTTCCTACATATTGATCCACTGGAGTCTCTAACCTGCAAGCCGCTCTTTAAGCATAGTAGTGGTGGTATCCTGGTTGGATATTAGTCTTCAAATTACCACTTTTATGTCCTGTCACTTTCAGAATAAAACACCTGCATGTACCTTTAAGTGATATCTTAACACTGTGCAGACAAGATAGCTTTATTTAGCCTACTCATTGGTCCAATTTCAACTGAGTTCCATCAGCAACAGACAAAACAAACCCACCTGTAAATGAATTCCAGGTGGTTCTGGAGGAATCTTCGGGACTTGTAAAACATGGATCCTTGGCGAACCGAAACACTTCTTCCTCTGTGTCGCCTGCAAATCCTGTAAAAAAAAAAAAAAATTACTTGGTCATGTACTTGATCATGTATCCATTACATACACAACAGACATACTTCTCCTTTCGTTCGGACTGAGTGGTGGACACAGAGAAACCGAGTAAAACATGTAGTATAAAACAAGCTGAGGTCAGAAGAACTCGACAATCCATGCATTAGCCTACGTTGTGTGGTTTAATAAATCCTGTAACACACACAGTGTGACCACAGCACCGGCAGAGAGACAGACAGGCTCTGTCGGTACACGATCTGTATACCCTGCACGATCGGTATACTCCATTATGACGCTAGTCACTCTAAAGTAAATAAACAGAGGAGCTAAGCAACAAACGCGGCTAGACACGGTAACTTAAACTAGCCGTTCTACAGTAGATCAACAAAGCAGCTAAGCAACAACGCAGTTAGTTAAGCATTCTATTGGGTCCATAGGCGTAGGCTATGTTGCTCTGCTGCTAACTTACATCAATGAAGACTCACGCAAATAACATGTACTTCAAAAACAAAGCGACACAATCACCGACAGTAAATACACCAATGGCGAAGTTATTCCACCTTGCATGGTACATTTATTCCCATTAAACGGCGATGTAGCCACTTATGCTGGCGAGTTAGCTAGCTAGCTAATGAATTGTGGTTTGTCTCATGTCGCGTCAATTACCAGTTCATGCCTGATTGTTTTAACAAATGTTTATTTTTTGAAAGGACGTTAGACAATTATGACAAGGTACAACTTAATAACACAACTAAGTTGCTTGTCAAACTTTAGTTCAACGTGAAATATAAAGACAATTCTGTAAAGGTAGACTCTATTATATTTCACGTTGAACCTGGTAGACCGTTACACTAACAGCCAGTTGCTGGGTTAGGGTTAGCGGCTATATTAGCTCATCAATTTCCGTTTTCATTTCACATAATGTAAATTACGCGTTTTGGTAATCAAAAAACTCACCTGCTTCTGAATACATCAGTGGCAGTCCGTCCATTTAAGCAGATGAAGCGCTGCTTAGGCTAATAAAAAAAAATCACAAAAGCGAAAAACGTCACATGGACGTGTTTCTGTTATATTTAACGATTCATTACTTGCTTGTGCTGCTGTGTATTGCATAGACAAACTGACAAAGTAAGCTGTACAAACAGCGGCTCTACAGTTACAGGGGTAATCACGAGCATGACATTTAGGGTGTCTCCCATAGACTGTATAAATGTCTCAATGCTTCAGTATGCTAGATGTATTCTAAAATTCATTTTCATACGACGGATAGATTACAACGGCTCTTTGCTTTCAGCAAACATTAATGTATCGACAGGATCCTTGCATCCTCAAGTTGTTTTAGTTACAAGTTTATAACGTTGGCCATTCATGTAGGCTAAACGATGGCCAGGCAGTGACGGGCTTGTATTAAAGTTAAAAAGTCGAAATGAGACATTTTACCCGCCCACTTACAGTATAACGCTGGACGATTTTCTCAACTCACATGGAGACTTAAAATTTACACTTCCCTTCTGATATGTTTATAAGGTCCACCGTAAAATAAATTAAAAAAACAAAAGTGGGTAAAATGACAGTTTTGAACACTGGGAGGAAGAAATTTCCATATCTTTAGCTACAAAAGCAGAGGGACCAGATTGTGTTTACAGTTTCATGTGTCATAATTCCGATGGTTAGACAGATTAATTAGTCCGCTAACACATACTAAAGTTTGACTGGTCACAGTTTTTCAGAAGAGGAGCAAGTCAGGTTTGAGTGTCGGGAGTCACTGTCAGGACAAACAGCTGTAATCTCGTCCCTCTGTAAATTAAATGAGCCTGTCTGTCTCTCTGCTGGTGCCGCGGTCACACTGTGTGATTTATTAAAACACACAACGTAGGCTAATGTACGGATTGTCGAGTCCTTCATGCTTTGAAATATGCTGCAGTGATATCTGTGAGGCATTTTAATATTGGAGGCAGTCAGGTGAGGGCTTGGAAAAAGCAAAAGTCAGCACTCTCAGTGGAGGTTGACGTAAAACAGGTCAGACTAAAACAAGACAATATATTTTACAAACACGAGCAAAACATTTCCACTGACATTAGTGTTGTTGAAAGTGTCGAGCTTTTCTTACCAGTGGAAGCCGTCTTGAAGCTGTCTTGAAACCTGCACAGCAGTCATCGGAGTTCCACATGATTTGCACATCATTTGGCGCTTCAAGAGTCCCTTCCTCTGCATCCACAACACATTCTTTCTTCGATAGCCAAAAGTGTCTCTTGCACGCAATAACTCGGTTAATTCTTGCTTTAATTTATCCATGTTGTGACCATGGATGTATTGAGACCACCCCCTCGCTTTTCGTTTCCCCAAAATCGCGCCCAGTTACGCACAAATTGCGGGAGCTTCTCCTCGCGCATGCGCATTGCGCACTGCGCGCAATCCGGAACAGCTCTCTCTCTTCTTCACTTCTGGCGTCGTGTGGCTGCAGACCCGAGACGGAAGACCGCAAAACCTGGGCTGTGTGTGTTTGTGAGCTGAAAAACGTGTAAGTGTCATACTTTTTTGTTTGCCACAAACATTACTTTCTACCTTTTAGGAAGGAGCCAAGACAGTTAACTTAATGTTTTTTTTTCCTCATGGCAATTAAGCTAGTCTGAACTCCTGCCATGTGTTAAACTTGAAAAAGGTGCATTGACTGGTCGTATTGGTAAAAGATGGGGAAAAAAACAGTAGCAAGACAAATTAAATATGTGACTCAAGATAAACGAAAAATAAAATGCAAATACAGACGGTGAACATACAGACCGAGCTAAAGTTAACGTTGAGTTTGCTTGCTAGCAAGGAAACTTGCTAACTGACACTGCACATATTTTCTCCTGTGATGAGCTTGTTGTAGGATATTTCATTTTATAGCTGTTGTTATTTTTCAAAAAAGCTGAAAAGCTCTAGCATGACTATAATTCGATTTCTAAAAAAAATAGGACTATACGTCGACCCCCTCCCCCTAGCAAAAGAAAACTGGCATTAATAGCCAACTGTTTTTACTGACATTTTTAATATTGATTCCATATTAAGATTGTCATACGTAGGTATTAAGAATTTTCATTGATATGCATCCCTCATGTTTTTGTATATTTGACTGCTGCCTGTAGCCTACAGTATAATGCAAACCCATGACATGTGCCTTACTTTTTATTAATCTAGCCTGCTTCAACCTAGATTAATAAAAAGTAAGGCACATGTCATGGGTTTGCATTATACTGTAGGCTACAGGCAGCAGCCTGCTTCAACCCCAGCGGTAAGGGATGCCGTCAAGCTGAAGAAGGAGTCCTACCAGACCTTTTTGGCCCGTGGGACTCCTGAGGCAGCTGATGGGTACCGGCGGGCCAAGCGGGGCGCGGCTTCGGCGGTTGCGGAGGCAAAAACTCGGGTGTGGGAGGAGTTTGGTGAGGCCATGGAGAAGGACTTCGAGGAGGTTCTGGACCACCATCCGGCGTCTCAGGAGGGGGAAGCAGTGCTCTGTCAACACCGTGTATGGGAGAGACGGGGCGCTACTGACCTCGACTCGGGACGTTGTGAATCGGTGGGGGGAATACTTCGAAGACCTCCTCAATCCAACCAACACGCCTTCCACTGAGGAAGCAGGGTCTGGGGACTCGGGGAGGGACTCTCCTATCTCTGGGGCTGAGGTCGCCGAGCTGGTTAAAAAGCTCCTCGGTGGCAAGGCCCCGGAGGTGGACGAGATCCACCCCGGGTTCCTAAAGGCCCTGGATGCTGTGGGGCTGTCTTGGTTGACACGTCTCTGCAGCATCGCGTGGACATCGGGGGCAGTGCCTCTGGATTGGCAGACCGGGGTGGTGGTTCCCCTCTTCAAAAAGGGGGACCGGAGGGTGTGCTCCAACTACAGGGGGATCACACTCCTCAGCCTCCCCGGTAAGGTCTATTCGGGGGTCCTGGAGAGGAGGGTCCGTAGGATAGTCGAACCTCGGATCCAGGAGGAGCAATGTGGTTTTCGTCCCGGCCGTGGAACTGTGGACCAGCTCTATACCCTTAGCGCGGTCCTCGAGGGTGCATGGGAGTTCGCCCAACCAGTCTACATGTGCTTTGTGGACTTGGAGAAGGCGTTCGACCGTGTCCCTCGGGGAGCCCTGTGCGGGGTGCTCCGGGAGTACGGGGTACCGGGCCCGCTGTTACGGGCCATCGGGTCCCTGTACTCCCGGTGCCAGAGCTTGGTCCGCATTGCCGGCAGTAAGTCGAGCCTGTTTCCGGTGAGAGTTGGCCTCCGCCAGGGCTGCCCTTTGTCACCGATTCTGTTCACAACTTTTATGGACAGAATTTCTAGGCGCAGCCAGGGCGTTGAGGGGTTACGGTTCGGTGGCCTCAGGATTGCGTCACTGCTTTTCGCAGATGATCTTGTCCTGTTGGCTTCATCGGGCCGTGACCTTCAGCTCTCACTGGAGCGGTTCGCAGCCGAATGTGAAGCGGCTGGGATGAGGATCAGCACCTCCAAATCCGAGGCCATGGTTCTCGGCCGGAAAAGGGTGGAGTGCACTCTCCGGGTCGGGGAGGAGATTCTGCCTCAAGTGGAGGAGTTCAAGTATCTCGGGGTCTTGTTCAAGAGTGAGGGGAGGATGGAGCGGGAGATTGACCGACGGATCGGTGCGGCATCGGCAGTGATGCGGGCTCTGCACCGGTCCGTCATGGTGAAGAAGGAGCTGAGCCGAAAGGCGAAGCTCTCGATTTACCGGTCAATCTACGTTCCTACCCTCACCTATGGTCACGAGCTGTGGGTAGTGACCGAAAGAACGAGATCGCGAATACAAGCGGCCGAAATGAGTTTCCTCCGCAGGGTGTCCGGGCTCTCCCTTAGAGATAGGGTGAGAAGCTCGGTCATCCGGGAGGGGCTCAGAGTAGAACCGCTGCTCCTCCGCATTGAGAGGAGCCAGTTGCGGTGGCTCGGGCATCTAGTGAGGATGCCTCCTGGACGCCTCCCTGGGGAGGTGTTCCGGGCACGTCCCTCCGGGAGAAGGCCCCGGGGAAGACCCAGGACACGCTGGAGGGACTATGTCTCTCGGCTGGCCTGGGAACGCCTCGGGATCCCCCCGGAAGAGCTGGACGAAGTGGCTGGGGAGAGGGAAGTCTGGGCTTCCCTCCTCAGGCTGCTGCCCCCGCGACCCGACCCCGGATAAGCGGCAGTAATGGATGGATGGATGGATAGCCTGCTTCAACCATGAGTCGTCGCAAAGTGAAAGCCAATCCCCAGGCTGAGTAATCTCCCTCAAACAGCCTAAAAGGTCTGGTAATATTTTTTTTCCTGGTATTGTAACAAATTGTCAGATGAAGGTCATTGACTACCAAATATTAACTACAGCATTGTTTTTAATGATATGTGACACAAGTTTTTTTTTTTTTTTTTTACAATACTGTATAGTGTTTTATACTGTACACCGTGTCTTGCTGCTGTGTGAAGAGAATTTCACCTACTCAGTAGTTAAATTGTATTACACTTGATATGAGACAAAACAAAAAAAAAACGACAGGGCAGGCAGGTGAAACACAGATACACAGACTCTACATGCACAGCAATTACAAAGAGGGCACAGTGACACAATGTTACAATAGTTACAGTACATCTTAGAATCTTTGAGACCTTTGTGTTGGCACACATAGATACACAATTAGGGATTCTTAATTTATGTGTTGAAATTATACATACCTACTGTTATTATTATTATTTATTCCTGTTATTATTGTAAGCTAAATTCTTATGTAAGGGTTACTTCATTTGTAATTATTTCAACAGGCTCACCAAATGCAGTTCTGGAGATTCAAAAACTTAAAGAACGTCTGGAGGCAGAGAAAGAGAAGGGGCAATTTCGTGATGAAACTATCTCCCTCCTCAAAAATGATAAGACTTACCTGCAAGGAGAACTTCAGAAAAAGGATGAGCTCATCCATCAGCTACTCTCCAAGAAGGATGAAGATAATTCCACAATCATGTCTGGCAAGTCAGGTGAGTAATTATCCATTCACATTCATACAGAACAAGTATATATTTTTCTCCAGTACACAGACAAAATGTGTTTTCATATTTATTCCTTTCTCACAACTAGATCACTAGCCACATAATTTGTTTTGTTATTTGCAGGTGTCAAATACAAGCATGGGAAGGGGAAGAAAGCCAAGCAATTAATGAGCATTGCTTCTGACAAGGAAGATGAAAACTCCAGTTCTGCTCTTTCGGATTCATCTGAAGGTAACAAAGGCACATACAGATGAATCAAATCCCAGATTTTTTCTCATTAGGGCTGGGCGATGTATCGGGAGTTATACTGATATATTCATTAATAATTAGCAGTAGGTCACACTCTTAGTTTTAGCTTTTACTTGTTATGCAGTGATCGGCTGTCCACTGAAATCATGACATTACAGAAGGGCTCTGCCTTCACTGGCAGTTCTGCAGGCAATAATGTCATATTTCCCTTAATGCATGTGCTTTATCAACAAGTTTTGATTGGTTGGAATAGGCCATGTTTATCACTCTCTCACCTCAAACCTATGTCATTTAATTGACACATTCAGATGCATATCATCATGATGAATTTTTTTTTTATTACCTGAGCCTGTACTGCCAAAAACAATCTCTAGCAACTTATTCCATGGCATTTGTTATATTTTGAAAGTTGACCCTATCATGATCTGTTTTGATCCTCCCTTAATTTCTGTTTTAGATTCGTCCAGGAAGAGCTACCAAATGAGATCTCCATCCTCTTCCGCCTCTTCCCGCAAAGTGAAAACCACAGATGACCTGATGAGAAGAAGAGGAAGAGGTAATTGCTCATTACAGTTTTAACAAGTTTGCACATTTTGACAGTAAGGTTTTTAAACACAATCTGGTTTTGTTGTATCATTTACAGCCAGAAACACCCGGAGCATTGTGGCGAGGTACAAGATGGCCCTCAATGCCTTTAACAAAGGGGGCTCGATGAGAGCGGCATTCGATACCATCGGTGCAGACAGAAACACGGTGTCGAGAACGGCACCGATTGCAGAGCTCAGCATTGCCGCTCCAGACGTATTTAAAAATGTGGGGGCCTGGGATGAGCAGAAGGAAAAACTGTCCACCTTCATTTCCATGTGCCACAGGGCCATGACCCGAGAGGTCAAGGAGAAAATTCTGCGGATGAAGGAAGAGGGCACTCTCCTCCCTATTGCCACCCAAGTATAAATGTGAATTGTTGTACTAAAGGTTAGGTTGGAACAAGCTACAGTATGTAGTCTGTTTTTATATTTGTAGTATTTGTTTTTGTATAGGTAGCAGTGGCGGCTTTCCATGCCCTTGCCCATGTTTGCTACAGTAGTTAATTAAGAAATAAATAAATAAGAATAAGATGAGAAAGAAATTCAAACTTCAAATATTTCTTCACCACCAGATGGTTTAAGATGGTTGAGTGAGTCTGTTTTAATTGCTAAAATAAAGCTTGAAAAATGTACGATGTCTTTTTCTCTCTTTTTGTGTTTTATTCCATAAACTCTAACTAAATCCCAAAACCAATGTTTTCATATGTGAACTCTTATATCTACGTATTTAGTAGTGTTGGTGATTGATTCAGGTCCAAATCTGTAAATCTTAAAAATATACATTTTGTTATCAAAATATGCACGTGGATTGCCCCCTACAGGTTGAAACCAAGCTTTACTGTTATATTCCTAATCTTAGTGTAATTCTCTATATTTGGTATCTGACAAAATGACTTATGATGAAGCATAGCTCCTTTTAAATGCATGAAAATGTGTTACACTTTACTTAACGCCAACAATGAAACATCATGATTAGCTATACTGCATCATAGATGCATCTATATGAACCTCACTTTACTTAAAGCATACATTGATAACATATGTAATTATGGCATCCTATGAGTCCTTATAACAGTTGACTGTTGAGGTGTGTGTATAGAGGGGTATGAGTAGTTATAATGTATTATAAGCCCCATTAGTCAGCCTGTAGTTTATAACCAGTCAAGACCACTCATAAGACACTTGGATTTATAAGTCATTATAAGCTATATTTATAACGGTTGATATAGTGCATCATAAAGCTTTATATGTGTTTATGAATGCAGTCATAATGCATTATGATTGATTATAATGAGCATTATAATTCACTATGAATGCCCTCATAATGCAATATAGATGTAGTCTTCATAGAAAGTGTTACCAAATTTTGTCTAGAACCGCCACTGTTGATACATAAGAAACAAAATGGCGTCCCACGCTAAACACACATCAATCCTATGCTATATCAGAAGGATCAAAAAGCAATAAGATTAACAAACAAATTGATAAATAGGTGTTACAGCGCCACTTAGTTGGGCAGCAGAAATACTGCCTAAATATGTATGTATGTATGTATTGTAACAAATCACGCGATTCGAAGGAGATTGATTTGTAACGTTTATTAACAACCACACTTGCTCACCCTTTCCGGCTTTAACCCCAGCACTTATTCCCCAACCTCATTCTTTAGCATACGGGTGAGTCCCATTATGCGTGGAAGTGGTAATATGCACCCACTTCCACAACACTTCCACAACATAACGCCAACACTTAAAGACCCATTGACCTTGCAACATTTACAGTTTATCTGCAGGGGTGATACCATGTGGCATTCTGGGAGTCCAAACCCCGGAACCGCTAGGCGCGGTTCGTTACACAGCCCCCCCAAGACTCAGTCCATCAAGTCCACTTGGCCAGAGTCTTTAGCTTACCTTACACAGTCTGTGAGCCTAGCTGGGGTGCGTCGATGGCGTTGCGGGTGCCCAGATGGCGCAACAGTGGCCCCAGGCGGTGAGGGCTGCACAATGTCCAGCTGTGGAGCTTCAGCTGCACCGTCACAAAGTTCTCCCCTTTCAGTGTCTGCATCTCCACTGACCCCGGCCGTGGCAAGAGGCCGGTACGGGGCCAGTCGATCACGGTGGAGAGCCACGACTCTCCGGCGCTTGATCATTCTCACCCGGTAGACCACATCGGACAGCCTCTCCAACACGTCACATGGCCCAACCCACTGGCTAGTGAGTTTTGGTGAAACGCCTTTCTTTCTCTCCGGGCAGTATACCCAAACTTTATCGCCGGCCTGGAACCCTTGGCCACAACAGCGTGTATCGTAAGCCCGTTTGTGCCTTATTCCAGCTTCACTCATAGCCTGTCGGGCCAGCTCGTGTACTACCTTCAGTCTTTCGCGTAGCTGCCTTTAGTATTCCATGCCCGGCTTACATCCAGTCTCCCCTTCCGGAGGTGAACCGAACACCAAGTCAGTCGGAGTGCGTAACTCATGTCCGAACATCAGAGCTGCCGGTTTGCACTTCGTTGACTCTTGTACCGCTGAGCGATATGCCAAAAGCACAAATGGCAGATGCAGGTCCCAGTCCTGTTGGCGGCGGTCGACCAGTATGGACAGCTGCACAGCCAGCGTCCGGTTAAACCGCTCCACGAGAACCGTCGCTTTGAGGATGCAGAGGTGTGGTTCTCGTTTTCCGGATGCCCATCAGCTTGCAAACTTCCGCGAAGACCTCCGCCTCGAATTTCCGCCCTTGGTCACTGTGGAGGTCTTCCGGTGCCCCAAACCGGCAGAACATTTCAGTGACCAGTCTGTCCGCTGTTGTAACGGCACTCTGGTCTGGCACCGCATATGCCTCTGGCCACTTAGTGAAATAGTCCATGACTCGCGCTGACCCTCTCGCTGGCGTGCTGCTGGCGAGCGCTGACCCTCTCGCTGGCGTGCTGCTGGGGAGCGCTGAGTCTCGCGACGTGCTCCCGACGTGGAGTGACGACTCTCTCCCTCAGTCAGCGCTGATGTAGCCTGCAGCCGACAGGTGGGCTCCGGTTGAGCCGTTGTCAGACTCTTCTCCTCCCTCCGATGGCAGTGCCGGCACTGGTCCCTGCTGCGCAGGGACGCCTGGACAAGGCATCTGCGTTGCCGTGTAGACGACCCGCCCGGTGTCGAATCTCCATGTCGTAATCCTGGAGTGCCTCCAGCCAGCGAGCCAGCTGGCCCTCTGGTTCTTTGAAGTTCAGCAGCCAAGTCAGTGATGCGTGGTCAGTTCTCAGCAGGAACCGTTTGCCATAGAGGTAGGTTCGGAAGTGGCGCACTGCTGACACCACGGCCAACAGTTCTCTACGGGTAGCACAGTAATTTTTTCAGCGCGGTCCAGTGAGCGACTGAAATATGCGACTACCTGCTCACCATGGTCACTTATTTGTGAGAGGACGGCGCCGACACCCACGTCACTGGCGTCGGTGTCCAGGATAAACGGCAGTCGAGGGTCGGGGAAGGCGAGCACCGGAGCCTCGCATAGTGTTCTCCGCAGCTGTCGGAATGCTGCGTCGCATTCTCGTGATCACTTGAAGAGCTGACCCTTGTGCGTCAGGCGATGTAGCGGGCTAGCGACAGTAGCAAAGTCTCTGATGAAACGCCGGTAATATGAGTCGGAAGTCGGATGGGGCGGGCATCTCCGGTGTCAATCTCGTGTTGGACCAAGCTCGTTCGGGTACAGTCCTCATCCCTCGAGGCAAAGATGTCGACATATACCTCTAGTAGCCTCTGCACCTGGCTGGCTTGCGATTCACTCAGACCGTCACAGCTACGAGTGCAGAGTTCGGTTACTGCTTGAGTTGTCTCCACAGATGGGAGTGTTCGCTGAGCAGTGGCGAGCTCAGCAAGCGGACCTTGTTGAAGACTGCTGTTTACTCGCGTTTGAACTCTGCGGGCTTGTGTTGAGCGGGTAGGAGATGTTCGCTGAGCAGTGGCGCGCTCAGCAAGCGGACCTTGTTGAAGCCTAGGAGGGGACTGTCTTGTCTTCGGTTTGACGCCGGCTCTGCGCACTTCGTGTTCCGTTTTCCCAGCGGTGTGCAGCATCACGCTGCTCGTTCCCAAGTGCAGCGTGAACCGGGGAATGTCCACCAGAGCTCCCCATTTCTCCAGCACGTCCAAGCCGAGTATGCACTCATCCTGAATGCTTGCCAACCATAGTCGGTGACTCGCCGTCTCACCGTTGATGCACACACACACTGCCTTTTGCCCATAAAATTCAGCCCGATCACCGGTAACTGTAGTAATGCGCGTCTTCGTTTCTTCCCAGCCTTTGGGTCTGACTGCCAGAGTGCCGGGCAAGAGACGGGGAGACGGGGCGCACCAGCGAGATGGTGGAGCCAGTGTCGATCAAGGCTCGGCACAGAGTCCCGTCTAGCGTGCAGTCCACATATAGTCCCTTTGTGTGGCCTAGGCGGCCCAGCCGTATGCAGTCCATATCCGGGGAGGTTGTGAAACTTAAAAGTGGCATGCCTCCCGCCGTGACACCTCCCTCTAGTTTAACTTAGGCGCAGGCGTGAGGGGTGCTGGAGCTGGGCAGTATCTCGCGATGTGCCCAGGTTCGCCACACCGGTAGCACCCGTCTCCGCTAGCCTGCCTCTTCCACTCGCTTGGGTGCCGTTGCGGTGGCCGAGCCGTGGTCTGTCGCACTGCCTCCAACTCTTCCCCATCTTGCTCCGATGATGCTTGGCGTACGTGATGCCTGGGCTCCGTCACTTGGAAGATGTTCTCCACACGCTCGGCTTCTGCGAGCGCTGTGGACAGCGAGCTGAGGGCGCTCAGGAGAAGATGTTCACGTAGCCGCTCTGGATGGATGCCTCGCACGAACGCCTGCAATGCCATGTCCTCGTGCTGGCTCTCGCTGTACGTCGGGTAGCCCCGCCGGGCATACAACTGCAGGTCCGCTGCGAACTCGCCGAGTCTCTCCCCCTTGTTTCGCCGTCTCGTAGCGAGTTGTTCTCGGGCGTCGCTGGCGAATACTCTTTGGCCAAATCGTCGTTGTAGAGCTGTCTCGATTGCGGTCCAGTTCGCTTGGCTCGCCGGCGGTAGATCCTCCAACACTCGCAGCGCCTCTCCCTCTAGCGCCAACGCCACTTGTACGCCCATTCGCTCTGCCGACCATTTGTTCAGCTCGGCTGCCAGTCGGACCTGGACCAGGTATGGCGCCAGCGGGGTACCTCCGTTGTAGCGGGGCAACTTGACGATGGAGCGCCCGTCAGCCGTCGTTACGCCGGGGGCAGGCCGGTTTCCGTTGTTCCCGACTGGAACAGGTTCCAGTGGTGGAGGCATGCTATCATCGGCCTGGGACTGTTCCTCCTGTTGCCGTGGGCGGACTTCTTCGTTATAGCCGCGCTGCAGGCTGGCTCCGTCTGCTGGGCCCAGCAGGTGACCATGGGCAAGCGCGCTGTCGAAGAGACGTCTTGGGAGTAAACTCATGGCTGCTGGGGCTTCTGCAATACCCTTCTTCTCCGGTCCACTAGGGGTCGTCATCCCACTTCTGACACCAATGTAACAAATCAAGCGATTCGAAGGAGATTGATTTGTAACATTTATTAACAACCACACTTGCTCACCCTTTCCGGCTTTAACCCCAGCACTTATTCCCCAACCTCATTCTTTAGCATACGGGTGAGTCCCATTATGTGTGGAAGTGGTAATATGCACCCACTTCCATAACATAACGCCAACACTTAAAGACCCATTGACCTTGCAACATTTACAGTTTATCTGCAGGGGTGATACCATGTGGCATTCTGGGAGTCCAAACCCCGGAACCGCTAGGCGCGGTTCGTTACAGTATGTATGTATGTATGTATGTATGTATGTATGTATGTAGGTATGTAGGTATGTAGGTAGCAGTACTGCTTGCAAATGTTATATGGATTGAGATGGATTGGACAAACACCATTAAATTAATTGTTATGCCAATGAGTGATGCTTATGTCCCCGACACGCACGCACGTACCTCCCCCCCCCCCCCCCCCCCCACACACACACACACACATACATGTACACATGCACTCAGCTCTGATGACCTCCAATGTTTTCAATTACATCATCTCATTAACCATTCAAATACAGAAGCTCAGTGGATAGAGCGGGTGGACAGAGCAGGTCGTCCACCAACCCTAGGGTCGGCAGTTCGTTCCCCTTGATCCCCCACCTCCACGTGTCAAACCCCATGTCACTTTGGACAAAAGCGTGTGCTAAATGCCCCCTGAATTCTGCCTTATCAATAATTAATGTGTGTATTGGGAATTTGATGAAAAAATCCAACAAAATGCTTTATTTGTCATTGTGAGCACAGGGAGTAGAATGGGTTGTAAAAATTAAGTTTTTATATTCGTGTTCATCCCCATTGTGAAATTCATTCTCTATATTTAACCCATCCTATGCTAGGAGCTGGGAGCTACGGGCTAGCAGCTAGTAGTTAGCAGCTGGTAGTTAGCAGCTAGCAGCAGCGGGCTGCCTGCCTCACAGGGCGGGGCCCGCAAACAAACTCCAGGTGCAGCGCCGTTCCTTGGTCATGGAGAAGGACGGAGTGTCAACACAAACATTTTGTGGAAACCACAGCACCCCCAGGTGGTGGTGGTGGTACTACTACTATTACTACTAATACTAGTAATAATAATAATACAAAAAATAACTGCTGCATAAAAACAAGATGACAGGAAATAAATGAATGTTTTTAATAGATAAACCCACACAGTACAGCACAATTCCAATTGTATTTGTTAGCTGTTCTCAGCCTAATGCTGGATCTCTTTGGAGCCCAGCCTCTGCTAAATGACTAAAGGTCTATTTCAATACACAAAGCCCAGACAACAGCTCATATGGTGAGACGCCACCACAGTAATGACCTCCTCTCATGTGTGGTTGGACTGGACCCTGTGAAACACCTGTCCATCTTTGACAAGCCAGCTGATATTTCTAGTCTCCCCCTCCTTGGCCAGTATCCCATAGAGCTGGTGGAGAGACAAGGTGTTAGTAGGATCCATGGGTAACTCTTTTTTTTTACATGCTTCAGACCAAAACAGAAGTGAGTTTATATCACCAGCTGCAAACAGCACATTAAAGAGAAGCATGTGATTTCCTTTTGCTCCAACCTCAGGAACACACCATACCTGTTCCAAAACCTGGCGTCCCACCTCAGGATCCGTCATGTCGGCTTCAGAGCTGATCCTCAACTTGAGAATTGAGCGTTGCTTCAAAGGTTTCTGGCAGGCAAAGTTGAACAATTCACCACAGTCATAATCACCAAAATCCCCTGAGGTGTTATTCATAGCTGCACAACGTGGAGAGATCTCCCCTCCATAGTTGTCTGGCTGACCTGCAGCCCAATTCATTAAAGTAGATCTGCTTCCGTCAGACCAGTGGGACCATGGATCTCTGTGGAGACCAATCCATGACTTTCCTCCATATAGAGCCAATATTTTGCTTCCTTCAGTCGCGTTTCGAATGCTGGCCAGGTCTGTGTGATTCGTCTTGCAGTATTGCAACGCCTCATACCAGGTCACATTGTTTGGGTAATAAACGTAGTTGGGTTCTTTATCTAAAACATAATGTGGAGGAAAAAAGGAACGATACCTCAGATAATACATCAGAGTAACACCATATCTCTGTCCATATTCTTCTGATGTATACTTTAATAAAATCATGGCTAAGGTGACCAGTATAGCTCACGTCTATGTTATCAATGTGTCCCTATAGTCCTCTTTAACTAGTACTGCTAAAACAACAGCAATAATAATAAAATGCAGCACACCATCAAAGCACATTGCAGTAAGTTGAGCCGTGCAGGGCATATCATTCCATTGTCCGTTGTCTAAAATTGTACAGTTCTCTTCATTGAATTTGAAGTTTGGTTCCCAATTCATCCACATTCCATAGTTTTGGCCAAATTTGTAGTCTTGGTTCCCGAGGGACCACTTCCAACTGGTGCGGTCATCATAAAGTCCAATCCACATGTAGTTTGTAACGGCAGTTGCCAACTCTTGCAGGCTCTGGAGGTCCAATGCGTTGTCTATGGTGGCCAGGTCCCCATTACGCTCCCTGCAGTATTGCTGAGCATCGGTCCAGGTCAGATTCTGGTCCACGTAGTAGTAGCGTTGGAAAGTGGGAAGAGAGTCATGGTGGCTGAGGAAGAGCCCTGCAGGGAAAACCACCACACACACACACACACACACAAAGTTATTACAAGACAATATTAGCATGGGTGAGAGACCCCTCGGGGGAATCAAAGGTGGAGGTAGAGAGAACCACAGCAGGGTAACAATTGCAAACATTTCCAGCTTTGTTGCTAGATGTGCTTGTTGTGCATGGTGTGATATGTGGCACAACTTCACCATATTACACAGATACAGACATGCACACAGACAGACAAACATACATGCCATTTGTTTTCTGAAAACTCTCTGGGTCTATGTGATGACTAATAATCTGTTATCACTAAATTGTCTCCTCTGCAGTCAGATGGCCACACCATATGTGTGGCAGCAGTAGCTCAGTGGATAGAGTGGGTAGACAGAGCCGGTTGTCCAGTAACCATAGGGTCGGCATTTCAATTCCCTTGAACCCCCACCTCCATCTGTCCACATGTTGAACCCCACAAATGTACTGATTGTAAGTTGCTTTGGACAAAAGCGGCTGCTAAATGCCCCTTTCCCCTTTATGTGTCAACCATTGCTTGTTCTTCTCTTCTCAATACTTCTCTTCTCAATCTTCCCATCTCTCTCTCTCTCTCTATCTCTCTCTCTCTCTCTCTCTCTCTCAATGTATGTACTGTATGTGTCTGAATACATTTTGGGAACACATTTCTAAACGCTGGGCCCATATCAGCTTCCCTGGACTCCATGAAAGCTAGAAAGAGTACATAATAACTTGAGGACTGATAAGGATTAAATTTGAAATTGCTAAATAAGATTAAGCAGGCAGAGTGGGGCGCAGTGGTTAAATTAAAATTAAGGAAGCTAGAAACAGCACATAAGACACAGAAACAGACAGTGACACACACACAAGTCTCACCTGAAAGACTCAGAAAGAGAAGTATGTTTTCCTGCATCCTGTAAGAAAAACAACTGACCCTTCATCAGTTGACACCTTGAGCATTAAAAGAGAAAACTGAAAATTGCCTCCATTACATGCAGTTTGTCTATCACACACAGCTAGAAATTAATATATTCATATAACTAGTGCATATATATTCTCAATAAAAACAGTTTTGAGGTCACCAAATGTTTTGTCCTACCTTTGTTGTTCTATTGGCCTTGTTACTCACTCTGACATTGAGATGTGTTCCTTGTGGAATAGCTGACTCCAATACGCTACATATACCATAGCTTTTATTCTTGAATCGAATGGTTATGCTCAGCCATCCAAATTTGTTTTGTTTTTGACAACTAAGATTTGCATGTGTGGCAACATGTAGTTGGTTGTCATGGTGACTGCCAGCTGTGCTGCAGTCCCAACCAATAGATGAGTCCAACAAACCGGGTACCTCCCACTTTTTTGACACATCCGGGCATTTTTAGGTGAAACTACCCGGAAATATTTGAATGGGGGTCTATGAGAATTTCAGTGCATTACATTTCTGAACTTTACCCAAGTATTATATATAGCCATTTATACCGATCTAATGCTATGGCCAGCCAGCAGACCAGTTATACCAACTCTCTTCCAAGTCCTGACCGGTGTCGCTCTTTAGAAAAACTTAAATTAATCGGCAATGAATTAATTAATCGGCAATGGGCGGCACGGTGGTGCAATGGTTAGCACTGTCGCCTCACAGCAAGAGGGTTCTGGGTTCGCATCCACCTGGGACCCGGGACCTTTCTGTGTGGAGTTTGCATGTTCTCCCCGTGCTTGCGTGGGTTCTCTCCGGGTACTCCGGCTTCCTCCCACAGACCAAAAACATGCAGGTTGGGGATTAGGTAAATTGGTGTCTCTAAATTGACCATAGGTGTGTATGTGAGTGTGAATGGTTGTTTGTCTATGTATGTTAGCCCTGTGATAGGCTGGCGACCTGTCCAGGGTGTACCCCGCCTCTCGCCCGTTGCAGCTGGGATTGGCTCCAGCCCCCCCGCAACCCTGGTAGAGGATAAGCGGTTACGACAATGGATGGATGGATAATCGGCAATGTCAGATGTCCCTTCACGCTGGAATCTGGGCTCGGGGCGAACGAGACGAGTGGCCAGAGGTGGACTACGGGGACATATGGAACTACCTAAGCAATGAATGTATGAATCATGAATGAAGATGAGGGCACCAAAACAATCTATTTTCATTCAAGTCAAGTCACTTTTATTTTTATAGCGCATTTAACATGCAGAGTGCAACCATGATAGCACTAGTGCTAGGTGGTGCAGGCTAACTCGGAGCTGAACTATGACATGTAATCACAGCTCCTAGTAGTTCGCAAAGTTTAATTCATTCCTTCATTATTTTAGATTAGACATCTTTAACATCGAACATCAACTGATTTTAGCTACTAATCTGTAACGAAGTGTTTGCCGCAGACGTAAACAAATGTAGACGCCGGGTCCCACAGCCTCCCATCGGGATTCTCTCTTCCGATTGCCTGGAGCCACAAACCCCTTCTTTTCCCTTCCCTTTCTTTTTGTGGCAACATACTAAATCGCAAATCCTCATTTTTTGTTGTTAGCATTGTGAAATACAACACAGCAGCTTTTAGGGATGGTGCCTGCACATGGAAATAGCCTACTGTTCTATCAACAGTAATAGCCGAGTGCCTACTTCCTTCACCTAAAAGAGGGCGTGGACGTTCTGGGGCTCATTAGCATATCGCTGGTGACGAGACGCTGGACTCATCTATAGCCGTTATGCCACAGAACCACTGACGTAGGCTGTTTACATTCTCAGCCACTGTAGCTATTTCCGGGTCGCTACAGCCTCTATAGAACTACCTGTTAGAGTCAAGTAATTTTAAGCCAAAATAGGGGTCAGGGTTGAACAAATTGCAACAGAAGCAAACTCAACTTATTTTGAATCCTCAATATGTCCTGATTAAGGAAAAAAAAGCCCTGAAGAATCCCAATATGGGGAAAGTTTAAAAAAAGACCCAAATATACCCTATGCATACGCATATTCATTATTTTTCTCACGTGGATAGGGAAAAAATTTTTACTTCAGATATCACCATGAAAATTATTGAGTTGATGACTTACATCAAGACAAACAAAAAAAGTATCACAAGTTTTTTTGAAATTGTTTGTTAACATGGGCAAACAGGGCATAATCTAATTACGCATTTGAATAAATAGGCTACCACAACGGATCTAAACATCGGATATAGCCAGGTGAAAATGTCTTGTTGAATCTTGTTGACATATAACAGTAAAATACTTAATGTTAAGGTCTGAATGGCTACCCATACGCATTAATATATAGAGGCAGGAAGAAGTACTTTAAACCAGCCTTTATTCATTACAATTGCAGAGATGGGGTTTGGGGCTGGGTCCGTGGGACTGGTTCACGGGGAGGATTCTGAGGGAAGAACTGGAGACCAAGGACTCCCTCAGATGATATCGGAGGGAGTCCAGAGTGTCTGAGGATCTTCCATTGTAGAGAATCACCATAGCTTTCTCTCCTGCTTCTGCTACATCCTCTTTAGAAGCTAAATGTTCATAGAACACCTTGGCTTGCTCTCAAAACATGTCATTTTCTATTAATTTATTGAGCGATGCTCCCTTCCCGATCCCATGAAGGCGAGATGTAGTGTCACATCCCAGAACTGCATGCCTGCAGTGCCTGGGCCGAGCCATTCTTTTGTAGCCTTCATATTCCACATGTAAGGCTTCTTTGTGTTCCTCCTTGACTCCCTACAGAGGAACAGATCATGGGAATCCATGCATGCATGGTACCAGAGAAGGACAAATAGATAGGCCCGGGTTAGGCCCGGGTTAGGCCCAGGTTAGGCCCGGGTTGCCCAGCCAGCCGCACCGCGGGCCGGGCCCCGTTCTGGTGTTTATGCAAATTAGCACATACATAATTAGATTATGCCCCGTTTACCCATGTTAACAAACAATAAAAAATAAAAAAAAAGTGATACATTTTTTTTGTCTTGATGTAAGTAATCAACTCAATAATTTTCATGGTGATATCTGAAGGTTAATTTTTTTTAATTTTTTTTTAGTATCACTAAACTCACTGGATTTTTTAAACCAACTGCGGCTGCTGATGATGGACCCAGCACCGGAGAAAGCCCGCTATGTCACACAAGGGGAGGAGCGGAGGAGGCTCACTAAACTCAGTAACAGAGTGTGTGCCCAGAGAATGGCTCTGTTATTCACCACAGTGTTTTGTTTTACATGCAAAATATTTGGCGAGAACAAGGAAATGTCAGCATTTGTTAGTGGGGGTTATTTTGACTGGAAACATGCTAATGATCTTATAGCAGAACATGAAAGCTGTGATATTCACAGAAAAGCCATGCTCGCTTACATCAATTGCTTACATTTTCGCTTACATTTTCATATTGTTTGAAATCATACTTTCACACATTTTGGTTTTATTATGACCATAAGTTGCTGTGTGTGGTTGTTAAATAAAGCGTCTTGTGTTTATGTTCAAGTGGGCTCAGTGATATGTTAACAACAACATTATGGTGTTTTCTGGCTCAAAGAGGGAAAACTCACTGTTGTATGTCTCGAAGGAAAGTGATGCATTTTGTGATGTAGATTACCTCGATATTACACTTTTTTTTAATTAAAAATTTAAAAATGAGACTATGAATCGAGGGGATGGGGGGCCTACAAAACCTCTCAGCCCCGGGGCCTAACATTAGGGTAAGGCGGCCCTCTCCAGATGTCAGATGTCACACTAACTGCAGTTACATTCTGTAATTGCAGTTTGGCCTTCTGCTTTTCCTCCTCATACTTGGCCTTGACCATAGCCCCCACAGCCTAATGGAAAAGAAGAAAACAGCGGTTAGTTTTTTTATATGCCTACCTTCATACTTTGTTACCAAACACACCTTCCTTGTTGGGATCACAAAGGTTGGATCCAATTTTCCCACAAACTCCCTACAGCCCTGATCCTCCACAATGCTGAAAGGCTGTGTGTCTCCTACGATCAGATACCTAGGCCTCATCCAGCTCCTTCTTCCTGGTCACTGGAAGAAAACAACAGACGCTTTGTGAATGCTGTATCACTTCTGTTCATTTCATTACCATTGTGGTTGGTAAACAAGTATGGTAACAATGGAAGAATATGTTACTTTAGTTGGATTTGAATTGGATTGAATCAGTATGGACAGTATGGGACATACAGTTGTTTTTGTTCCTTTGTGGTAATTTCTTTAATTAGGGACCGAGCCTGTGAAACAGGACCGAGGTCCCTATTGTTTTTTTGATGTGTTTTTTCTTCTTCTTCTTATTATTTCAGGGATCTTTGACGTTGATTTGCACTATCTGAACATATACGAAAACTAAATTTTTTTTGGCAAACTTGTCAGGCCTGGTGAAAAATTATATATTCTAGGCGTCACGTTCATGTTGCACACTAGGAAACCCTCTAGGTGGCGCTGTTTATGAGCAATCTTTGCAACGCCTATAACTTCCGCATATTATGTCGCACATTCAAAATCTTTACATCTACGCATGCGGGCAATCATGCTGCACCTCCTGATGTCGGCCACGCCCACTTCCGCCTGCCTTTTTTTTTTGCTACAACACAAAAATGCTAACAAAGTGCTGCAACGGGCTCAAAACATAGGACTTTGCCCGATTCGTATGAAACTCGACATGTAGCATCCACAGACTGAACGAAGACAATTTGTCATGTGAAGTATGTTGAAATTCTTTATAAGAAGCGCGTCATAGCAATTTTTAGATGTATCAATTTTACGTCAAAAAAGGAAGTGGACCAGACCTCCACAATGCTATGTCCGTTAAACACCAAACTTTAGGCCCTACTTCGGTATATGTCCCTCATGCATCCTACTAAATTTCTGCTCATTGCCACTATGTGGCGCTCTTTAAAATCAAGAAGTTTATAACTCCATATTGGCAAGTTATATTAACACAAAACTTGGTTGTCACATACCTCAGGGGTCCCTGAGGCAGGGCTTAAAAGGACAAAAAAATTCTGCCACGGGATGGCGCTCTAAAAGCAGCATAAATCACTGTGCAAACACCATAATAGTTATGAATATGAAATTCACAGGACACGTGTATACCTCTGCCAAAACCTCACATACCAAAAATCGTGCTTGTCGTGGTAGTAGCGCCCCCTACAGGCTTTAAAAACTACAGCCCCAACACCACGTGTCACTTACATGTATGAAACTCGGTATGCACGTTGAACAGCACCAGCCCTACAAAAAAGCCTCTTGGACCCATACCCCTTAACCCACCGGAAGTCAGATATTTGCCTTCAAAGTTGCGAAATTTTGCGATTTTTGCATCCTATTTGAACGAACTCCTCCCAGGGGATTTGTCGCTTGGGCTCCAAATTTTTTGGGTAGATTCAAAAGATAGTTCTTACCAAAAGTTGTGCTATTTGGGACTCTACGTCAAAGGGCGTGGCCACGGCGTTCCGTCAAAATCGGCCATAATCAATTTTTTGGCTTTTTCCGCGACACCGACTTTAACCGATATGTTTGAAACTCGGTATGGATGTTAACCTGGCCTAGCCCTACAAAAAAGCCTCTTGGACCGATACCAAAAAACCCACCGGAAGTCGGATATTTTCATTTTAATTTTTGCCATTTTCGATTTTCGCCTCCTATTTGAACGAACTCTTCCCAGGGGATTTGTCGCTTGGGCTCCAAATTTTTGGGGTACATTCAGAAGATGGTTCTTACCAAAAGTTGTGCTATTTGCGACCCTACCTCAAAGGGCGTGGTCATGGCGTGCCGTCAAAGTCGGGCCATATTCAATTTTGGTTAGGGTTAGGGTTAGGGTTAGGGTTAGGGTTTTATATCACTGTGCAAACACCGTAATAGTTATGAACATGAAATTCACAGGACACATGTATACCTCTGCCATAACCTCACATACCAAAAATCGTGCTTGTCGTGGTAGTAGCGCCCCCTATAGGCTTTAAAAACGACAGCCCCGACACCACGTTTCACTGACATGTATGAAACTCGGTGTGGACGTTAAACCGCTCCAGACCTACAAAAAAAGCCTCTTGGACCATGACCCCTCAACTCACCGGAAGTCAGATATTTGCCTTCAAATTTGCGAAATTCTGCGATTTTCGCATCCTATTTGAACGAACTCCTCCCAAGGCAATTATCAGTTCTGCTTGAAAATTGGTCAGTACAGCTAAAACGTGGTTGTCAACCAAAGTTGTGCTATTTGCGACTCTACGTCGAAGGGCGTGGCCAGGGCGTGCCGTCAAAGTCGGCCATACCGCACAGTGCGTTGACAGCCACAAACGACAAGCTGTCACGACTCCATCCAAGTGCAAACGGCAACCTGTCACGACACCTTCCACGTGAACGACGACCTATCACGACACTGTCCACATGAACGACGACCTGTCACGACACCATACATGTGCAAACGCCAACCTGTCAGGACACCATCCACGTGAACGACAACCTTTCACGACACCATCCAAGTGCAAACGCCGACCTGTCAGGACACCATCCACGTGAACACAACCTGTCACGACACCATCCAAGTGCAAACGCCAACCTGTCAGGACGCCATCCACGTGCCGACGAGTCGCTTTACGGCGAGGTCCCGCCCAATGTCCCGCGGGGCATTAACCCTAGTTTCTTTTGTAATTGGTTTTGTTGCAACCCATACATACGATTATCCTGTTAGTTTTGTGTTTACTTTGGGTTATTATGGGTTGCATCTGATTTGCGATTATAGAGTTTTGCTCATTTTTCATTGCTTGTTTACGTTAGATTCTGTACATTTAATTGTTTGATTTTTCTTGTTATTAGTTATTATTTTAATTTCATTATTTTGTTCCTGGCTGGTTACTTGGTTACTGTCCCCTTGGTGTTGTTTGTACTTGGTTGATTCTTTTACTTTTGTTTGCTCGCATGTGGTGACCCTGGGATCCCCCTCTCCTTGGATGCAGTTCCTCATAGTAGGTCTCAGCACTGATTGGTTCCCTTGTTTCCCCATAGTGAGTGATTTGTTTTTCTACATTGGTTTTAGAATAGTAAATAAAAAGTATTTTGTATTGTTGAACTGCTGTCGAACAGCAGTTCAACTGCTGTTGAACTGCTGTCACTTAAAAGAAATCCCTGGGTGAAATTCCCAGGGTGGCCTTGTCTGGCAACAATTGAAATTATCAACACTGCCTTAAAAGGCCTCCCACCATACCTTGTGCCGCCACAATTTGGCGTTGTCGGCAGGATTTGCAATTAGAGAGCAGAGACGTGCGTTCTGTTCTGTTGTTCATTTTTTTAAAGAAAAATCGTGGCTGCTATTGATATAAGTGTCTGTGTTTGGTCTTTGTTTCTTTCCTTTCTGTTTTTTTTTCTCCAAGACAAAGCAGCAGCTAGTTTTGTGGACCTGCAACGAGCCCATTTCCCCTTTCTCTGGTCTCCTTGTCACGGTAGGGAAGGTCGTAACTGGTATAGGTTTAGTTACGGAGGCAGAACTGCAGGAACTGAGGGATTTAGTCGCTCAGCTAAGAGCAGACAACAAGAGGCTGAGACAGGAACAGGTGGCGGCCATGCCAAGCCCTAGTACAGCGCCCTCAGTTTTGCTTGCGCCCGCTGCATCCTCCATTGCCAGTGCTACTTCAGCGGAGAGACTGAGTTTTGTACCCAGAGACAAAAAATGTCCCACATTTAGGGGAAGGTCAGGCATAGGGTTGGCCGAATGGTTGGAGGAGGTGCAAGCCTGTATGAGAGCACACCACTTGTCTGCATCCGATCAGGCATTCTTCTTATTTGACCACCTAGAGGGCGAGGCGCGTGAGGAAATTAATTACCGCCCCAGTGAAGAGTGTGCAGACCCAGCCAAGATCATTGCGGTGTTAGAGATAAGATAAGATATTCCTTTATTAATCCCCCTTAGGAGAAATTCACAATGACCAGCAGTACAGGGGATAGATGTGCAGTAAGAGCCTGGCTAAGTCAATACACAATAAACAATAAACAATAAATTAGATTAAATACGAGCTCTTAAGTCAGGTCGGTGACGAGTGAGAACCTGTATGCATACTAGTGTCCTTGATAGCTGTTTATGGTGCAAAATGCAAAGTAGATAGATGCAGGTGCAAATATGTGGAAAGTGCAAGGTTCAAGATGTGCAAATTTATACAGGTAATTCCAGGTACAACATATGAATAGACCTGAGGAGGGGCTTTATGGGTGTGCTGAGTCATATGTAGCTCTACAAGAGGCATTTTTCTCCTGATGGCAGCATGAGGGAGAGACTCTACTGGAGTTCTCTCTTGCATTGATGGGTCTTATGACCTCTGTGAAGCAGCGTGCACCCAGTGGCGTACCCAATGCAATGGTTTTGTTACGGGACCAGTTTGTGGAGCAGGTGCTGGATGGGTCACTTCATCGCAAGCTGAAGCAGTTCATGCGCAGGCAGCCTACTGCTCAGGTGGGAACGAGAGGGCTTACCTGGAGGAGTTAGAGGTCATAGTCATTCTGTTCCTTCTGTCTTCAGTGCTCAGTGTGTGGTCCAGGGCAGCCTTCAAGCAGGTGTCAGTTCACCTTAATCCTCGGAGCTGTGTGAGATGAGGGAAATGCTGAAGTTGCAGCAGGAACAGTTGAACCAGCTGACTCAGAGCATTTCCCGGCTGCAGTTCTCTCAGCAGCAAAGCCGAACAGCCTTTCATGGTCCCATCATCTGTAGGAGGTGTCAACAACCAGGGCACATTGCCAGGGAGTGTGGAGCTCGTGTTCCTGCTCACACTCAGCCTTTTTTGCTGGTCTCCCAGCCATGTAGGCCCTCCCACTCCGCCCAGGTGCCGGAAAACTAGCACCCACCGAACTGCAGAGCCACAGTTCGGAGGGAGCATTTACTGGCTCAGGTTTGGGTTCAGGTGCAGGTGACATGCAACTGTCCAAGCTCATGTCATCCTTTCCTCATGTAGGTGTGTGGATGGGAGGGGTTTTGGTCTATTGTTTGGTAGATACAGGGTCTATGGTGTCAACTATTACAGAGTCTCTTTTCCCGCAACAGTTTGAGCCCTGGGGCCAAGAGCGTCTTAAATCTTGCCATTGGCTGCAGCTCAGAGCAGGCAATGGCCTGGCCATCCCTTACATCAGCTACTTAGAGCTGGATGTAGAGCTTTGTGGGAAGCAGTTGCCAGCCTGTAGGATTCTGGTGGTCAAGGACCCACCTGGTGCTGCATCTTCGTAGGTCCCCGGTGTTTTAGGGATGAATGTTATCTGCAGGTGCTATGGGGAACTCTTTGGGCAGCATGGCTTGGCTTTGTTTGACCTGCCAGTGGTTCCTGAGGCCCCTGAGCCTGTCATGCAGGCCCTCTAAAACTGCCATGAGGCCAGTGTTACAGCTGATCGGGGAGCAGGGAAAGCCAAGCTACGTGGTAAAAAGGCTGGTCGTATCCCGGGTGGCGTGATGAAAATTGTTGCGGCCACATGCTCGGAGCAGTACTCTGGCATTAATTACTATGCTCTTTGAGTCCCTAGACTCTGGCCTGCCCGCTGGGCTGCTTACATCTCCTGCCCGGGTATCGGTGGTACGGGGCACAGCCTACATTCCCATTGTGAATGTAGGGTCTTCTGACGTGTTGCTTTACCCCCATGTTGTTGGGACCTTAGAGGAGGTATGGGTGGTAAGTTTACCTGCTGGTGTCACTGAGGTGCCACCCATGGTGGCTACAGTGACTTCTCAGTCCATTTCCCCTTTGCTTTGGAGTTGGGTAATTTGCCTGTGGGAGCACAGGATAAGGTGAGGGCTCTTTTTGGCCAGTATCGTTCCATTTTTTCAGCTCACGATGGGGACCTAGGGTGTACTGACCTGATTTCTCACGAGATCCCCCTCTTGAATGTTGGACCTTGGATGTCCCTATGCAGCAACGGTATCGCCGAATTCCTCCATCTGAGTATAAGGTTGTTAAAGACCACATTAATCAACTGCTGGGGGCTCAGGTCATTAGGGAGAGCAGCAGCCCATATGCCTCTCCAATTGTGCTGGTCAAGAAGAAGGACGGTAACCTTCATATGTGTTAGGATTATAGGCACCTGAATGGTAAAACCAGGAAGGGTGCCTAAATTCTCCTTCGCCTCTCCATTCACCAGCTTCAAAGTTCCAACTGTCTTGGAAATAACTTGTCTCATCTCCAATTCAAAATCCTCCACATGCCAATTAGATCCCTTATCTACCCACCTGGTAAAAGTCTGCCTACCTGTCTTCGTTAATAACTGACGTTTCCATTCCTCCCTGACTTCTGGTCTTGTTCCATCAGTTTGCTGAACTGCTGAGAGAAATAAACGCAAGTCGTCCTCCACCCGCAGCCTTGATCTGTATTTATTTTTAATCAGGGTCAGTGCGGAAAACCCACACTCACACAAGTAGGTGGAGGTGAAGGGGATTAGGACTTGCTTAGCCTTAGTGGAGATCTGGGGAACTCGCTCTCCACAGACAACCAGAAACGGGTAATCGGCACTTCTCCCAGTCTCTGCTTCAAGTCCATATTCGAGCTGAGCTCAACCAGGGCCTCCCCCTCCTGCAGGCTCAGTCCATCACAGGGTATGGCAGGGAAAGAGAATGGATTTCTCACCCACTGATTTCCCATTGCGTCCTCTCCAAAATACTCGCCAAACTGGTCACGCAACCCATTCAAATGCGCAGTGATGACAGTTGGACAGAATTAAGAGGCAGACCTGTCTTCTCCACAACATCCTCCAGGTTTGGAAACATTTCCACTGAACCTCGTTCAACACGAGCACACCACAAGTCCAGCTTTTTTCTAAACCCAGACACTTGGTCGTGTACCGAAAAGACGTGGCACTCTTTGCCCTGAAGAGAGGTGTTGAGGGAGTTGATCCTATCGAAGATGTCGGAGAGATAGGCCAACATAGCAAGCGGCTATGCAGAGGTGCAGCCTCGGATCCTGACCAGGTGAAACTTAACTTTAAGTAATCAGGATCATATTTCCTACGTTTTTTGCTGGGTCCTGTCTCCTCCCTTAATGCTGACTGCTGTTGACTTGGGACAAGGAAAAAATGAATTGTAAAAGTAATAGCTGCTACACGCACGCACAATTGCCGATATCAGAGCTGCATACAGATGTGGACCGTGATTTTTTCTTCGTGTGTAGAACTCATAGAAATAAACTAGTCGCGCCTCCCATGTTGTTCTTTGGCGCCCCCCAGGGGAGGCGCGCCTCACCTATTGAAAACCACATTTAGCTTGAAGGCAAGGTTTTGTTGTTGAGGGCCATACACACAGATGTGCATTACTTTTTATAAACATTGCACATAAATAAACACCTATACACTGTTGAGCATCCTGCGCACGCACACACACACACACACACACACACACACACACACACCCACTGTCACAACCACAAAGGATGTACCATAAATGAGTAAGCCAGAGTAGGGTTTTACCATGAATAAGAGATGGTTTTTATTTACCGTTCTCCAGCGTGCAAGGTTTAACAAATCACAAATACGCAAAACGTCTGCGCCGCAACTCACGATGACAAATCACAATGACAAACACTATGAAACAAAGATAGCAACGGTAGCTGTCAGTCTTCCAAACAAAGACCAGGGGACAACTAGCCGTCAGGAGTGCAGGTGTGTGGTTCTGCAGCTCCTCGATGGGTGGAGCAGGAGCTCTTTTAACTGGGTGCGGGCGCCTGTGCACCAGCGTCCAATCAACCCTAATGAGCACCAACTCACCTGATTGACACAAGAACACACACAGGCATTAAGACAGGACGAAGGCCAGAGGGCCGTCACACACACACACACATACACACACACACATGTTCAAAGCAATGTAACGGGTGAGCGTAGGACCCAATTGCAGCACAAACCAGACAGGAATGAAAGTAACAAATAGTCTTTATTTCTATGTTAACGGAGGATCACGGAGACTGGCGGGATCGGGAATCCGGGACGGGGGCAGGAGAACGGAGGTCAGGAAGGGCGAGGCGGTGATCAGAGTCGGAGTCAGGCAGCAGGGCCGGTGCCAGCCATTTAGGTGCCCTAAGCACAAATGCATTGTGGTGCCCACCAAAAATGGACATCAACTCAGTAATTGTCAGTACGTTTCTCTTTATTTCCAAAATAACTCCACAACGTCAATTGCTGATCGCCTCTCAGTGACAGGACTCACTCTGCCAGAAGTGGTGGTTGTGGGCTGGGTTGTACCTGAACTAGTAGTTGATGGTTGTTGATCAGGGCTGAGTGCTGTTGCAGAGTCTGCAGAGCTTGGTGGTTGATTATGTGTGCTTGAACTGCTGGTGGATGATTGATCATCTAAATAATCCTCCTGGTCTTGAGGAACTTCTTGCACACATCTAAGCATTGACCCTGCATTCAGAAATACAAGTAAAATACTCAGGGATTGTATGCTGAAATACAGTTTTGCACCTTGATTCAAAAAAATATTACATATTAATTACAGGTTTATGTAAGCCTATGTGTAAATCACTGGTACATGACAACATTTAAAACTATTTGATCTTTAAAACAATGATTGATGGCTCTCAATATAAAGAAAAATCTACATAATTTGAAAACTATAAATGTGAAGGGAGGGGGATCTACATAACTAGGATTTCTTTCTTTTCAAATTGTAGTTTCAAATGCAGATGTCGCCCTTGGCCCCTTGGCCTATGAACCTCTCGAAAATGTTGGGATAGAACAACTACTCTACAATAAACTTCAGTTGACAGGCAAAAACACAAAATACACATTTTAAATCCCTCCATGTAACTGGTGGTCCCCCCCCCCCCCCCCCCCCCAGTCAGACAGCGGAAACGCCCCCTCCCCCTGATCAGAGAGCAACGCCCCCTCCCCCCTGACACACCACCACCTTAACTAACAAATTTTCTGCGGGAAACCCTGGACACCACTATGAGTGTACCCTCTGTCAAATGGGAATCAGATCTCTCCTTCTCTACTGATGCCAATTTCTGGACCCAAGTATGCAAACATACCTTTCTCATGACCAAAAATACCAACCTACAATTAATACAACACAAGATCATCCTCAGGACTCACCTCACGGGACACAAATCATTTTGCATGGGTTTCTCCTCAGACGTCTGTCCCCACTGCACTCAAAACTGACCGGACACCTATATCCATGCACTCTGGCACTGCACCCCTATTAAACAATTTTGGGAGATGGTCACAGGACTATTTTCCACTTTCTTTGGCTCCTGCATCCCAACCTCCCCATCTCTCTGTCTGCTTGGAGATACCACTGCAATCAACCTGAACAAGTTTAACAATACAACCTTGTTGGTTGCGCCAGCTGTCGCCAAGAAAACTATCCTCATGAACTGGAAATCCCCCCAAAAAATCCATATATCTACCTGGAAAACCTATTATTGGATCATATTTCATTAGAAATCTTAAATAACTCATCTGGCAATAACGCAACCTGGCCATCACTATCCAATTTCTTACAGTCATAGCTGCTCCGCTGGCCCTCTCTGCCTGAGTCCCAGCCCTCGCATCCTACAAACCCAATCCCCATGCCCCGGACAATATCACGCTGAACATCAACCTTCTACTAACATACAACAAATCACCATAAACATGCATATGCACACACACACACAAACACTGCTTCCACCCTTCTACCACACACACACCTCCTCAACCTCCTTTGTATCCTGCCCCGTGCAATTGTCTGGTTAACTGTCCCATGTTCTTGTTCACCAGCGTTGTCCATATGTATGTGTCTCTTTGTCCATATGTCTCTGTTTGCTAGTATATGTTTAAAAAAAAAAAAAGTGTGAAAAGAAGGCAACTTTAGATTAGGGAACATGTGTTGGTTAATAAGTGTTCAACTACTAGTGAACCCTAATATAAAGTTTTACCGAATTAGGTCAAGTTGACTAAATGTAAAGCATGTAGTTTTTATCTGTAACATTAAACTTGTTTTTAAGACAATTTCTTACTCTTAACAAAACACTCCCTGCCTGACGTGGATACAGTCCATCTACTGTGCCTCTGAAGGTAGAAGGAGAACTATTATTTTCTTTTTTCTTTTTTATTGACTGGCCTCAGAAAGAGGCTAGACCCGCCTGGTTTGATGAGCTTGACCTCAACCTGGTGCACTTACCCATCTTTGCTAGGGAAAGCTTAGGGAAAGTGTAATCAGTCCAAGAGGCCATTCATTCCTAGGTGCTTGGCTGTTCTTAAGGAGAACAACGCTTCCAGGATGAATGTTTGGCTGGGTGGACTGCCATCTCTTGCGGGCCTGCAGTGTCCTGCCATGACAGTCACCAGCACTTTGTGGGTGAGCTTGTCTTTCAGCTGGAAGAACATTGCGTCCAGAATCCTCCTCGCCAGCACTATCATTCTTTCCCATGATCCACTACAATGGGATGCATGTGGGGGATTAAAGGACCAGGTGCAGCACTTTATCTGAGAGGTAAGTCTTTAACGCAGTGCTGTTTATGTTTGAGGCTATCTTCAGTCCTTTACAGGCGCCAATGAAGTTAGTGCCGCAGTCAGAGCGAATGTGTTTGACCGGCCCGCACACTGAAAGGAAGCGCCAAAGCGCGTTGATGAAGCAGGAGGTTTCGAGGGATTCTATGACTTCAATGTGCACAGCGCTTATGTTCATGCAGGTAAAGATTACTTCCCACCTTTTACTTCGAGTGAAGCCGCCTCTGGTCTTGCGTGAGGAGACGTTACATGGACCAAACACATCCAGACCGGCGCTGGAGAACGGAGGATCTGTTGACAGATGATCGGCTGGCAGGTTAGCCATTTTCTGGATGCTGAGTGGAGCTCTGAGCCTTCTGCAGGTTATGCATTGGTGCCTATTAGTTATAGAAAACTGTGTGATCTGTGCTCGACCCATCCTAACGCTAAGCAGTAAGTCAAGTGTCTCTCCAAAAAAAACGAACCATAGTGCGTGGAGAAAAAGAGGGGGAGGCCAGGGATGAGTGCTCAGCCTCAAATCATGATTAATGTGGTTGACTAATTCATGTGTTGTTTTTAATGGTCTGTGGTGTACTAACAAACTATGACGCTATTACTATTGACTAAACATAACCCTCTGTGGTTTACTAAATTTCTGAAACTTTTTTTTTTTTTAAGCCAGTGGATACTGCTTTGTGGTACGAATTAGAGTACAGATACTACAGAGGGCTGAATGGGCAGGTTCCTAAACTATTAGGGTAAATTTATTTCCAACTCTAAATCCTGTGGATACCGCTTTGTAGTATAATTCGAGGATAGATATTGCATAGGACTGAACAGGCAGGACCCTAAACTACTGTACTATACTACTACTATCGCCTACTACCCCTTCTTGGGCTTAGGCCGCCAACAAAAGTTCTCCAAGCATCTCGGTCCTGAGCCAGCATCTCAAGCTGTCCCCAAGTGTAGCCCATTTTCTTGGCATCCGCCTCCCAGTCTCTGTGCCAGGTGTTTCGTGGTCAACCTCTCTTTCTTTTCCCTTGGGGATTCCACTTGAGGGACTGGCTTGTGGTGTTTGTGGCTGGTTTGTGGAGAGTATGGCCTATCCATCTCCAACGCCGTTGGAGGATCTCTTCCTCTACTGACTTTTGGTTGGTACATTTCTACAGTTCTTTGTTGCTGATGGTGTTAGGACAGTGGATCTGGAGGATTCGTCGCAGGCAGGTTACTTCTTCATCTCGATGGCAACTTGTGCAGTCTTTCCAGCTTCGAACATGGCCCTTATGTTCCATGTACTGATGGTGGTTGTAGCCCTGGTTGAAAGGATGATTTGATGAGTGGCTTCCGGGTGCTTCCGGCTTTCACCACCCTGCATCATAAATCCTTCTGACGAAGGTCCATCTTCTCCCCTGGGCGGGATATCATGGTTTCTCTTGGTTGAGTATCTGTAACAGGTATTGTTTTAAGGGGTGAGGTTGTTAGCCCCACACCCAGCCCCCAACCTGGAGGACCTGGTGTTGCCTTTCGTCGGACCTCTACCCCCAAACCTGCCCGGCTTGGTACGTCCTACCAGGGGTATAACGCCCGCCGGTATAGCCTCCAGGGTCATGGAAGTACACAAGCTTCCCCACCACGGCAAGGTAGCAACACAGAGGGAAGTCTAAACTACTGTATAAGGCTAAATTGTTTTAATATTAAAATCCTGTGGATACCGCTTTATAGTAAAATTAGTGAAGAAGTATTATAAAGGGCTCAACGGGTAGGTAGTCTGAGATACCGCCTCCTACGGGGAGGGACTGCTTGGTCAGATTGAGGATTCTGCGATACCGCCTAGTAGTGCTGCTAGGGACTGCTTGGGTAGATCCTTACTCTACGGCTACCAGTTACCAAGATAAGCTTGGTAAGGACTGAACGAGTAGAGTATAATAATTTGGACGAACGATTGGGAAAAGAGTCTCTGTTAAATCAGAGTTTGTTATTTTGTCCACGGATGGCCATAAAGATAGTCCATTAAAGGCTTAGGGACAAATGCTCAGAGGCTATTATATAAGATGGTGTCTATTTTGTTGATTTTATAACATCTGTTTAATCAGTGATACTAAAGGATCGTCATTCAAAAACAAAATACATACCTTTCTCAAAAACTGTTGAGGAAAGTAATTTAGGATAAGATTTAGAAGTAACAGATCAAACAATTAAAATAAAAAATATATATATTGCTAAGACAAACCACACACTTATATATAATATATGTAAAAGGGGTGAGTCAGGAAGGGAAGAAAGTATATTGTTGGAAGAATAAATCAAGTCGCTAAGAAGTGTTTGTGTAAGGGGAGAAGAGAAAAAAAGGGAGAATCACAGAGTTAATGTAGGGAGGAAAGGAAAAAGAAAGTTGAAGAGGAACAGAGCTAGGAGCTTGAAAATGTGGAAGGGAGTTGTACACCCCATGATAGGACACAATCAAATAATAATAATAATAACAATTACATAATTAAAAAAATAGACAGCTCCTTACTATAAAAAGTAACCTGGTAACCATCAGTGGTAGAAATACTGTGTATCAACAACCCCTTAAAATCTCAGAAAAATGGGAAAAAAGAACAGCGAACAAGGAACGAAAGAAAGATGATATTGTCCATGTTAGAGAAGGAAGGAGATAATTGGAGATTCAAGATTCGATTCGAAAAACTAAAACCACTACCCCTTAAAAAGTGTCCACCACCCTACCCCACAGTATTAGACCCACTGATTTCAGGAACAGTAGACATAAAAGGAGAGATAGAAATTGACAGGATGAGGATCATGGAGAAAAATGGGTACCAAACATACACATGAACTTAAGTTTATGAATGTTCTCATTCATCCAGGTCATGTTTAATCCGGCCAACAATTAAATCGAACGCAACTGGACTTCGTTTTGTCTGTGAGGACGTTTCGCCTCTTATCCAAGCGGCTTCATCAGTTTGTAACGCATCAGTCTGACTAGTCCGCACTAGTCTGACAGACACTGGAGTTAGACCCAGGTGTTTAACCTCAGTGGAAGTGTCCACCCACCAATCTCCTAAAACAACAGATCATTAGTGTAGCTTCACCTGACCATTGTTTGGGGCCTGTGAGTCATCTTGGTGGAAAATGGTCATTAGGGGTGGGTGGGGCCACTGGAGAACGACAGTTGTTAGGTATGATGTGCAGTTACCAGTGAACGACAGTCGTTGTGTTTGTTAGAGCCACTTGAGGTTTGTTTTGGGCGTCCTTTGTTGTTCACCCTCCTGGGAATGGCTTAAAGTGCAGCATTGTAGATGGGGGATAACTGATGTCTCAGGGCCCATCCACACGGGGACCATTTTCGAGTGAAACCGCATAGGTCTTGTGCGTTTAGGCCGACCGTAACGATGGATCCGGTTTTTTCGGTGCCTGAAAACGCACTTTTTTGAAACCAGGTCCCAGAGTGGAAAAGTCGAAAACGTTTCAGGTTTTGGATTCGTGTGGACACCAGAAACGTAAACGATGATGTCATCGCCCAGAGTCGGAGTGAAATAAATGTGGAGGATAGCCTTTAGAATGACTCTAGAAATAAAATAAATAATAAATATGGTCCCCTCCATGAGCTGCCACCTTAACGTGGTGGAGGGGTTTGCGTGTCCCAATGACCCTGGGGGCTATATTGTCGGGGGCTTCATGCCCCTGGTAGGGTCACCCAAGGCAAACAGGTCCTAGGCGAGGGTCCAGACGAAGAGTGGCTCAAAAAACCCCTATGATGAAAGAGAACTTTGGTACGGAGTTTCCCTTGCCCGGACGTGGGTCACCGGGGCCCCCCCCTGGAGCTAGGCCTGGGGGAAGGGCCCGTTGGCGAGCGCCTGGTGGCCGGGTCTACGCCCGCGGGGCCCGGTCGGGCACAGCCCGAAGGAACGACGCGGGACCCTCTTCCCATGGGTTCACCACCCGTGGGAGGGGCCAAAGGGGTCGGGTGCGATGTGAGCTGGGCGGCAGCAGGAGGCGGGGACCTGGGCGGTCCGACCCTCAGCTGCAGAAGCTAGCTCTGGGGACGTGGAACGTCACCTCTCTGGCGGGGAAGGAGCCTGAGCTGGTGTGCGAGGCTGAGAGGTACCGGCTGGACATAGTCGGGCTCACCTCGACACACAGTTTGGGCTCTGGAACCAGCGTCCTTCAGAGGGGTTGGACTCTTTTCCACTCTGGAGTTGCCCCTGGGGAGAGGCGCCGAGCGGGGGTGGGAATGCTCATCTCCCCCCGGCTTGGTGCCTGTACGTTGGGGTTCACCCCGGTAGACGAGAGGGTAGCCTCCCTCCGCCTTCGGGTGGGGGGACGGGTCCTGACTGTCGTTTGTGCTTATGCACCGAACGGCAGTTCAGAGTACCCACCCTTTCTTGAGTCCTTAGGGGGAGTGTTGGAAAGCGCTCCTTCTGGGGACTCCCTTGTTCTGCTGGGGGACTTCAACGCCCATGTGGGCAATGACAGTGAGACCTGGAGGGGCGTGATTGGGAGGAACGGCCCCCCTGATCTGAACCCGAGTGGTGTTTTGTTGTTGGACTTCTGTGCTCGTCATGGATTGTCCATAACGAACACCATGTTCAAGCATAAGGGTGTCCACATGTGCACTTGGCACCAGGACACCCTAGGCCGCAGTTCGAAGATCGACTTTGTAGTTGTATCATCGGACTTGCGGCCGCATGTCTTGGACACTCGGGTGAAGAGAGGGGCGGAGCTGTCAACTGATCACCACCTGGTGGCGAGTTGGCTCCGATGGCGGGGGAAGATGCCGGTCAGACCTGGCAGACCCAAACGTACTGTGAGGGTCTTCTGGGAACGTCTGGTTGAATCTCCTGTCAGAACGAGCTTCAACTCCCACCTCCGGGAGAGCTTCAACCATGTCCCGGGGGAGGTGGGGAACATAGAGTCCGAGTGGACCTTGTTCCGTGCCTCCATTGTTGAAGCGGCCGACCGGAGCTGTGGCCGTAAGGTCGTCGGTGCCTGTCGCGGCGGCAACCCCCGAACCCGCTGGTGGACCCCAGCGGTAAGGGATGCTGTCAAGCTGAAGAAGGAGTCCTACCGGGCCTTTTTGGCCCGTGGGACTCCTGAGGCAGCTGATGGGTACCGGCGGGCCAAGCGGGGCGCGGCTTCGGCGGTTGCGGAGGCAAAAACTCGGGTGTGGGAGGAGTTTGGTGAGGCCATGGAGAAGGACTTCCGAACGGCTTCGAGGAGATTCTGGACCACCATCCGGCGTCTCAGGAGGGGGAAGCAGTGCTCTGTCAACACCGTGTACGGTGGGGACGGGGCGCTGCTGACCTCGACTCGGGACGTTGTGAATCGGTGGGGGGAATACTTCGAAGACCTCCTCAATCCCACCAACACGCCTTCCACGGAGGAAGCAGGGTCTGGGGACTCGGGGGGGGACTCTCCTATCTCCGGGGCCGAGATCGCCGAGGTGGTTAAAAAGCTCCTCGGTGGTAAGGCCCCGGGGGTGGACGAGATCCACCCCGAGTTCCTAAAGGCCCTGGATGCTGTGGGGCTGTCTTGGTTGACACGTCTCTGCAGCATCGCGTGGACATCGGGGGCAGTGCCTCTGGATTGGCAGACCGGGGTGGTGGTTCCCCTCTTCAAAAAGGGGGACCGGAGGGTGTGCTCCAACTACAGGGGGATCACACTCCTCAGCCTCCCCGGTAAGGTCTATTCGGGGGTCCTGGAGAGGAGGGTCCGTAGGATAGTCGAACCTCGGATTCAGGAGGAGCAATGTGGTTTTCGTCCCGGCCGTGGAACTGTGGACCAGCTCTATACCCTTGGCGCGGTACTCGAGGGTGCATGGGAGTTCGCCCAACCAGTCTACATGTGCTTTGTGGACTTGGAGAAGGCGTTCGACCGTGTCCCTCGGGGAGCCCTGTGGGGGGTGCTCCGGGAGTATGGGGTACCGGGCCCGCTGTTACGGGCCATCGGGTCCCTGTACTCCCGGTGCCAGAGCTTGGTCCGCATTGCCGGCAGTAAGTCGAGCCTGTTTCCGGTGAGAGTTGGCCTCCGCCAGGGCTGCCCTTTGTCACCGATTCTGTTCACAACTTTTATGGACAGAATTTCTAGGCGCAGCCAGGGCGTTGAGGGGTTACGGTTCGGTGGCCTCAGGATTGCGTCACTGCTTTTCGCAGATGATCTTGTCCTGTTGGCTTCATCGGGCCGTGACCTTCAGCTCTCACTGGAGCGGTTCGCAGCCGAATGCGAAGCGGCTGGGATGAGGATCAGCACCTCCAAATCCGAGGCCATGGTTCTCGGCCGGAAAAGGGTGGAGTGCACTCTCCGGGTCGGGGAGGAGATTCTGCCTCAAGTGGAGGAGTTCAAGTATCTCGGGGTCTTGTTCACGAGTGAGGGGAGGATGGAGCGGGAGATTGACCGACGGATCGGTGCGGCGTCGGCAGTGATGCGGGCTCTGCACCGGTCCGTCATGGTGAAGAAGGAGCTGAGCCTAAAGGCGAAGCTCTCGATTTACCGGTCAATCTACGTTCCTACCCTCACCTATGGTCACGAGCTGTGGGTAGTGACCGAAAGAACGAGATCGCGAATACAAGCGGCCGAAATGAGTTTCCTCCGCAGGGTGTCCGGGCTCTCCCTTAGAGATAGGGTGAGAAGCTCGGTCATCCGGGAGGGGCTCAGAGTAGAACCGCTGCTCCTCCGCATCGAGAGGAGCCAGTTGCGGTGGCTCGGGCATCTAGTGAGGATGCCTCCTGGACGCCTCCCTGGGGAGGTGTTCCGGGCACGTCCCTCCGGGAGGAGGCCCCGGGGAAGACCCAGGACACGCTGGAGGGACTATGTCTCTCGGCTGGCCTGGGAACGCCTCGGGATCCCCCCGGAAGAGCTTGACGAAGTGGCTGGGGAGAGGGAAGTCTGGGCTTCTCTCCTCAGGCTGCTGCCCCCGCGACCCGACCCCGGATAAGCGGAGGATAGGGATGGGGGATGGGATAAATATGGTTATTTATCTCCTTTTGGATTGGTCTCCACAAATGAACCATTTAATGGGCGGGTAAGTGAAAACGCGCCGACCTAACATCGCACAACATTGAATATATATTCCAAAATTGATAATTTATAGTCTATCAGATTTTCTAATCAGTGCAAACTAGTTTACACGTTGGGATGCCAGGGTCCACGAGAGGAAGATGTTGGATGATGAATTGACTGCCTGTGTTTGACTTATCAACTGTCGAGTTGTTTAGGTAGTTTCATGTTGTTGGGGATCTGTCACTTAGCCATACTCTGCAACATGAAACTGTTTTTCGGTGGATTTCTGCAGCTGAAACAGCACCACACACAGGCCTGGAATATGTACTACAGCGTTTCTATAGCCAGATGCGATTCAGCAATCATTCCGTCGTTACGGAGAAATGTCTGGCCCCCCTGCTGAGAAAAATGGGGGGGGGGGGGGGGGGGGGGGTAAAGACAGTTTTCGAAAACTGGCTTTGTGTGGGTGGGGCCCCCCCCCTGTTGAGAGATGGCTTTTCCACTTTGACATAGATGGCTTCTTTTACCCCTCTTTCAAACCATCTGTCCTCTCTGTCCAGGATTTTGACATTGCTGTCTTCAAAGAAGTGGGCCTTTTCCTTTAGGTGTAAATAGACAGCTGATACTGGACCTGAGGAGTTTTCCCTTCTGTGTTGGGCCATACGCTTGTTTAAAGGTTGTTTAGTTTCAGAATCAGAATCAGAAACAAGTTTATTGCCAAGTAGGTTTACACCTACAAGGAATTTGACTTGGTGCAATTGGTGCAAGAGAAAAAAGCAGTATATACATACTGCTCCGAACAAATGACATACACCGTGTGCATATGAGCTCTGATGTTGCTACCCCTTTTGTCATTGTTACATTTACCTGTTCTTGAATGTCTCCTAACCAGTAGACATTTGCTGTGTCTGGCTCTGATACCACCATTTGAGATGTCCCTGTAGTGTCCATTAGTATGCCTTGAGGTGTGCATAATATTTGTATTCCTAATTTACATAATGCATCCCTCCCTATTAGATTGACAAGCGTGGTGTCCGATACCAAAATGGGTATTTTAGCTGTACGTCCATGTAATTGTAGCCCTAATGGAGCTGTCACTGGTATTAACTGCGTTTGTCCCGAGAATCCAACAGTTTTGATAATTTTTTTCGCCATTGGGAGGTGAGAGGCAGATACCGGAGCAACCTACACATGTGTAAGTTGCTCCAGTATCTGCCATCATTGGTGTGCCTCTATCATTTATTAGAACCTGCAGTATTGGTTCCTTATCAGCCTGTTTCGTAATTGCTACATGCTGACCCTCCCCTTAGGGATTCTCTGGGCAGCCCTAGTAACCTTGACCCATCCAGGGTCCTGCTGGGTACTGATTATATTCTTCCTGTCTTTGCTGTCTCTGTCCCCTCTATTGCTGAACTGGGTGGAAAGGAACTGTTGGACAGTTCCTTCTCATATGACCGTCCTGTCCACATGACCAACATTCATTGAACCTTCTAAACTGATTGGGTGGCCCCTGTCTTTGGCCATATCTTGGCTGACCCTGTGGTCCTCTGTATTGATTAAACTGTCTCTGCCTGTACCCATTGTTAGTACCCTTGTTCTCTATTCTCGGTGAATACATTAAAAGTTGGTGTGGTGGGTAACCCTTGGGTCTGAGGCTGTTGCACTAGGGGAGAGGACGCCTGCTGTGGAACTGCAGAAATGTTCATCTGAGGTGGGGGCTGCTGGACAACAGGTGTCATCGTGGCTGACTCTGCAACGACCGCCTGTTTTTTCTTGTCTTTGTCCTTTCTTGTTATTTCCTCCAACTGGAGCTGAGATAACTTTCTCTGCACCTCTCTGCTTTGTTCTTGCTTTTTTTTTTCATTTTGATGATATCTGTCCACTGCATGGACCAGATGATCGCTGAACTCTTTATGAGACTTTGATGAGATCAGTCCCACCACATCTTCTAGCTTGTTCCGAATTGAGCTAGGCATTATGGAGGTTCTAAACAGGATGGAGACCAGTGGGTCTTGCTCTGGGTCTCGGTCTGTTTCCAATCTCCATCTAATGACTTGCTTCTCCAGGAAGGATGCAGGATTCTCTGTCACCGATTGTGGCACCCCTCAGGTTCTTGTGGTCCACATGGGTTGGGTATTCACTTCTTAGCACCGCCCAGGTGTTTGATCGGTAGATGTCAAACGTTGTTCCATCAACGCCTTCATCCAGTAGATGTTGCAGACCCCCGTTTTGCAGTACACTCTCCATCTTAGCAATACCTAGCACTCTAGCCAACAAAGCCTTCAGGTCCACCACCGCCATCAACTTCCCTACTGTATTCTCCTCAAATATCCTGATCCACTTTGAAGCCCCATTGTGTATGTTAGGGAGTCTAGATACTAATCCCTCTAGGTCCTGTGATCCCCATGGGACATACTGAGCTTTTTGTCCTTTAACCAGAATAGGATAAACGCCTGCATAACTTTTTTTTCCTCCTCTCCTTTTGTGATTTCCTAAGTTCTTCCTGTAGTTCGACCACTAGGGGGCTGTGAGGGATGTCACTGCATCTGGGTGGTGGGCCCCCCTCCCAACTGCATTCCTTCTCTCCCTCCCTAGGTTTTCTAGAAGGTTTTTTTTCTATCTGAGTTGCTGAACCACCTTGTCTTACATACATATCATAACCCCTCCTATCACTATCCCTCTCATCTCTTTCACTTTCACTATCCCATTCCTTTACCGCTCCTTTAACCCCTTTGTAACAATCCATGTGTATGTGTGGTCCCCATTTTTCTCCATGATCCTCATTTTCTCTGTCAATTTCTATCTCTCCTTTTATATCTACTGTTCCTGAAATCAGTGGGTATAATCCTGTGTGGTAGGGTGGTGGACACTTTTTAAGGGGTGGTGGTTTTAGTTGTTCGGCCCTATTGACCATTTCTCTTGTTACCTTTTCTTTTTTCCTCCAATTCTCTCCTTCCTTCTTAAACATGGACAATATCAGCTTTTCTCTTTCCCTTTTCTCCACTGATTTCTTTCCTGTTTTGTTACACCTGTAATTTTTTATCATTACTTCCATCTCCTCACACAGAACCACATCAAATGTCCCTTCCTTTGGCCATTTTGTTCCTTGTGTAGCGGTTCTTTTTTCCCATTTTTCTGAGATTTTTATTATTTCATCTTTATTTAGTATTTCTACCGCTGATGCTGGCATGGTTACTTTATATAATAAGGAGTTTTCTACTTTTTGAAATTACTATTATTATTATCATTATTATTATTATTATTATTATTATTATTATTATTATTATTATTATTATTAAACCGTGTCCTAGCGTGGGGTGTACAACTCCCTCCCACCTGTTCTAGCTCCTAGCTCTGTTCCTCTTCAACTTTCTTTTTCCTTTCCTCCCTACTTAACTCTCTGTGACTCTCTCTCTCTCCCTTTTTTTTCTCTCTGGTGTTGCGGCTCCTCCGGAGCTGCTCGACCCCCACCTTTTCTGATTCCTGACTTCTCTCCTCCTTTCTAACCCCTGCTCTCTACAGACTTCCCAAGCCACTCTTCTTGACCCTTGTTACGTGCCAGGCAGCCAGGTACTCTGTGTGTTTGTATCTCCCCTCCCCTTTCCTGTGTTATTTCTTTCAGGTAATGGCTGCAGAGATGCTGCTCACCTGTGCAGACAGGCTATTGGAGGATTACCTAGTCTGTTGGCCAATCACAGCAGAGGAGAAACCTTAAAATGGAGGACGTCTCAGGCCTTCAGTCTTTTTGCACCTGCCTCTTGATTTGGCTGCACATGATTTTGCGGTCTTTGTATTTGTGTGTTCAGGTTTGTGTGGGAGGTTTTTGGGACTAGGTAAGACGGGGTACCCTTTACATTTTGAACACTCACGTAGGTGATTATTGTTATTCCACTAGGTTTATGGGTTGTGCCACCGCTGTATTGTTTTGTGGAGAGTCTCTTAGTAGACAAGCCAGTTAGGCATTTTTTGTTGATTTTCTTCCTCCAGAGGTAGCTCAGATAGGCCGTCTTTTGTTATATTACTTTCATTTTATTTGGCACAACCTCTTTGTCCCATCCTCCCTCACCTTAGCGTGTTTTCCTTTGTTACAATAAATTACGCTTGCTCATTTCCACAAGACTTGTTTGTTTACTGGTTGTCGTGTTGTCTGACACCTGGTTTTACCAGGTGGACGTAACACAATTGGGGGCTCGTCCGGGATACTTTTTCCTGAGCTAAGACAACCAAAAACTGATGAGTTGACGTGGTGGTGGCATTGAGGGTAAGCATGAGCTTTAACTTGCAAAACTTCCTTGAAGATCCCAGTTTTGAAAAACTTGACTTGTGTCGCAAAGATGACTTGTTGTGTATTGCAGCACACTTTAATATTGCTGTACAGAAGTATGGGGTTAAAATGGAAATAAAAAATAAAGTTCTGGAAAGGCTAATGGAGCTAAAGGTCCTTACAGACCCTATTGACTCTGTTCAGCCAGGGGCTGAGGTTCCTTTAGGGGGAGTTTCTGTGGTTCGACTAAGTGCTTCCTCTGACTTAAATGAAGAAGAGGGACCGCAGGTGGCACACCTCGGGTTGATAAAGCCGTCTGTGAGGCTACTCCGGCAACGTTGCCTCGTTTTGAGCCTTTCTCCCCAGAAAGTCCTGGTTTTAGTGGTGATGCTAAGCTAAAGGTTCAGTTAGCCCGGCTTCAGCTAGAGGCACAGGAAAAAGAGAGCAAACGCAAAGCAGATTATGACCTTAAATTACAGGTTCGCCGGTTGGAGATAGAGGCTGATAAAGAAGTCAAGTTACGGCAGCTTGAGGTGGAGGCCATGAGAATCTCCTCTGCACAGGTTATGGCACACGCACCTGAGAAATTCGCCTCTTCACAGACAGTTTTCCATAAACAAGGCTTTGACGTCAGTAAAAACATTGCTCTGGTGCCAACATTTCGAGAGACAGAGGTCGACTCTTATTTCAGTGCATTTGAGAGAATTGCAACCGCACTAAAATGGCCGACGGATATGTGGCCTATCCTGCTGCAATGTAAGCTTGTGGGTAAAGCACAGGAAGTCATGTCCTCTCTTTCTTTAGAGAATAGCTTGAACTATGAGGTGCTCAAAGAGTCTATTTTGCGTGCTTATGAGCTTGTGCCAGAGGCCTACAGGCAGAGGTTCAGGAATCATAAAAAGTCAAGTGGGCAAACCTTTGTTGAGTTTGCACGAGAAAAGGGGGTTCTTTTTGACAAATGGTGCAGTACGAATGAAGTCAGGAACAGTTTTGAATCCCTTCGTGAGCTGATGTTGCTGGAGGACTTTAAGAATGCTTTGCCTGAGAGGATGGTGATTTTCTTAAATGAACAAAAAGTTACTACCCTAGCTAAAGCAGCGGTATTGGCCGATGAGTTTGTTCTAACTCATAAGAATGTGTTTATGTCATCTTCCCGCCCTGACAGAGAGCCACTGTCACGCCCAATGAAACCTGATGCAGGCTACACTCCTTCTGAAAAGGGTAGGGGACTACAGCCGCCCCCTCATGGCCCTCGTGAGTGTTTCTACTGTCACAAGAAGGGCCATGTTCTTGCTGACTGTCTTTCTCTGAAGCGTAAGCAACAGTTCCCCTATAGCTCCTCCCAACCGAAAGGCATGAGCCTCATTAAGACGGTTTCTCTCCCTGTCACTGCAACATCACAAAATGATGCTGATGATGAACCTGATCCCTGTTTTAGGCCCTTTATTTCAGAAGGCTTTGTTTCACTAACTGGGGATCCAAAAGATCACCGGTCAGTCTCTATTCTGAGGGATTCAGGCGGAGCCCAGTCGATTATTCTAGAGGGCGTACTACCTTTAACATCCGAATCATCATGTCACTCAAGTGCAGTTGTGCGGGGTGTTGAAATGGGTTTCATACTTGCCCCTCGGCACAAGGTCCATCTTCAGTCTCCTTTGGTTAGTGGATTTTTTGAAGTGGCTGTTCTACCGGTCTTGCCCATTAAAGGTGTTGATTTCATCCTTGGCAATGACATAGCTGGAGACAAGGTTGTGCTTGTCCCTGAGGTGCTGGACAGACCTGATCTCAACCTTGAGTCTGACAACACCCCCACCCAATTGTGTTACGTCCACCTGGTAAAACCAGGTGTCAGACAACACGACAACCAGTAAACAAACAAGTCTTGTGGAAATGAGCAAGCGTAATTTATTGTAACAAAGGAAAACACGCTAAGGTGAGGGAGGATGGGACAAAGAGGTTGTGCCAAATAAAATGAAAGTAATATAACAAAAGACGGCCTATCTGAGCTACCTCTGGAGGAAGAAAATCAACAAAAAATGCCTAACTGGCTTGTCTACTAAGAGACTCTCCACAAAACAATACAGCGGTGGCACAACCCATAAACCTAGTGGAATAACAATAATCACCTACGTGAGTGCACAAAATGTAAAGGGTACCCCGTCTTACCTAGTCCCAAAAACCTCCCACACAAACCTGAACACACAAATACAAAGACCGCAAAATCATGTGCAGCCAAATCAAGAGGCAGGAGCAAAAAAACTGAAGGCCTGAGACGTCCTCCATTTTAAGGTTTCTCCTCTGCTGTGATTGGCCAACAGACTAGGTAATCCTCCAATAGCCTGTCTGCACAGGTGAGCAGCATCTCTGCAGCCATTACCTGAAAGAAATAACACAGGAAAGGGGAGGGGAGATACAAACACACAGAGTACCTGGCTGCCTGGCACGTAACACCCCCACCCATCTAAGTTCAAACATAATGTTTGGAACTCCATCATTCACTAGAACTACAAAGCACGTGACAAGGCATCAGCCATAACATTCTCAGACCCCTTTTTATGACAAATTTCGAGGTGGTAGCTCTGAATGATCAAAGACCAGCGCATGAGACGTTGGTTGTGATTATGCATCCTGGAGAGAAACACAAGAGGATTATGGTCTGTGAAAACCTGAATGGGCTTCACGCTGGATCCGAGATAAACTTCAAAATGTTGTAGGGCAAACAGTAGTGCAAGAGTTTCCTTTTCGATGGTAGAATACTTAAGTTGATGTGTGTTGAACTTTCGTGAAAAGTAACTCACAGGATGAGCGATGCCCTGGTGGTCCTCTTGTAGAAGAACAGCTCCAGCAGCAACTGCACTGGCGTCAACTTCAAGCTTGAACGGTAATGAGAAATTTGGTGCAGACAAGACAGGAGTGCAATACAGTAGACTTTTTAGACTCTCAAAAGATTGTTGACACTCACTAGACCAACTGAAGGGTTTTGAGGGACTGGTTAAGGTGGTCAACGGAGCAGCTACAGAGGAGAAGTTTTTGCAGAACCGGCGATAATAGCCAGCCATCCCAAGGAAGCGCCGCAACTCTCTCCTGGTGGTCGGTATGGGAAATGCAGTGATGGCTGAGATCTTTGCATCCACAGGACGTACCTGTCCCTGACCAACCTAGAGCACAGATAGAGCACAGTGCCTTTTCCAAATTCACATTTGGCGAGGTAAAGTGTAAGAGATGCACTGGACAGACGAGTGAAAACTTCCCTCAATGTAGCCATGTGACTGGGCCAATCATCTGTATACACAACAATGTCATCCAGATATGCTCTGCAGTTTGCCACTCCTCCCAGCACCTTACTCACTAGCCTCTGAAAAGTAGTGGGTGCATTGCACAGACCAAAGGGCATCACAGTGTACTGGAAGAACCCATTGTGGGTTACGAAAGCTGAAATCTCTGAAGCATGTGGGGTTGAAGGTACCTGTCAGTATCCTTTTAGCATGTCAAGTTTACTGACAAAGTTTGCTGGGCCGATTTCATCAATACAATCATCCATAAGAGGTAACGGATGTGCATCTGGAACAGTTACAGCATTTACCTTGCGAAAGTCGGTACAGAATCTTGGACTTCCATCAGACTTTGTATTTGTGTGTTCAGGTTTGTGTGGGAGGTTTTTGGGACTAGGTAAGACGGGGTACCCTTTACATTTTGAACACTCACGTAGGTGATTATTGTTATTCCACTAGGTTTATGGGTTGTGCCACCGCTGTATTGTTTTGTGGAGAGTCTCTTAGTAGACAAGCCAGTTAGGCATTTTTTGTTGATTTTCTTCCTCCAGAGGTAGCTCAGATAGGCCGTCTTTTGTTATATTACTTTCATTTTATTTGGCACAACCTCTTTGTTCCATCCTCCCTCACCTTAGCGTGTTTTCCTTTGTTACAATAAATTACGCTTGCTCATTTCCACAAGACTTGTTTGTTTACTGGTTGTCGTGTTGTCTGACACCTGGTTTTACCAGGTGGACGTAACACCCTATTATTAGAAATGTATTTTTAGGTTAGTTGTTAATTACAATACCTTTTCTTTATCTATATCTCTATCTATTATTATAGCACTCGTCCTATGCTCCTACTCTCAATTAATTAACTACTATGGACGAAGACAAACACAATTCTCTGACATTGCAGACCCTTTCTCTCTTGAAAGGCGGTATCTCAGATTTACGAACAGAAAACAAAGCTCCCGATCAAGCTTAACACAAAATAACTCTTCCAACCAAGTGAGGCCTCCTGTCAGAGGGAGTGTCTCAGACTTTTAATCTTAAAAATGGAAAATCATATGAGTATCGGTTACTCCTACACCTTATTCTAAAATACTTTCCTCAACAGTTTTTGAGAAATGTATGTATTTTGTTTTTGAATGACGATCCTTCAGTATCACTGATTAAACAGATCTTTTATAAAATCAATAAAATAGACACCATCTTAAGAATAGCCACTGAGTGTTTGTCCTTACGCCTTTAATGGACTATCTTTGTGGCCATCCGTGGACAAAAACAATAGTACTGTCCCTACTCTAACAATGAATTTAGTTATTTGATCGTTTCCCAATGCGTCCAAATTATTATACTCTACCCGAGCAGACCTTACCCAAGCTTATCTTGGTAAGCGGTAACCGCAGAGTTAGGAACTACCCAAGCAGTCCCTAGCAGCGCTACTAGGCAGTATCGCAGAATCCTCAATCTGACCAAGCAGACCCTCCCCTTAGGAGGCGGTATCTCAGATTACTTTTCTCAGTCTCTAAGTCTGACGAAGCGGCCCCTCCCCGTAGGAGGCGGTATCTCAGACAAACAATCCAATCTGACGAGGCAGACCCTCCCCGTAGGAGGCGGTATCTCAGATTTCCTCAGCCTGACGAAGCAGCCCCTCCCCTTAGGAGGCGGTATCGCAGACTACCTGCCCGTTCAGCCCTTTATAATACTTCTTCACTAATTGTACTATAAAGCGGTATCCACAGGATTTAAAATAAAAAAACAATTTACCCTAATACAACATTTACTAGGGACCTGGCGTTCTTCCAGTGCAATATCTATACTCGAATTATACTACAAAAGGACAGCCACAGGATTTAGGTTAGGAAAATTTACCCTACTAGTGTAGGGACCTGATCGTTCAGCCCTCTGCAGTATCTATAGTCTAATTCATACTACAAAGCGGTACCCACAGGCTTTAACAAAAATACAAACATTTCAGGAATTTAGTAAACCACAGAGCATTATGGTTAGACAGTTCAGTATATCACAGAGCATCATAGTTTGTTAATAAACCACAAAGCATTAAGGATAACACATGAATTAGTAAACCACAATAACCATGATTTGATGCTGAGCACTCATTCCCGGCCTCCCCCTCTTTTTCTTTACACACTGGTTTATTTTTTGGAGAGACACTTGACTTACTGCTTAGCGTTAGGATGGATCACACAGTTTTCTATAACTAATAGGCAAGAACGTCGTTTATAATGAGTGGCCACTCGTAGTGTGGTTGTGCAGACGCCAACCCGCGGCGAAGCAGTCGTCTTGGCCCTGTTTCTTCAATCCTGTTCGTGACGCCAAATTATGTGGTGGCTAAAGCACATATCTTAACAAAAGTACGAGAGTTCTGGGAGGCCGCAGTTTGAATGATCAAGACTTTATTATCGCTTGCAGCGAAGCAACACAGAGCCTAAGTCGGTTTGCAAAGTGACTGCCGCACATCCCCCGTGTGCCCCTTTTTGTCCTGTTTTCCAAACATGATGTCTTCACCTCAAACATTCCATACCATACAGAAATGGCCCTTCCTTCCTTTACTGCCAGAACCCATCACCACATATCATATAGTCAGCCCATCCTCCCCATGTCTGTTCTGACCACCTCTAAGCATTTAAGCAGGCACCTTAAATATAACATGGGGTAAACCAGGGGGTGAACCTTGGGTTGAACCCAGGGAGGTATTTAGGAGTGGGTATCTGTTTCTTCCACAGTTAGTTCATGCTTTACATGGAAAACCCAATGATTGTACTAGTTTTAACTTGGTTAATATCTTCCATAATAGGTTGGCAGATGGAGCTGAGAGCCGGATGGCAGAAGAGGATCAAAGAGGTCATGAAGGTGTGTCGATGTAGATGAGTTCAGTTACATACAATGGTGCCAGGCTGTGAAGAATCTTGAAAGAAAGGAGTAGAATCTTAATATCAATGCGTGATTTGATAGGGAGCTAGTGGAGTTGCTGCAGGGCAGGGGTGATGTGTTCAATAGATAATTCCGGTGGTGATATGAGTGGCTGCGTTCTGGAAGAGTTGGAGTTTATGAGGAGATTTCCGAGGAAGACCACAGACCACAGGAAGACCACAGAGAGAGTTACAGTAGTCCAGTCGGGATGTAATCAGGGTGTTTTCAAGGATAGCAGTCGAGGTTGGTGTAAGTGAGGGACGAAGACGATTGATGTTGCATATATGGAAGTAGGCAGACCGAGTAACATTATTGATGTGGGTCTCAAAGGATAAAGTGCTGGTCAAAATGACACCCAGGCTCTTTACCTGAGGGGAAGGGTCAACAGTGGCATTGTTGATGGACATGGAAAAAGTGATGAGTGTTACTAAGGTGGATTTGGTGCCGTTGAGAAAAACCTCAGTTTTGTAGCTGTTGAATTTGAGGAAGTTGAGTGTTCCATTCTGTAAGCGACTTTGGGTCCATGAAAAGCGCTATACAAATATAATGAATTATTAATATTATTAACCATTATTTAATTTCCAGTCGGCAGATGGAAAGAGCTTTGGGTGGTAGAGTGGCAGTGGGCTTAGTGGAAAGGTAGAGCTGGGTATAATCAGCATAACAGTGGAATTGAATGTCAAATTTCCTAAGAATGTAGCCTAGAGGCAAAAGATAAATAATGAACAGGAGGGGGCCGAGAACCGAGCCCTGGGAAACACCACTGGAGCCTGGAGAGGCGCCGGATCTCAATTTCTTGAGATGGACAAACTGTGTGCGGCCTGAGAGATATGATCTGAACCAAGCCAGAGGGATATCAGAGATTCTCATGGATACTACCCTGTCCACGAGGATGACATGAGAGAGGTGTCAAAAGCTGCACTCAGGTCAAGGAGAACCAGAATGGAAAGTTGTCCAGAGTCAGATGCCATCAGAAGGTCATTGGTGATTTTGACATGGGCTGTCTCAGTGCTGTGGAGGGTACGAAAGCTAGACTGAAATTTCTCGAAGAGATTGATATCAGACAGATAGGTGTTTATCTGACCTGCAACAGTTTACTCAAGTACTCCGGAGAGAAATGGCAGGTTTGAGATTGGACGAAAGATGTTTAAGTTATTTGAATCTGCGCCAGGTTTTTTGAGTATTGGAGTTATTGCAGCATTTTTTAATGAAGATGGAACAACACCAGAAGTCAGGGAGGAATGGAAACGTCAGTTATTAATGAGGACAAGGCAGGTAGGCAGACTTTTACCAGGTGGGTAGGTAAGGGATCTAACTGGCATGTGGATGATTTTGAATTAGAGATGAAACCAGTTATTTCCAAGACAGTTGGAAGTTTGAAGGTGGTGAATGGAGAGGCGAAGGAGAATTGTAGGCAAGGAGTGCAGATGCAGGGTTATTTGACGCAGTCAGGGTCTGATGTATAGTTTAAATTTTGGCACTGAAGAAGGTCATGATGGTATCACACTGTGTAACTGTGAGTAAGTGAGGTGGTAAAGCATCTGGTGGTTTCAGAATATTGTTGACAGTTGAGAATAGTGCTCTGGTGTTCCCATCAGCCATCTTGATTAAGGTTGAGTAGTATGAAGTTTTAGCTGAGGAAAGTGTATTGGAGTATGTGGTTGTGGTATATTTCTTTATGAACTGCAAGGCCAGATTTTACATAAAGGCGCTCCAGGCAACGGCCTTAGTTTTGAGCTGGCGTATTGCTGGTGTATACCAAGGAGCAGAGTGGGTAAAAGAAACAGACCTAGTTTTCAGAGGTGCAAGAGTATTTAGCAGGCCATAGAGTCCATCATTGTAGTGAGATACCAGTTCATCTGTGGTGGATAAATGGACTCTGCTAGGAAACGCATCAATTTCATTAGAGAGGGCCAGCAAGTCAATATTCTTAATGTTTCTCAATGTATTTGAACGAAGCATTTACATTGAAGGATATTAGCTTGTGGTCTGAGATCAGCAGATCAGAGGCGCAACAGTTGTGAGGGGTTACACCAGAGCAGCAGATTAGGTCAAGAATGTGTCCTTTGGAGTATGTTGAAAAGTAAATATGTTGTTGTAGTCCAAAGCTTTAAAGGCTTGAAGTAGAGTCCTTTGTAAAAGCATTGTAGATGTTGTCAAAGTGGATGTTGAAATCTCCCATTAATAGTAAATTTGGAGACATAGAACATGGGGTAGTTACGAGGGAAGAGAGTTCCAGTGGAAGGCGTTGTTTGTCTTGGGTGGTCGATAAATAGCGGCAAGGATAGTAGGAGTTGGGCCCTTGATTTGCAGGGAAATGGAAATAAATCAAGAGTGAAACAACACGTAATGGAAGATACTTTCCACTTTTCACTGTAAAATATCGCCAGAACACCTCCTCTGTCAGAGGGACTAGATTGTGATGAGTAGGTAAACCCAGGGAGAATAGTTAATAGTTGATTAAGGTGGAAAAAGTCATTAGGCTGTTACCATGTCTCAGTCAAGCACAAGAAATCAAATTTACGTTCATTCAGTAGATCATGGCGCAGAGGTCCCTGGCTGGTCAGTGAGAGGATGTTAAATAGCCCAAAGGTTAGCTTGCTGATGTGAGGGTCGGTGTTAGCTGACCTAGCTTGAATAACTTGGACACTACGATTAATAGTTCGTCCACCTTTGCCTGTGCATTGATTTGCAATGTGAAATAACATCATGAATAGGAAACCAGTTGTTCACAGCAATCGAAGTAGGTTTATAACAGCCAGTAGGAGACAGTACACCACAGGGAGGATGGCAAGTTTGATGAGCCGGTTGTTATGGATGTTATGTTATGGATCTTGCAAGCGGACTGGAGCCAGGTGTTAATACTGAGGATTCTGGAGAAACACCCACTTCCACGGGCATGAGATCATGGGCGTAGGTTTCGTTTGAAATGTGCTGGGGACAGAGACGCATTCGGAAGTGCATTTTCAGAAGTGCTGGGTACAATGACGCGCATTCATTTTTTACCCCTTTCGCGCAGGTCATGTTAATTAATAAAAATTTATACAAAAATGTGATGATGAAACACACACACACACACGTGCGATGTCTTGACTATGCTCACGCACAGAGCTCTAATACTTTTCATTGGATAATGTGATTCAGAAAGATGCAGTTCATGGCCGTGTCTACCTGCTGAATGTAACCGCTGTGAAATAATCGGGAAATAACATTTAATTTCTCTGATTAACGGCTTTATCGAGACCCTCGCTCGCTCTCTGTTAATCGTTATTCTATGTCTCTCTACCAAAGTGCTCTCTCTCCGTCTCTCTCTCGTCATCGGACACAAATCAAATTAAATGTTGTTTATATTTTGTGTAAATTAGGTTAATGCTTTTGTGTTTTCTTGTATTATCAGTTCAAGTTGTTGTACTTGCCTGGGGAAATCGTGGATATTGTAACGTGTTGGGAGAGTGTTTCCCAGAATGGATTGCGACATTCTGGCATTCTGTGTCATTACATGATATTGCTATTAGATAGGGTTTGGAGGCGAATGTTCAGGACATGGGTTGCATTTCACTGTTTCATTATGTTCACTTTGTTGACTGTTGTTTTTGGGATGAGTCAGGGAGCACCATTACTCAACGCACTATGGCATCTTGCCATACCACTACCACTCCGTTCGTGACGGCGTATAAAGTCCGCTTGTGACCCTGTCATTCTAAAGCCACTTCTAAGAGTAGAGTTCGTCTCTCTTTGTTGAGCTTGACGTATCTCAGACTGTATTTAATGACGCAGTGGTGAAAGACACCTGTTCGAGTCCCACACGGGGGATTCTTTTGATGAAAACTGGTAGGTACGCGTCCCCACCGTATTCTACGCGCCTGCATGAGATGGTTGTGGACCACTAATCCACACGTCCTTGCTACAGGTATCTAAAGTGATGGTTCGGAGTAAAATTCACCCTGAGGTAATTTCCACCAATAATCCAGCCAAATACCCTCTCAGATGCATTTTTAGCGACGGTCAATATTTAACAAGTTTAGGGGTATCAGCCGAATGGCTTAGTATTGGAGTGTCCGGTACTGTGTGTATATCTCGTAAATTACCCCACTAATAATGCATGGATTGTTACCCAACTTCTGTAGTAGTACATATATGGTCTGTACTCACAAAACGAGGCATTTTAAAGTTTGTAAGTACACCAGGAGTTTATTTAAAAGAGCACTTTTCTGATAGCTTCAACTAGCTGTTGCTAAGGCTACCGCTGCGTCGACGTCTCTTCCGTCTTTCCGGATAAGTTCGTAAAAGTCCTCTTCAAAACTCACAAGTGTAAGGAAAAAGTTAGTGAATTCAACACTCCATCTAATTTGAAGTATTCAATTATTCCAGTTGTCAATACATTTCGATGGAGTGTGCGCAGGATGCTCAACAGTGTATAGGTGTTTATTTATGTGTAATGTTTATAAAAAGTAATGCACATCTGTGTGGATGGCCCTCAACAACAAAACCTTGCTTTCAAGCTAAATGTTCTAAGGTATTCATTTACAAGGGAAACTCTTGTATAGGGTCGTTAATCCGTCGTCGCCAACTGCCAAGCTTTAATTTAAGATGTAAGGAAATTTGGAAATTAAGGGATTTCCTCAATGCGTGCGAAACTAAAAAGCAGACTTTTCTTTGCATGATTTACATAGATGGGTGGATGAGATTGGTGGCAGAAAGGAAGATAGGTCAATTGATTACAGATGGAGTGATTTAGTTGCAGAGGTTGATGGATCGATATAGATATTCTGTAATCCTGTCAACCAGTCTGAAAATCTGTGTATGAAGTGAAACAAATATCACAGGATTCAGGAAAACAAACTGCTCTTCCTTTCCTTTGCATTTATTAGAAATATTTCTGCATTTCACATGCATGCAAATCTTAGTTTAAAAAAACAAATTAGTCAAAAAAACAAATTAGGATGGCTGAGCGTAAGCATTCGATTCAAGACTAAAAGCTAAGGTACATGTAACGTATTGCAGTCAGCTATTCCACAAGGAACACATCTCAATGTCAGATTGAACAACAAAGCCGATAGAACAACAAAGGTAGGACAAAACATTTGGTGACCTTTTTTTTTATCATATGCACTAGTTACATGAATATATTCAATTCTAGCTGTCTGTCAGTACGTTTACATGCAGCAAGAAATTCGAATTTCTAATCGTATAAGACATCGTTCGGACTTTTTAAGTGCATGTAAACACCTTAATCCGACCTACTTCGGACCTACTTCGGACATCTCAAAATCGGATAACAACACCTGGATAATTCGTTCATAGTCGGACTTTTAACGGCATGTATACTCAGCAATCGGATCTGAATCGGATTTTGCATTCTGCGCATGCGCAGTGCCATTCTGCACATGCGCAGCGCCACATAGCGTCCAGAGTCAGCCCATGCTCCGGCTGTTAATCCGACTCTCTGAACGGCATGTATACTCGGACAAGTGATCCGGTCTTACGTATGTCATTATCTGATCCGATCAGAAATTCGAATTTCTTGCTGCATCGTACTGAATGATGGACAAACTGCATGTAATGTAGGCAATTTTCAGTTTTCTTTTTTAATGCTCAAGGTGTCAACTGATGAAGGGATGTTTGTTTGTGTTACAGGATGCAGGAAAACATACTTCTCTTTCTGAGTCTTTCAGGTCAGACTTGTGTGTGTGTGTGTCACTGTATTTTTCTGTGTCTTATGGGCTGTTTCTGGCTTCCTTAATTTAATTACCAAGCCCAACTCTGCCTGCTTAGTCTTATTCAGAAATTTCAAGCAGGCCGAAGTCAGTACTAATCCTTATCAGTCCTCAAGTTATTATTTACTGTTTCTAGCTTTCATGGAGTCCCAACTCTTCTAACTGCTTTAGGATCATCTCTGCAAGCTGAAATGGGCCCAGCATTTAATAATGTGTTCCCAGTATTATTAGTATTAGTAGTACATACAGCACATACAGTTATGTGTTTGATCATCACAAAGACAGAGAGTGAGTGAGTGAGTGAGTGAGTGAGTGAGAGAGAGAGAGAGAGAGAGAGAGAGAGAGAGAGAGAGAGAGAGAGAGAGAGAGAGAGAGAGAGAGAGAGAGAGAGAGAGGATAGGAAGATAGAAGACAGTTTTTACCACAAGCTTTCATAAGGAGATAATTGAAAAATGACTGCATAGAGCTAGTGTTGAGAGCGGGCTGTTGGTTATCTGTGGAGTAGGTGCCAGATATCTGTCCCATGAGTAGAGAAGCATTGAGAAGAGAAGAACAAGCAATGGTTGATGGTTGATGGTTGAAAAGCTGATGGTTTTGGCCAAAGAAACTTACAATCAATACAATTTGGGGGTTTAACATCTGGACAGATGGAGGTGGGGGATCAAGGGGATCGGAAGATTCTAAGGTTAGTGGATGACCAGCTCTGTGCACCCACTCTATCCACTGAGATACTGCCGCCACACATATGGTTTTGCCATCCGACTGCAGAGGAGACAATTTAGTGATAACAGATTATTAGTCATCACATAGGCCCAGAGAGTTTTCAGAAAACAAAAAGCATGTCTGTTTGTCTGTCTGTGTGCATGTCTGTATCTGTGTAATATGGTGAAGTTGTGCCACATACCACACCATGCACAACAAGCACATCTAGCCACAAAGCTGGAAATGTTTGCAGTTGTTACCCTGCTGTGGTTCTCTCTACCTCCACCTTTGATTCCCTGAGGGGTCTCTCACCCATGCTAATATTGTCTTGTAATAACAATGTATTTGTGTTTTTGTGTGTGTCTGGTGGTTTTCCCTGCAGGGCTCTTCCTGAGCCACCATGACTCACTTCCCATTACCCAAGGCTACTACTTTGTGGACCAGTTGCTGACCTGGACTGAAGCTCAGCAATACTGCAGGGATCGGAATGGGGACCTGGCCACCATATACAACGCATTGGACGTCCAGAGCCTGCAAGAGTTGGCAGCTGACTCAAACTACCGCAACATGTGGATTGGACTTTTTGATGACCGCACCAGTTGGAAGTGGTCCCTCGGGAACCAAGACTACAAATTTGGCCAAAACTATGGAACGTGGCACGATTTTGAACCAAACTACCACTACTCCAGAGAGAACTGTACAATTATATATGACGGTTACTGGTCTGATGTAGACTGCGCAGCTCTAAATACTGCAGTGTGCTTTGACAGTGTGCTGCATTTTTATTATTATTGCTGTTGTTTTAGCAGTACTAGATAGATGGCTATAGGGACACATTGATAACATAGACGTGAGCTATACTGGTCACATTAGCCATGATTTTATTAAAGTATACATTAAAAGAATATGGACAGAGATATAGCATTACTCTGATGTATTATCTAAGGTATCTTTCCTTTTTTCCTCCTCATTCTGTTTTAGATAAAGAACCCCACTATGTTTATTACCCAAACAATGTGACCTGGTACGAGGCGTTGCAATACTGCAAGACGCATCACACAGACCTGGCCAGCATTCGAAACGCGACTGAAGAAAGCAAAATATTGGCGCTATCCGGAGGAAAGACATGGATTGGTCTCCACAGAGATCCATGGTCCCACTGGTCTGATGGAAGCAGATATACTTTCATGAATTGGGGTGGAGGTGACCCAAACGAATCTGGAGGGAAGGTCTCTCCACGTTGTGCAAATATGTGGGTCCCCACAGGGGAATTTTTTGATAGTGGATGTGAATATATGTACAACTTTGCCTGCCAGGGACCTCTGAAGCAACGCTCAATTCTCAAGTTGAGGATCAGCTCTGAAGCCGACATGACGGATCCTGAGGTGGGACGCCAGGTCTTGGAACAGGTATGGTGTGTTGCTGAGGTTGGAGCAAAGAGGAAATCACATGCTTGTCTTTAATGTGCTTTTTGCTGCTGGTGATATAAACTCACTTCTGTGTTGGTCTGAAGCATGTCAAAAAAAAGGGTCACCCATGGATCCTACTAACACCTTGTCTCTCCACCAGCTCTATGTGATACTGGCCAAGGCGGCGGAGACTAGAAATATCAGCTGGCTTGTCAAGGATGGACAGGTGTTTCACAGGGAGCAGCCCAGTCACACATGAGAAGAGGTCATTACTGTGGTGGCGTCTCACCATATGAGCTGTGTTCTGGGCTTTGTGTATTGAAATAGACCTTTAGTCATTTAGCAGATGCTGGGCTCCAAAGCGGTCCACCATTAGGCTGAGAACAACAAATGCAATTGGAATTGTGCTGTACTGTGTGGGTTTATCTATTAAAACATTTATGTGTTCCCTATCATATTGTTGTTATTATGCAGCAGTTATTTTTTGTATTATTGCTAGTATGAGTAGTAATAGTAGTAGTACCACCACCACCACCTGGGGGTGCTGTGGTTTCCACAAAATGTTTGTGTTGACACTCGGTCCTTCTCCATGACCAAGGAACGGCGCTGCACCTGGAGTTTGTTTGCGGGCCCCGCCCTGTGAGGCAGGCAGCCCGCTGCTGCTAGCTGCTAACTACCAGCTGCTAACTACTAGCTGCTAGCCCGTAGCTCCCAGCTCCTAGCATAGGATGGGTTAAATACAGATAATTAATTTCACAATGGAGATGAACACGCATATAAAAACAAAATTAGTATAATACAACCCATTCTACTCCATTTGCTCACGATGACAAATAAAGCATTTAGTTTTTTCATCAAATTCTTAATACACACATTCATTATTGACAACACAGAATTTGGGGGGCATTTATCACACGCTTTTGGCCAAAGCAACTTAGAATCAGTTCATTTGTGGGGTTTGACACGTGGAGGTGGGGGATCAAGGGGATCGAACCGCCGACCCTAGGGTTAGTGGACGACCTGCTCTGTCCACCCGCTCTATCCACTGAGCTACTGTATTTGAATGGTTAATGAGATTATGTAATTGAAAATATTGGAGATCATCAGAGCTGCATGTGTACATGTATGTGTGTGTGTGTGTGTACATGAGCACGTGTCGGGGACATAATCATCACTCATTTTTTTATAACAATTAATTTAATGGTGAGAGTCCAATCCAGCTCGATCCATATAACATTTGCAAGCAGTACTGCTACATACATACATACATACATACATACATACATACATACATACATACATACATACATACTTAAGGCAGTGTTTCTGCTTCGCCAGTCGGCAGCGGTGTAACCCCTATTCATCGATTAGTTTTTTAATTTTATTGCTTTTTTATGATCACCACCGGCTCAAAGTCACAACACATTAAGGGACACCATACTAAGTACTATGGGAACTAATAACATTTATTTGCAACAAAAAGAAGTGCAGCACAAACAAAGGCTGGGATCTTGTGCCAGGGAGTTGAGAGAGGGTTAGGGCGCCGCACCCACAGCTTCAGGCAGGTGCCCTCAATCATCCCTTAGGAAACTACACCTTAAAGGAAAATGCCACTGTTTGTCCATACTGAACTACGTTCTTCCCTGATCTTAGACGATATGATACATACCTCTCTCACTTTCGTGCATGCACTCGATCGCTATGGCGTGTAGCGCTACTTCGATAGCATGTAGCTTGGCCCAGTATATTCCTTAGGATCCAAACGGGGGTGAAGTTAGCAACGTGACCTGCACGCCATCGCCTGCACTACCTGTAGTAGTTGAAGTAAAAAGTCATGTTGGTTCTATTGACGGAAGTAACAGGGGGAGGGGGAAAGGATCTTTTAGGAGTGATATTACTGCGCCGACGTTGAAGTGCTCCCAGGTGTTATTTCGCCATACATTATAGTTATCCTTTTTTATCCGCTTACAAAATTGCCATGTTTCATTTTGTGTAACCATACTTGGGTCGTGTAACTACTCATGTAACCGTATTTAAATAGGGAAAACGTGGAAGTGCGTGGTTGCTTCTAACTTCACCATGTATCAACTCATCTAAGATCAGGGAAGAACATAGTTCAGTATGGACAAACGGTGGCATTTTGCTTTAAACATAGAGACATGGCAGGCACATACAGAGGGATAGAAACAAAATATATAATGACACGTAACACCCCCTCCCTTAAGATGACAGCCATGCTGTCAGCATTGACATGTTAGGTTACACGTGAGAGGGCATCGGCCACAACATTATCACACCCCTTCTTGTGCCGAATCTCTATATTAAAGTTCTGGGCCATTAGAGCCCACCGCATGAGCCATTGGTTATTGTTGTACATGCGGTTTAGGAAAACTAGAGGGTTGTGATCAGTGAAAACCAACACCGGCTGTGGCGTTGAGCCAACATCAGCCTCAAAATGTTGGAGGGCCCAAAGCATGGCTAAAGCATCTTTTTCAATGGTGCTATACCTACATTGGGCTGCAGAGAAGTTTTTTGGAAAAATAGCAAACGGGATGATCGATACCCGAAGAATCCTCTTGCAGCAGTACAGCACCAGCACCAGTCCCATTTGCATCAACCTCCAACTTAAACGGCACTGCGAAATTAGGAGCCAACAACACTGGAGAACTGTTTAGTTGTGAGATCATCAATATGTCTTTAAAAATTCAGGAACTCATCAATGTGGATCCCCAAGAATTTTGTAGAGCCGACTCTTTCAATGTTTTCTCTGTTTATTTTTGGACAAATTTGTTTAATGTAATTTTTTTATGCGAGCGGAACACAATGTGGTTTGTTTTATTGACATTTAGAGAGAGTTTGTTGCATTTAAACCATGTGTCTATTTTCACTAACTCACTATTTATGATTTGTTCAAGTGTGTTTGGATTTTTGTGGGAAGAAAACAAGTTTGTATCATCAGCAAATAATACTTTATGAAGTATGGACGAGGTATTAACAAAGTCATTTATATACAAGATGAAGAGGAGCGGCCCTAATTGATGGGTTAGTATGATGATTTATGGTTGTTAATAAGAACAAATTGATGTCCTCCAAACAGGTAGCTGTGGAACCAATCTAACGCTAGGCCTCTAATACCATAGTGTTGTAATTTATTGGTTAGAATGTCAATCTTAATTGTATCAAAAGCTTTAAATACGTCCAGAAAAATGCCAATACCGTAGTCGCCTTTGTCAATTGCATCATGGATTTTATCAGTTAAGTCAAGTACTGCCATATATGTAGTATTTTTCTTTCTGAATCCATACTGTGATGGGACAATGATGTTTAGCTTGTCAAGATAGCTGTTGAGTTTGTTGTAAACTACTCTTTCCGCAACCTTGGAGAGAGTAGGCAAGATTGATATTGGTCGGTAGTTGCTCAGATCGTTCTTATCCCCAGATTTAAAGACTGGTGTGATTTTTGCAATTTTTGCCAGCACTACTTCAGAGAGTAGAGATAGATTGATACAGTACGTAAGAGGTGCAGTAATTATGTTGGAGATGCTTTTCAGAATTTTACTTGAGATTCCATCTGTTCCAGCTGAGTTTGAACTCTTCATATTCATGATTATTTTGTATACTTCATCACAGTTAGTTGGATTCAGGAAGAAGGAGCTAACAGGTACCTGTTAGATAGTCTTTAAAGGAGGCATCCTGAGGCTGACTGATTTTACTGGATATGTTGCTACCAATGGAGACAAAGTAGTCATTAGAGTTGTCGGCAAGACTGTTGTTTCTGGTGACATTGTCTGTATTGTTATCATGGTCAGGGAACACAGGAGTTTTTTGGCCTCTGTTCAAGATCTTATTTAGTACTCTCCAAGATTTCTTGGAATCACCCTGTGATTCGTTTATCAATTTGGCATAATGATTACTGTTCCTCTTTCTGATAATATGTGTAAGTTTATTTCTATAATTTATATGTGCATTTTTATTATTATAATGAGGTTTATTTATGTATCTTTTGTATAATTTAGGGTCTCAAATGCAGCATCAGCATCACTACAATTGTATATTCTATACCATGCCTTGGTCTGCAGGTCCTCACCTAGACGTTGTATTGTTTCTTCATTGAGTATTTTTATTTTTATTTTATGGCGAGTAGGTGAGGGCCTAGCAGGAAGGTCAATAAATAATACAATAGGTACAAGTGTAGAGTTTTGAATATTTCTGATGAAATTATCAATAATTGACTTGGTTGAGTGAGTGACTCTGGTGTGAGTATTTATTGTGGGGAAGAAGGATGAAGAGTGTAGTGTATTTATACAGTCATTCTTAGCTGCATCATCCCTAGAGAGATCAGCATTGAAGTCGCCAAGGAGGACACAACTTTTATTATTATTGTTTATAGAAAATAATGCTTCCTCCAGTTTGGCGCTAAAGATTTTAAGATCAGCATCTGGGGGGCGATAGATTACACAGATAATAAGGTTTTTCCTGTTTTTACCGCTTATTTCAACAAAAAGAGAGTCACTGTGGTTGTCTGCTATGACAATGTCATCACAAATGTTCACATTGTATGTGGAGGAAATATATAGGCACACACCACCACCAGATCTGCCACATCTGTTCTTGGTAAACAACTTATAGCCATTAAGATTTAAGATGTCAGTGTATGACCTATCGTTCAGCCAAGTTTCACTACAACCAATTACATCAAAGCTGCAGCCTGTGTTTGTAAGGAGAGTAACTAGATCACCATGGTGCTTGTTCAAGCTCCTGATGTTTAAATGCAAGAAAGAACAATTGTTTATATTTGTTAAATGTTTTAGTTGCTCGGGAATATACAGATTACAGCTTATATTTCTATGATAGTCAATACAATATGTCACCTCGTCTCCTTCACTGTCTAGTTCATTAAAAGCTATGTACAAGGTAACTAATGAGGTTTACTGAGATCCTGCAACAAAGACACACACTTAACCACATGTACATACACTCATCCATTCCAAAGCCGGCCTGACAGACATACACACATATACCCACACACTCAGACACAAAGACACACACTGTGGACATTACCAGCTGTATTGTCATAGAGCAGACAAAAAGACAATGGAGGGCCTCGTCCTACCCAGTCAGGACCAGGCCTTCACTACCACCTTGGCTTTGAGGGAACGCAGTTGAATTGCCTCAGGGTATCGAGTTGTAGCACACATTAAAGTCAGGAGAAACTGGGAACCAGCTTTTGACTTGGGTAACGGGCCAACACAGGCAATGATGAGTCTCTCGAATAACTCACCCATCACAGAGATAGGATGAAGTGGAGCCTGTGGAATCACGTGGTTTGGTTTCCCAACCAACTGACATGTATGACATGAGTGGCAGTGTCTTGAAACATCTCTTTTCAAACCAGGCCAGAAGAAATGTTTCAATATACCATGACCAGACAAAACATTATCATGAGCTAAGCTCAATATCTGTGCACAGTAACCAGCAGGGACAACAATCTGATATGCAGTATTACACCGACTGTCATCAGCTGAAGGAGCCCATTTACGCATGAGAATACCATCTTCCCAGTAGTAAACCACTTGAGAGGCACCAAGCTCATCTTTAGGCAATGCTGCTGCTACACACTTAGCCGAAGAAGGATCGGCCTTCTGAGCCTCTATCAGCTGCTCCCTGCCAACCTTTAAAGTGATGGTTCGGAGTAAAATTCACCCTGAGGTAATTTCCACCAATAAGGGCCTGTGTCCACCAATCGCGTTTTTTGCGCCGACGGCGACAATTTTCAATACAAAGTCTATGTAGTTCAGCGTTCACAGCGCTGAGCGCCCTCGGCAGAAAAAAGTTCTCGGCGCTGACCGTTTTTTACCGCAGCGCTCAGAGCGCTCAAAGTTGAAATCTGTTCAACTTTTAGAACAGCGCTGGGCTCGTCAATGTCACTTCTCTCTCGACGACCAATCATAATTAAAGAGGGGGCGGGACATACGCAGAAACACAACACAACAATGGCTGAAGAAAAGTTGATTCTCGCCGTCACTGACAACCCCGAGTTGCTTTCTATCGCGGTTGATGTCGTGTACCTAGGTGCGCCTAGGTGACGGTCCAAGATGGCGCCGCCCATGGCTGCCATAGCGCTACTCTGTGTCGTGTTTTGTTTGTTTTGTACTGTTCCAGTGTCCTGTTGGACTTCTTACACAAAAGAGGAACTACTGCACTTTAAGGATCTAACCCCACCGGACATTTATCCCGAACTACTCACCCGTTCCACGTACATTCTGGATATACTTGTGAGGGGTACTGCGTTTTTCGCCCGTGCGGCTAAGTGGACCAGAAGACAGCGGGGAAGGAGAGCTGGCTCTCTGGCTCGCCTGCGTCGGAGGGGAACGCGTCCACCTCTTCCAGGTATTTTCCTTGCCAACGTGAACTCTATTTTCAATAAAATGGACGAACTCCAGTGTCTAGTAGCTAGGAGCAGGGACTTTCACTCCTCGGCTGTGTTTGCGTTTGTGGAGACCCATCTGTCGCTATCTATACCTGACGGGGCTGTGGAGTTGGAAGGCTTCACTATGTTCCGGGCGGACAGGGTCTTCGAGGCAGTGAACAAGTCGCGTGGAGGTGGATTACTGTTTTTTGTGAACGATCGCTGGTGTTCGGATGTAACAGTGATTCTCCAACACTGTTCCATTAATATAGAATCCCTCTTCATCCTCTGTCGGCCACTATACTCCCCACGCGAGTTCAGCTCATTCATTCTCGGGTGTGTTTACATTCCGCCGGCTGCTGACGTCACCGCAGCAGTAGACACACTGGCTGGGCAGATAACGAGTGCGGAACGCCAGCACCCGAACAGTCTCGCTGTAGTTTTGGGAGACTTCAACAAGGCTAATCTTAGCCGGGCTCTTCCCAAATACAGGCAGCAAGTCACATGCACCACCCGTGGCGAAAACACCCTCGATCACTGCTACTGCACAATCCGTCAGGCATACCATTCGGTCCGACGTGCTGCGCTGGGCAACAGTGACCACGATCTCATTCACCTGATCCCTCGCTATAGGCAGAGATTGAAACTCTCTAAACCTATAGTGAGTCGGTTCAGAGTGTGGTCCAGTGAAGAACGTGAGAGACTACGTGCCGGGCTGGAGTGGGCAGGCTGCGACCAGGACTTCGAGTGGGCGGGGCCAGAAGCTGGAAACAACCTGGATGAATACACAGATACTGTGTCATCATTCATCGGCTTCTGTGAAGAGGTGTGTGTCCCCCTCCACTTCAGGAAGTCTTATAACAACGACAAGCCCTGGTTCTCAGTTAAACTCAAGCGGCTGAGGCAGGAGAAGGAGGCGGCCAGGCGCAGCGGGGACGGTGATCTGTTCAAGAGGGCCAAGTACAAGTTCGCCAAAGCAGTGAAGGAGGGAAAACATCATTACGCAGAGAGACTGCAGCAACAGCTTTCTGAAGGGAATCCCTCCTCCGTCTGGAAAGGCCTCAAGAAGATCACCAACTACAAACCAAAGCCCCCGCAGGCGCCCGACAGCCTCCCCCTTGCCAACGAGCTCAATGAGTTTTACTGCAGGTTCGAGAAGGAGTTCCCCCCGGCACCCTCCCTCCACACCCCCGGGCCACAACCACCCCTGCACCCCAGTAGGGTCATCAACCCCCCTGCTACTCCTCCCACGCCCCCTCCCCTCACTCCCCTCTCTCCCTCCTCCTCACCTCCCCTCTCTGTCACAGTGAGGGAGGTGAAAAAACTGTTCAAGGGTCAGAATCCCCGGAAGGCGGCCGGTCCGGATTCCGTCTCTTCATCAGCCCTGAAGCATTGCGCCGACCAGCTGGCCCCGGTGTTTACCAACATCTTCAACGCCTCACTGGAGCTGTGTTACATCCCAGCATGCTTCAAGGCCTCAACCATCATCCCCATACCCAAGAAGGCCAAGGTCACAGGCCTAAATGACTACAGACCGGTCGCCCTGACCTCTGTTGTCATGAAGGTGCTGGAGCGCCTTGTCCTGGCCCACCTGAAGTCCATTACGGATCCTGTACTGGACCCCCTGCAGTTCGCATACAGAGCCAACAGATCCACGGACGACGCGGTGAACATGGCTCTGCACTACGTACTGGAACACCTGGACACTGCAGGGAACTACGTCAGGATTCTATTCGTGGACTTCAGCTCGGCCTTCAACACCATCATTCCTCACACCCTGGAGCGCCAGCTATCCCTGCTGCAGGTGCCGGTCTCTACCTGCAAGTGGATTACCGACTTCCTGACCAACAGGTCTCAGCGGGTGAAGCTGGGGAAGAGCATTTCCAGCTCCAGGTCCATCAGCACTGGCTCTCCGCAGGGCTGTGTCCTGTCTCCCGCCCTGTTTTCCCTGTACACCAACAGCTGCACCTCCCTCCAACCGTCGGTCAAGCTCCTGAAGTTTGCAGACGACACCACCCTGGTGGGCCTCATCTCCAAGGGGGACGAGTCTGCATACAGGAGGGAGATCGAGCGGCTACAGAGCTGGTGCAGCTGCAACAACCTGGAGCTCAACGCGCAGAAGACAGTGGAGATGGTGGTGGACTTTAGGAGGAACGCAGCCCCACTCATTCCCATTATGCTGGGTGAAACCCCGGTTGCCTCCGTGGAGTCTTGCCGCTTTCTAGGCCTGACTCTCTCCCGGGACTTGAAGTGGGGGCCGAACATCACGGCCCTTCTGAAAAAGGCCCACACGAGGATGTTCTTCCTTCGGCAGCTTAAAAAATTTAGGCTGCCGAGGAGGATGATGACTCAGTTCTACACCGCCATCATTGAGTCCATCCTCACCCACTCCATCATCACCTGGTTCCCTGCTGCGGTGGTCAAGGACAAGGCCAGGCTGCAGCGGGTGATTCGATCGGCGGAGAAGGTGATCGGCGTTCCCTTGCCCTCCCTCAAGTCCCTACATGACACCAGGGCTCTGAGAAGGGCAAAAAAGATCATGGCCGACCCCTCGCACCCAGGTCACAACCTCTTCACCCCGCTTCCTTCTGGGAGAAGGTTGCGGCTGCCTGGAACTGCTAGGACCCGTCACAGACTTAGTTTTTTCCCCTCAGCCGTCAGGCTGGTAAACGAGTCTGGCTACCAACCCCCCCCCCCCCCCCCCCCCCCTTCCCTCCTCCCTGTGATACTGGTCCAGGACTAGTAATCACACTGGACTCAATTATGCACTTGCACTTTACTCTGTATTCTCTGTATCCTATACCTCATCACCCATCACCATGTTCTCTCAAATTGTCCTGTTACTGTCCTGTTTGCACTGTCCTGTCCTGCTGCACTGTATTCGTTGATGCACACATTGGAACGCTGAGTCAAATTCCTATTTTGTTTAGCAAAAATGGCAATAAATTGTTCTGATTCTGATTCTGATTCCCACTTTTTTTTTTTTTCGCAGGCTCCGTCATGTCCGTCATGTCAAACGCTGCTGCAAGTGCTAATAGGCGAGCTCTTTCCATTTTTTTTAGATAGTTTGTAAAATGTATGGTAACATCAACTGTGTAAACAAGGAACGAATACGGAAGTGTCCTGAAACCTCGAAACCTGGCAACCAGCTGATCAAAGCGCTGACCGAAGCGCTAGGAAAAGGAGGTTGAAGGCGCTCTCAGCGCAAAATACGCGATTGGTGGACACAGACCCTAATCCAGCCAAATACTCCCTCAGATGCATTTTTAGCGACGGTCAATATTGATCAAGTTTAGGGGTATCAGCCGAAAGGCTTAGTATTGGAGTGTCCGGTACAATGTGTGTATCTCGTAAATTACCCCACTAATAATGCATGGATTGTTACCCAACTTCTGTAGTAGTACATATATGGTCTGTACTCACAAAACGAGGCATTTTAACGTTTGTAAGTACACCAGGAGTTAATTTAAAAGAGCAAAAAAAGCTTCAACTCGCTGTTGCTAAGGCTACCGCTGCGTCGACGTCTCTTCCGACTTTCCGGATAAGTTCGTAAAAGTCCTCTTCAAAACTCACAAGTGTAAGGAAAAAGTTAGTGAATTCAACACTCCATCTATTTTCAAGTATTCAATTATTCCAGTTGTCAATACATTTCGATGGAGTGTTGAATTCACTAACTTTTTCCTTACACTTGTGAGTTTTGAAGAGGACTTTTAGGTTATGTTATTAAGTACTGCAATGTCAAATTATTTCATTTGAGTTAAAAGCCATATTTGTGTGTGTCAAGAGAGATATTATCATTTATCTTTCTTTGTCTGTCTAGAACCATGGCAATCATCATGACAAAACCATCTTTGCTTGCAAAATAAAGTCAAGTAAATGAATCCTGGTTTCCTGGTGGTTTGTGGCTCCAGTAGATCCTACTCTTCACTACATTATGAATGTACGTTATCAACCTTATAGACTGTGCTGGAAGATAAACTATCTCGCCACCATTTCCGAACACCTCCGTCTCCCTTGTGGATTCATTCTAAACACGGCCGCCCACCAAAAAGAAATAACACAAAGCAGAGTAGTGGGTCGTTGGAGAGGGACAGAGGGTTACAGCAACATACATACATACACACACATGCATAGATATTTACATACGTGTGAGGGCTGGAATCTAAATTGAAAGCAATGACCTGTTAGGTAGGGTCAGAGGTAGTTCCCCGCCTTCATAAGGACAGGTGAGGGCAATTAGTGCCTCTTTGTCTGAGGCCTGGTTGTGTGGCAGGATTGCTGTGTCCTGCAGGTAAGGGAGAGTGAAGGAGAAAGATGTTATATTGCCTTATTAGAAACCTAATGAGATCTTTGTATATTTAGTGGTGGTGTGACTGTCCTGAGTGATCCAGACTGAGCATGCTCTGTAGCCCTGTGCTGAAGAGGTATCTCTCAGTGAACTTGGGGGTTTCATTAAACTTTAGACATATCACTAATATGATATAATATCTCTGCAGGCAAAGACTCTTCCCTCTCCCCTTTTAAGAGTAGAGCATTTCAACTGTTGCACTGCTTTTTAGCAGAGCCCCACATGAACAAGGTAACTGAAACCAGTATGGTAATGTAGGAGGGTCATACCCTCAGGTATGTTGTCAGCTGATGAGACTGACTTTTGTTGTGTTTTTCTTTCCCCTTATTGCTTTGTAGCAGAGCCCCACGTGAACAAGGCCAGACTGCTGCTTAACCTGAGCTAGTTTGCTAAGGCTGGCGAATGTGTTTACAGACTACAACTTAAAGAATTTGTAGATGGTTGAATATTGTCTCTATGTATTGATTGTAGTGATACTGAATATCTGTGAACATGAACCAACTGAATGTCATTGTGTTTTCTGTCTTTTGTTTTGATCAGGCAGTGGGACGACCTTGCATGCAGTGTGGTATGTTTGAAGGGTGGTGGTCACTTCACTGGTTGGTAGGTTTGATTCTCCTTGCAGTGTAAATTGCAGTGTTTGCAGTGATCAGTGTGCACACGAGGTGATTTTTTTATCGGGGTCTGTGATAGAATCTCCCTGCGGTAAGTGCCCTGTCCTGCCTATTCCTCGCAACCATTTAATCTTTTCTTATTTCATGTTATTGTGAAGCCATTTGTTATTTATATACTAGTTGTTTAAACTATTCTAGTATTGTGGAATGAAATAATGTGGATTAGTCTTATGGTTTCTCCTTTCTTTTCCAGGTCTCTTGCCTCTCAAATAAATCTTATTTGAGAGCTGAATGCACATCTCCCGCTCTTCTTGAACCCTTTTAAAAATGGTGTCAACGCTCGTATGGTTGGTGTCTAGGGCTGGTATAGTTCTATTGCGTATTGATCTCCCTTGTAACCTGGGTGGGGTCACATATGCATTGGGGAACAACATCTCAGAACAACTGTGTAATTTCATAAGGGATTGGAATGGAGGTCAAAACGACAACATTTATCTTTTAGTGTGTGTGTGCGTGTGCGTGCGTGCGTGCGTGTGTGTGTGCGTGTGTGTGTGTGTGTGTGTGTGTGTGTGTGAACTGTGCGGCTGGTAAGGAAGTGGTTCGGGATCAACACCCACTTGACCAGGGACATAATCTTCCAGTCGGTCTGGGTGTCTCAAACATCGAGTGGATATACACTGCCACTAGAACGAGCCACCTACTCAATATGTTCAACAGCCATCCGACCGTGAGAGAGATGGCCCGTGCATCATTAATTCAACACCTTGGAAAACGGAAAATTCCATTTGCCAAAGAGAACGACGAGCAGTTTCTGGGATTTAAAGTCGAGAGCAACGGGAAATTGGACAACAGAGCAGCGAGATTTGGAGTTAGGTCGGACTGACTCAACCTTAACGACTTATGCCATCGAACTGGACTACAACTTGAGTGGGCAAGGAGGGACAGCGCAACAATCGCACTCACAGACATCACTGCGGACCCACTCATTTACCCCCTCGCAACTTATGAGCGCCGCAAGTGACCATTAACAACGGCAAGAGCTGTCATCCTCTCCATGAAGGGCACACGAAGCGCGCAGCAATGGAAAGGCCTCAGACTTCAGGGAAAACTTGCATGCTTGTCATTTGTAGATCAATCCCTGTCTCACACCATCTACGCAAACGTGTCGATCGGCTAGGATGTTCTCATCTTTACCATCTTTACCAAAGCCCGCCTCCAAGTACTCCCGACAAAATCTAACTTGTCCACTTGGTACCCCTCCAGCCACGACCCACACTGCATTCTCCATCCTACCACCCATGACAACACAAAATGGACTGGTTCAATTGTGCTCAAAATAACAATACCACTTTCAGTAATATGCCAAATACCCCTGATACTGTATCACCATTCTAGATGTCTCTAATAAGAATGTGACTATTGTGGAAGTGGCATGTTGTTTTGATTTATGTATGGACATTTGTTTCAACACTAAGCTTTTAAAATATCAACCACTGGCTAACAGTATCATAAATCTAGGTTTTAATTGCACATTAATTTAAAACTTCTGGAAGTCTAGGACATGTTCATAAACTTGTATCGCGTGGGCTACAACGCTGTGGACTGAGTAAACCAAAAGCAAAAAGACTTGCAAAGTACTGCTCCATCTCCGCCAAAATAGGCAGTTTAGCAATTTGGAGAAGAAGATGCAATGTGTATCCATGATCAAAATTTGTATTAGCATAAGGCATTCTCTGTTTGATCAAACCTGCTTAGTCCTGCAATGCTTCCACCAATCTTTGGATCAGTTGAACCTCCCTACCTGTTACGATCTCATTAAAAGTATTGAAATGTGTGTGTGTGTCAACAGTGTATAGGTGTTTATTTATGTGTAATGTTAAAGTAATGCACATCTGTGTGGAATGCCCTCAACAACAAAACCTTGCTTTCAAGCTAAATGTTCTAAGGTATTCATTTACAATGGAAACTCTTGTATAGGGTCGTTAATCCGTCGTCGCCAACTGCCAAGCTTTAATTTAAGCTGTAAGGAAATTTGGAAATTAAGGGATTTCCTCAATGCGTGCGACACTAACAAGCAGACTTTTCTTTGCATGATTTACATAGCTGGGTGGATGAGATTGGTGACAGCAGGAAAGATAGGTCAATTGATTACAGATGGAGTGATTTAGTTGCATAGGTTGATGGATCGATATAGATATTCTATAATCCTGTCAACCAGTCTGAAAATCTGTGTATGTAGTGAAACAAATCACAGGATACAGGAAAATATACTGCTCTTCCTTTCCTTTGCATTTATTAGAAATATTTCTGCATTTCACATGCAGGCAAATCTTAGTTTAAAAAAACAAATTAGTCAAAAAAACAAATTAGGATGGCTGAGCGTAAGCATTCGATTCAAGACTAAAAGCTAAGGTACATGTAACGTATTGCAGTCAGCTATTCCACAAGGAACGCATCTCAATGTCAGATTGAACAACAAAGCCGATAGAACAACAAAGGTAGGACAAAACATTTGGTGACCTTTTTTTTATCATATGCACTAGTTACATGAATATATTCAATTCTAGCTGTCTGTCAGTGTGTTTACATGCAGCAAGAAATTCGAATTTCTAATCGTATAAGACATCGTTCAGACTTTTTAAGTGCATGTGTTGCGCCCCCTAAGGGCAAGTTGACAACACAACCCCCTTGAACTAGGGCACCAACTAGAAGAGCAAGGGGAACTCAATAAAGTGGTCGTCACGTGGGTCAATTTATAAAAATATATATGCTTTATTTAATACATATGGTCGCACAGATCAGTTGGTTGGTCACCAGATAAAAGAAAAGATAAAGCAAGAAAAGTAAATGATTAAGAAAAAAATCACAGACATAGGGTGGGGACTGGGGAACCTCGGTAACAGGGCCAATAGGAGGACTAAGGCTAGGCCGGGTCTTAATGACAAGTGATCTGGAGCACACAAGAAGACACACGTTAGGTGCTGGGAAAATGCACTCTGGTGATGATAGTTCAAACCTGAAACACACACACAAATGTGACACAGCAATCAATAGTTCAACCCACACACACTGCAATCGCTATGGAGTGACAACGCTATAGGGACCGGCTAGCAAAAGCTAAATACTAATGGGCCTGTTAACCACTGAGGCTTTTAACTGGGAAAGGGAGACTTGAAATGAAAAGAGAACAAAAAAAAAAGAAAGAAAATAATAAACAAAATAAATCCACTCTAACCTACAGCTCACATTCACGCTTACACAGATACTAGGCCTGCAGGCTAGAGGAAAATAAACAAACAAACAAACAAACTAAGGGCGGCACCAAACATACAATATAAGAGAACAGCAACTAGCACCTCTGTGGAGCTGCAAGCATAAAACAAACACTGGTAAGAACAGTTACTCACATTGTACCACAGTGTAAAGTAGCAAGTAATAGAGTAACAGCAGCATTGCACATGAAAGCGGAAATGGAGGGACACATATTAAAAACGATATTACATAACGAGTTAGCCAGCCTACATGACAGCATTATCTCTTGATAGTCTAAAACCATGAATGGCCGCTATTGCCCGTCGGCACAACAAACAGTGTACGTATCAAGTTTAGCACACATACCTGCTTAGGAAGGCTATCCCAACTGGGCGGATGCTTCCGGAGCACGTCTCGCTCCCACTGTTACGTTACCGTGCTCGGCGTGCACTAGTGAACGATACGCAAACACCTCGTTAAAGTCTGTGTCATTTTACAAACAGGAAAGTCTATGCAGCAGTTCTGTTTAACCAGCGTACCTTGCTACCTGCCGCAACACTGTGTCAACACACACGCACACACGCCAACATACAGCGGGTCTGTCACCGTCTGTACTCCTATGCAATTGTTAAACAAACAGACATTTAGAACGCAAACTACCAGTGACAAATGAGAAAGAAGACCCTCGCTCAGACATACCTGTAGACAGTGATGCTGCTACACCGACCCAGAACCAGCTGTGTTCACTAGCGCTCCCGCTTAAGGACCCGAGTGCCTATAAATAGGCCTGACGGTAATGTGTCAGGTGGCCTAATCAATGGCCCTCCCGTGCCCCAATTAGTGACGTTGCACTGGGTGAGTAGAGAGAAATTAAAGACACCACCCTATTGCTACTGGCCCACCGCTACACATGTAAACACCTTAATCCGACCTACTTCGGACCTACTTCGGACATCTCAAAATCGGATAACAACACCTGGATAATTCGTTCATAGTCAGACTTTTAACGGTATGTATACTCAGCAATCGGATCTGAATCGGATTTTGCATTCTGCGCATGCGCAGTGCCATTCTGCACATGCGCAGCGCCACATAGCGTCCAGAGTCAGCCCATGCTCCGGCTGTTAATCCGATTCTCTGAACGGCATGTATACTCGGACAAGTGATCCGGTCTTACGTATGTCATTATCTGATCAGATCAGAAATTCGAATTTCTTGCTGCATGTAAACGTACTGAATGATGGACAAACTGCATGTAATGTAGGCAATTTTCAGTTTTATTTTTTAATGCTCAAGGTGTCAACTGATGAAGGGATGTTTGTTTGTGTTACAGGATGCAGGAAAACATACTTCTCTTTCTGAGTCTTTCAGGTCAGACTTGTGTGTGTGTGTGTCACTGTATTTTTCTGTGTCTTATGGGCTGTTTCTGGCTTCCTTAATTTAATTACCAAGCCCAACTCTGCCTGCTTAGTCTTATTCAGAAATTTCAAGCAGGCCGAAGTCAGTACTAATCCTTATCAGTCCTCAAGTTATTATTTACTGTTTCTAGCTTTCATGGAGTCCCAACTCTTCTAACTGCTTTAGGATCATCTCTGCAAGCTGAAATGGGCCCAGCATTTAATAATGTGTTCCCAAAATGTATTCCGATACATACAGCACATACAGTTATGTGTTTGATCATCACAAAGACAGAGAGTGAGTGAGTGAGTGAGTGAGTGAGTGAGAGAGAGAGAGAGAGAGAGAGAGAGAGAGAGAGAGAGAGAGAGAGAGAGAGAGAGAGAGAGAGAGAGAGAGAGAGAGAGAGAGAGAGAGAGGATAGGAAGATAGAAGACAGTTTTTACCACAAGCTTTCATAAGGAGATAATTGAAAAATGACTGCATAGAGCTAGTGTTGAGAGCGGGCTGGTGGTTATCTGTGGAGTAGGTGCCAGATATCTGTCCCATGAGTAGAGAAGCATTGAGAAGAGAAGAACAAGCAATGGTTGATGGTTGATGGTTGAAAAGCTGATGGTTTTGGCCAAAGCAACTTACAATCAATACAATTTGGGGGTTTAACATCTGGACAGATGGAGGTGGGGGATCAAGGGGATCGGAAGATTCTAAGGTTAGTGGATGACCAGCTCTGTGCACCCACTCTATCCACTGAGATACTGCCGCCACACATATGGTGTTGCCATCCGACTGCAGAGGAGACAATTTAGTGATAACAGATTATTAGTCATCACATAGGCCCAGAGAGTTTTCAGAAAACAAATAGCATGTCTGTTTGTCTGTCTGTGTGCATGTCTGTATCTGTGTAATATGGTGAAGTTGTGCCACATATCACACCATGCACAACAAGCACATCTAGCAACAAAGCTGGAAATGTTTGCAGTTGTTACCCTGCTGTGGTTCTCTCTACCTCCACCTTCGATTCCCTGAGGGGTCTCTCACCCATGCTAATATTGTCTTGTAATAACAATGTATTTGTGTTTTTGTGTGTGTCTGGTGGTTTTCCCTGCAGGGCTCTTCCTGAGCCACCATGACTCACTTCCCATTACCCAAGGCTACTACTTTGTGGACCAGTTGCTGACCTGGACTGAAGCTCAGCAATACTGCAGGGATCGGAATGGGGACCTGGCCACCATATACAACGCATTGGACGTCCAGAGCATGCAAGAGTTGGCAGCTGACTCAAACTACCGCAACATGTGGATTGGACTTTTTGATGACCGCACCAGTTGGAAGTGGTCCCTCGGGAACCAAGACTACAAATTTGGCCAAAACTATGGAACGTGGCGCGATTTTGAACCAAACTACTACTACTCCAGAGAGAACTGTACAATTATATATGACGGTTACTGGTCTGATGTAGACTGCGCAGCTCTAAATACTGCAGTGTGCTTTGACGGTGTGCTGCATTTTTATTATTATTGCTGTTGTTTTAGCAGTACTAGATAAAGATGGCTATAGGGACACATTGATAACATAGACGTGAGCTATACTGGTCACCTTAGCCATGATTTTATTAAAGTATACATTAAAAGAATATGGACAGAGATATGGCATTACTCTGATGTATTATCTAAGGTATCTTTCCTTTTTTCCTCCTCATTCTGTTTTAGATAAAGAACCCCACTATGTTTATTACCCAAACAATGTGACCTGGTACGAGGCGTTGCAATACTGCAAGACGCATCACACAGACCTGGCCAGCATTCGAAACGCGACTGAAGAAAGCAAAATATTGGCGCTATCCGGAAAGACATGGATAGGTCTCCACAGAGATCCATGGTCCCACTGGTCTGATGGAAGCAGATATACTTTCATGAATTGGGGTGGAAGTGACCCAAACGACTCTGGAGGGAAGGTCTCTCCACGTTGTGCAAATATGTGGGTCCCCACAGGGGAATTTTTTGATAGTGGATGTGAATATATGTACAACTTTGCCTGCCAGGGACCTCTGAAGCAACGCTCAATTCTCAAGTTGAGGATCAGCTCTGAAGCCGACATGACGGATCCTGAGGTGGGACGCCAGGTCTTGGAACAGGTATGGTGTGTTGCTGAGGTTGGAGCAAAGGGGAAATCACATGCTTGTCTTTAATGTGCTGTTTGCTGCTGGTGATATAAACTCACTTCTGTGTTGGTCTAAAGAATCTAAAAAAAAGGGTCACCCATGGATCCTACTAACACCTTGTCTCTCCACCAGCTCTATGTGATACTGGCCAAGGCGGCGGAGACTAGAAATATCAGCTGGCTTGTCAAGGATGGACAGGTGTTTCACAGGGAGCAGCCCAGTCACACATGAGAAGAGGTCATTACTGTGGTGGCGTCTCACCATATGAGCTGTGTTCTGGGCTTTGTGTATTGAAATAGACCTTTAGTCATTTAGCAGATGCTGGGCTCCAAAGCGGTCCACCATTAGGCTGAGAACAACAAATGCAATTGGAATTGTTCTGTACTGTGTGGGTTTATCTATTAAAACATTTATGTGTTCCCTATCATATTGTTGTTATTATGCAGCAGTTATTTTTTGTATTATTACTCGTATTAGTAGTAATAGTAATAGTACCACCACCACCACCTGGGGGTGCTGTGGTTTCCTCAAAATGTTTGTGTTGACACGCGGTCCTTCTCCATGACCAAGGAACGGCGCTGCACCTGGAGTTTGTTTGCGGGCCCCGCCCTGTGAGGCAGGCAGCCCGCTGCTGCTAGCTGCTAACTACCAGCTGCTAACTACTAGCTGCTAGCCCGTAGCTCCCAGCTCCTAGCATAGGATGGGTTAAATACAGATAATGAATTTCACAATGGGGATGAACACGAATATAAAAACAAAATTAGTATTTTACAAACCATTATACTCCCTGTGCTCACAATGACAAATTAAGCATTTAATTGGATTTTATCATCAAATTCCTAGTTCACACATTACTTCTTGATAAGGCTGAATTTGAAGAGTTAATGAGATTATGTAATTGAAACCATTGGAGATCATCAGAGCTGAGTGCATGTGTACATGTATGTGTATGTGTGTGTGCATACATGCGTGCGTGTCGGGGACATAAGCATCACTAATTGGCATAACAATTAATTTAAAGGTGAGTGTACAATCCATCTCGATCCATAAAACATTTGCAAGCAATACTGCTATACACATACATACATACATACATACATACTGTTTTGTTATGAGTAAGAAGATGTCTTGAAAGCATACGTTTATTGGTAAAGATAAAACTACATGCTTTACATTTAGTTGGCATTACAGAATGCTAATGTGTTCCAGGAGTATGCATTTCCTATGTGTTTCTACTCAGTACATGTTCACATTAGGATCACATGATTCTAACTCATGGGCGTAGGTTTGGTTTGAAATGTGCTGGGGAGAGAGACGCATTCGGAAGTGCATTTTCAGAAGTGCTGGGTACAATGATGCGCATTCATTTTTCCCCCTTTCGCGCAGGTCATGTTAATTAATAAAAATGTATACAAAAATGTGATGATGACACACACACACACGCACACGCACACACACACACACACACACACACACACACACATACGCGATGTCTTGACTATGCTCACGCACAGAGCTCTAATACTTTTCATTGGATAATGTGATTCAGATAGGTGCAGTTCGTGGCCGTGTCTACCTGCTGAATGTAACCGCTGTAAAACAATCGGGAAATAACGTTTAATTTATCTGATTAACGGCTTTATCGAGACCGGCGCTCGCTCTCTGTTATTGTTACTCTATGTCTCTCTACCAAAGTGCTAGCTCTCTCTCCGTCTCTCTCTCGTCATCGGACACAAATCAAATTAAATGTTGTTTCTATTTTGTGTAAATTAGGTTAATGCTTTTGTGTTTTCTTGTATTATCAGTTCAAGTTGTTGTACTTGCCTGAGGAAATCGTGGATATTGTAACGTGTTGGGGGAGTGTTTCCCAGAATGCATTGCGACATTCTGGCATTCTGTGTCATTACATGTTATTGCTATTAGATAGGGTTTGGAGGCGAATGTTCAGGACATGTTGGGTTGCATTTCACTGTTTCATTACGTTCACTTTGTTGACTGTTGTTTTTGGGATGAGTCAGGGAGCACCATTACTCAACGCACTATGGCATCTTGCCATACCACTACCACTCCGCTCGTGACCGCGTTAAAAGTCCGCTTGTGACCCTGTCATACTAAAGCGACTTGTAAGAGTGGAGTTCTTCTCTCTTCGTCGAGCTTGACGTAACTCAGACTGCATTTACTGACGTAGTGGTGAAAGACACCGGTGCGAGTCCCACACGGGGGATTCTTTCATAAAAAGTGGTGGGTACAAAATGACTCATGACGAAAACTGGTAGGTACGTGTCCCCACCGTCCCCACCGTATTCTACACGCCTGTTCTAACTGGCCTATCACCTGACCTGTAGGAAAAACACTTATTCGCATCTAGCAGGTTCAGCGTTTCATTCAAGTCGAGTAAATCCAGTGCAATCCATTCACATCTGTCGACATCTTATGCTTAATGTAGCATTGTTGTTTTACCTTTTCCCATATGCTCCAATAAACCTGTGGAAGTGAGAAATTAATCTTCAGAGTCTTGGTGTTTGGGAACGAGTTTAGCTGGCCATCAGGGTATAAGTTAGACATACCGAGGACGGCACAGTGAAACAGCTATCTAGCAAGCGAGATAAAGCAGAGCAAGTTGGAAGCTAACCACATGATGTCGTCACACACATGCAGTGGACGATCAATGGAGCATTCTCTACACAGTCAAGTGCCACTGGAACCACGCACGCCAGCAAGTCACAGGCTACAGAGGAGAATTTGCATGGAGGTACAGGAGAACCCACACAGCGCTTCGGGGTCTGCAGCAATCAGCAAAAGCGAGAGCTGAAGCATCAAAGCCATGCTTATCTTATGCTGAAGAGGAGAAGAGCTAATCTGAGGCTACAACAAGCTAAGTTGGATGTGTCATTAGAAATGCTCAAATAAAAAAATAATAAAAAAAGGCTGCCACAGCCATTGCTGAAGCAGAGGCACTTGAAGCTGCTGCTGATGTAAAGAGTGGTGGTGGTATGGTCAGACCCTTCTCGGACCAGCTGCAGTTCTCTCCTCCTCCTACCAGCCCCGCCTGGGAGTTGAGGACTGCATCATCTACCTGCTGAACAAAGTCTATTCTCATCTGGAAAAGCCGGCGAGCACTGTGAGAGTCATGTTCTTTGACTTCTCCAGTGCTTTCAACACCTTATGACCGGGTCTCCTAGGTGAGAAGAAGGCGATGTAGTTGGCGATGTAGTTGGTGTCCTGGATTGTTTGACTACCTGCTGGGCAGACCACAGTTTGTACACCTCCAGAACTGTGTAACTGACAGGGTGGTCAGCAACACTGGGGCCCCACAAGGGATGGTCCTTTCTCCCTTCCTCTTCACCCGCTACACCTCAGACTTCAGTCCTGCCACCTTCAGAAGTTTTCTGATGACTCCGCAATACTTGGTTGCATTGAAGAGGGTGACGAGGGTGAATATAGGACTGTTGTGGGCAACTTTGTCTCTTGGTGTGAGCTGAACCATCCGTAGCTCAATGCAACAAAGACAAAGGAGCTCATTGTGGACCTAAGGAGGGCAAAAACACCGGTGGGCCCTGTGTTCATCCATGGGGTTCCTGTCGACCCTGTTGAGGAGTACAAGTACCTGGGAGTGTACCTCAACAACAAGTTGGACTGGACCAGAAAGAGGCCGTCTACAAGAAGGGCCAAAGCCGACTATTTTCTTCTGAGGAGGCTAAGGTCCTTCAATGCTGAGGATGTTCTATGAGTCTGTTGTTGCCAGTGCGATGTTCTTTGTTGTCACATGCTGGGTTAGTGGGATGAGGGCCGCGGACACCAATAGACTTAATAGACTCATCAAGAGCGCTGGTTATGTAGTGGGGGAGGAATTGGACATTCTGATGACCATGGCAGATAGGAGGATGCTGTCCAGGCTACGGACTATCATGGACAATGCCTCTCACCCTCTCTTTTCCACCCTGGCTCAGCGGAGGAGTACCTTCAGCAGAAGCCTCCTGTCACCGAGATGCACCACGGAGCGACACAGGAAATCATCCCTGCCTGTGGTCATCAAACTATATAATTTTTTGCTATCATCTTAGTTTTTTCGCTGCTTAACGGGTCATTTATACTGCATAACTGGTCATTTCACTTCATAACTAGTCATTTTTACCACTACCAAATCCAACAAGCTACATCTTTGTGTATGGTATTTACCTCTATAGTGTATGCCTAGATGTATGTACATTTATGTATATTTTTTATATATTTTTTTTATATTGTTGACATCGTTTCATATTATATATGTATATATTCTAACACTACTATACGTAGAGTGTCTGTCTCTTTTTCCCTGGAGTATTGTAACAAATGCAATTTCCCTCAGGGAGCATTACAGTATTTCTGTCTATCTGTCTGTCTGTCTGAGAGACATAGTTATGACCTGAACATAGACTATGTTACTTTAGAAGCCTCATAACGCACAAAGCAGTATGTGCTTGATCAACTTGAAGAAAGATTCAGAAAGATATCCAGATTCAGTGTCACCTCCACCAGTAAAGCCTGAAGCCAGTCCCTTCTATCCGCATCAGAACAATACTGCTCCACATCGTCTTGTCTCACAACGGCCTTACATCAGCGCACACAAGGACATTCATGAGCCATTCAACAGGTCAAGTAAGTTCAACAAACACCAACTCAATTATTCCACCATAGAAAATGAAACAATCGCTCTGCTGTTGGCACTCCAGCATGTTGGATCCAGTCCCTTGCCCATCATAGTCTACACTGACGTCTTCCTGTTCCTCGTGTACAATGTCAAAGTCAAAGTCAAAGCCTTTATTGTCATTATATGACGGTGCATACAACGAAATTGGGAGCGCTGCTCCACTTGGTGTATCAATAAAAAATAAAAATAAAAATAAAAATGAATAATAATATTATAACAGACGAAAAGACGGTAAAGCTCAATATAAATAAAAATATTAATATAAATAATTGTCCAAAATTTTAGGTATGCCAATAAATAATATACGACAATATAGACAATATAGTATATATATAAGAATAAGAACAAATAATATAAATAATATAATAAATGTAATAAATAATACAAATATATATATATATATATATATATATATATATATATATAATAATATATAATTAATATATATATAATAATAATAAATAATATACACATATAAATATATATATAAAATATATATGATACATTATGATATAGGACAATATAAAAGGTATAAACAATCTAAAACAACACAACACACAACAATATATACATATATGCTCCGAGGTAGGTTAGATGGGTTTAAAAATTGCACTTATTTTTGTGGTAATTGCACAAGATATAATATGATTTGATAATTGCACATGTTTATGGTCGGAGTAGAATTGTAATAGTTGTGACAGTTATTGCACATGATGACATGGGTGGTGGATATAATTTATGTACCGTTCAGAGCACGGATGGCTCTGGGGTAGAAACTGTCCCTGAATCTGTTTGTCCGTGTTTTATGGATCCTGTAGCGCCTACCGGAGGGCAACAGGTTGAACAGTTTGTGACCGGGGTGAAAACAGTCCATGCATATTTTTCTAGCTCTGCTGAGGTAGCGAGAGCTAGCTATGGTGTCCAGTGAAGGCAGAGAGCGGCCAGTGATCCTCTTGGCGGTGTTTATCACTCTCTGCAGTGCTCTCCTGTCTGCTGCAGTGCACCCCCAGTACCACACTGTGATGCAGTACGTGAGGATGCTCTCTACAGTGGCTCTGTAAAATGACACCAGCAGTTCCTTCTTCAGGTTGTTTCTCCTGAGTACTCTCAGGAAGTGGAGTCTTTGCTGGGCCTTCTTCACCACTGCTGTGGTGTTGACAGACCAGGAGAGCTTGTCGGTGATGTAAACCCCCAGAAATTTGAATGAATTGACCCTTTCCACACACTCTCCGTTTATGAGCAGTGGGGCCGGGTCTGTATTGTTCTTCCGAAAGTCCAGGACTATTTCTTTTGTTTTTGTGGTGTTGAGTGTGAGATTGTTCACCCCACACCATGCTGCCAGTTTGCCAATCTCATCTCTGTAGGCGGACTCATTCCCGTCTGAGATGAGTCCGACCACAGTGGTGTCATCAGCAAACTTTATGATGGAGTTGGTGAGATGGGTTGGTGTGCAGTCGAGGGTGTACAGTGAATACAGTAGGGGACTCAGCACACACCCCTGAGGGGAGCCTGTGCTGAGCGTGATGGTGGAGGAGAGGTGGGAGCCTAGTCTGACAGTTTGTGGGCGGTTTGTAAGAAAGTCCTTAATCCAGCTGATTATGGAGGGGGGTAGTCCAAGGAGAGAAAGTTTGTCTGTCAGGATATCTGGTATGATTGTGTTGAACGCTGAGCTGTAATCAATGAAGAGCATCCTCACATAGTTCCCCGGGTGTTCCAGGTGGTTCAGTGCAGTGTGAAGAGCTACCTGAATGGCGTCGTCAGTAGACCGGTTTGCTCTGTAAGCAAACTGGTGGGGGTCAACTGAGGGTGGAAGAGAGTCCCTGATGTGATGTGCGACCAACCTCTCAAAGCACTTCATGATCACAGGCGTAAGTGCAACAGGCCTGTAGTCATTCAGGTCTTTAGTGGCTGGTTTCTTTGGTACAGGGATGATTGTGGCAGATTTCAGGCAAGAGGGGATGATGGATTGTTGCAGGGAGCGGTTAAAAATCTGTGTGAAGACCCCAGTCAGTTGGTCAGCACAGGCTTTGAGTACCTTCCCAGGTACTCCATCCGGGCCGGCAGCCTTACTGGTGTTTACAGTCCTTAGCACACGTCTCACTTCGTGTTCCTGAAGTGTCAGTGTGCTACAGGAGGGGGATGGGTGTGGTGTGGCTGAGCCTGAGCCTGCTCTGTCAGTCTCAAAGCGAGCAAAGAAGCGGTTTAGCTCCTCTGCAAGCGAGGCATCTGCGTTTACAGACACCCTGTTATTGTCATTGTAGTTTGTGATGTGCTGTAGACCCTGCCACATTTTCCGGGGGTTATTTCCAGTGAAATGTTCCTCAATTTTCCGTTTGTAGGCCCGCTTGGCCTCTTTGATGCCTCTCTTCAGGTCAGCTCTAGCAGCACTGTAGAGGGACTGGTCTCCTGACCTGAAGGCAGTGTTGCGGGATTTGAGGAGTGCCTGGATTTCACTGGTCATCCAGGGTTTTTGATTTGGGAAAACCCGGATTTGTTTGGTTACTGTTACCGTGTCCATGCAGTATTTGATGTAGGAAAGCACAGTGTCTGTGTATTCCTGTAGGTTGTGGTTTCCAAATAAATCCCAATGAGTGCGTGAAAAACAGTTTTGTAACTGTGGGATAGCGTCCTCAGGCCATGTGGTGATAGTCCTTTTCTGTGGCTTTGTTTTCCTCCGGAGGGGGGTGTAGGAGGGGGGTGGCCTTGTAAGCATGCTTAATGTTGGAATAAACATGGTCCAAGGTTTTGTCTCCTCTGGTGGCACACTCCACATACTGGACGAATTTGGGTAGAACAGTCTTTAGACACGCTTGGTTGAAGTCACCGGCAACGATCAGTACACCATCGGGGTTAGCGAGCTGCTGTTTGTTTACAATCTCTAGCAGCCGGCTGAGGGCTGTGCTAACGTTAGCATCCGGCGGTATGTAAACAGCTAACACAGTGACTACCGTTAGCTCCCTCGGTAGATAGAAGGGTCTGCACGAGACTGCCAGAACCTCTAAATCAGGAGAGCAGTGAGTGTCAATGATCCTGCTGTTATTACACCAGTCGGTGTGCACGTAGATGCAGAGCCCCCCTCCTTTGCTCTTACCGGAGTTTCTGGTTCTGTCGTACCGGTGAAGCGTTCGGCAAGCTATCGTCACTGCAGCGTCGGGAATCAGCGGGTTAAGCCACGTCTCCGTGATGAAAATAACACTGCAGTTCCGTACAAAGCTGTTCGTTGCGAGTTGAAGTTCCAATTCGTCCATCTTGTGAGTGACGGATCTGGCGTTGGTCAGAAAGATGCTGGGAAGCGGTGGTCTATGGGGCTGCCTCCTTAGCCTAGCCGCTAGGCCCGACCTGCAGCCTCGCTTCTGTTTCCTTTCCCACCGCCGTCTCCGTCGCTTGATGGGAGGCATGACCATCCACGGAGATCCCGGTATCCTCGCTATGTCTGCCGGTATGTGTTTTGTGCGCTGGTATTCTGCAGTTACTGGTTGGTAGAGTCCGAAACCGATGTTGATTAAATCCTGTCTACTGTAGGTGACGTCTGCATCGCTAAACTGAACAAATATTAACGAGAAAATAATAAATAAAAAACACCAAGCTGGAGAGCTAAGAGCCGCTGCACCCGTGCGCGCCGCCATCTTGCGTCAGACACTAAACACAGACTAGACTAGACTACAATCACAACCAACGCCCTCAGTGGGCGCTGATTGAAATTTGCCACAAAAAGGGGTCAGAAAATGTGTTGGCCGGTGCATTGTCCAGGACATAGGGCACCCATGCAGGTTATTTGTTTTCTTAAAAGCTCGTTGCTTTTATCTTAAGGGGAGGGGTGTTACGGCCCTGCATGAGTATGTATGGTGTGTGTTCTCTCTTTTGTTTTGGTTCCCTCCTTATGCCCAGCCACTCTCCAGCCCTGGCTCTGCCCCCTCCTCCGGCTCCACCCCTGGACCCCTGACTTTGAACTAAACAGAGGCAAAGAAACAGTCACTGCTATCCAGCTTCATGGAGGTGGCATCTTTTCAATCCAAGGAGATCGCCTCGCTTAGCATACTCTCCTGTGACATGGTCCTGTGGGATCCCACCACTGTTCCACCATTGTCCTCTTGCTCACCACCTAAACAGACACCCTGGTCTGACGTTTTCCGCGGTCGCAAGAGGGTTACGGACGGGTCTGCTCTCCAACTGGTCTGAACCTCTCAAACCACTATGCAGCCTTGTCCTCGGACAACCCGGCTCACCTGTAGGATCCCCCTCTAGCTCCGCTCGACCCAGACCCTAGAACGTTCCCTGCTGACTCTGCAGCATCTTCCTCACCCGAGCCCAAATAAATGGCAAGTCGTTGATTTGGGCATCCTCTTCAAGGCGCCATATTCTGAGGGACGCTGTCTTACGTTCCACAGGTGCCCTTCCGCACACAATACCGGCCAAGGTCAACTCTTAGCTCTGTCGCTGCTGCCCAGCCACAGCACTCACCTGCTCTTACACAGTGCGCTGAAAAACCACAGAGATTGTCTCCGCGTCCACTCTACACTCCTACCACACTCATCATAGGAGACTCAATTAACAGAAACACTCACTTCTTCAACGCAACCACACACTTCTTTCCCAGAGCCACGGCGCCAGTTATTTTCCAGAAACTGCCCGACCTGCTTTGCTCTCTACAGTCCTCCATTAACCGGGTCCTAGTTCACGTAGGAACCAGTGATATGGCTCGATGCCATTCGGAGCTGACTAAAAAGGACTTTAACGCACTCTCCTCTGTAGCCTGTGTCTTGCTGGCGTGCGTGGTTCCAGTGGCACTTGACTGTAGAGAATGCTCAGTTGTTCGAATTGGAAAGATACCTTAGATAATACATCAGAGTGATGCCATAGCTCTGTCCATATTCTTCTAATGTATACTTTAATAAATCATGGCTAAGGTGACCAGTATAGCTCACGTCTATGTTATGCGGGGCAGCAGTAGCCCAGTGGGTAGAGCGGGTGGTCCACTAACCGTAGGGTCGGTGCTTCGATCCCCGTGATCCCCACTTCCAAAACTGTCTGCATGTCGAAGTGTCCTAGAGCAAGACACTGAACCCTGAACCCCAACTTGCTCCCCTGGCGCTGTTCATAGCAGCCGTTCATAGCTGCTCCTATATACGATTGTGGCGGCACGAGGTATAGGGGGGGGTGATGCCTTTTAAGGCAGCGGGATGATTGTAATTGTTGCCAGACAACGCCACCCTGGGAATTTCACCCAGGGACCTCTTTTAAGTGAACTAACCCCAAAATGAAGGAAGGCACTTAGGTCCGTTATGCAAATGAGGCAGAGACAGCAGTTCAACAATACAAACACTTTTATTAAAACATATCCCTATTCTAAAACCAATGAAAAAAACAAATCACTCAATACTGGGAAAACAAGGGGAACCAATCAGTGCTGAGACCTACTGTGAGGAACCGCATCCAAGGAGGGGGGGATCCCAGGGACACCACAAGCCGAGCAAACAAAAGTAAAAGAATCAAACAAGTACAACAACACCAAGGGGACACCGTGACCAGGACACCAATCCACCACCGTAGGCTCAGCACCTGAAAGGGAGAAGACCAGAGAGTAACCAGCCTGGAACAAAATAATGAAATCAAAATAATAACTAAACATGAAAAATCTAACAAATGTACAATCTCACGTAATCAAACAATGAAAAAGAAAAGCTCTATATTCACAAATGACATGCAACCCATAATAACCCAAAGAAACACAAAACTATAAGAAATGAAAGAAATTACCACAAAGGAACAAAAGAAAACATCAATCATGTCCCATACAGTCCTCACACACGCACACACCTACACCCACGTTAAGATGTGGCTACACAAACAACAGAACACGTTGCCGAGCCACCGCTTTGCCCCGGCAGCAACAGGGAGAAACACACTCTCCAGCCGAATGAAACGGCAGGGCGATGGGGGTCCGAGTCGACCCTGGCGAGGCGGTGAGTGTCCGACGCAAGGCTGACCAAAGCCAGGCGAAACAGCACAGTTTGAGGGAGGCACCGCGATCAGTCCAACTTTGTGCAACGCACAAAACAAAAGAACGCGAACACAAAGCAAAAACAAAACAGAACAAAAACAAAACAAAGCAGCAGTGATTCTACGGGCGGTTTAGCCGGCGCTGCGTCGCTACCGCCAGTCACCGGGTCAGGCCGTCTCGGCCAACACGACGTGGAGCAGAGGGATCGGCGCGATATGAAAGCGACCAGCAGCGATCAGCGAGCAGCATATGAAGCGGTGAGCAGCGCACAGCCAGCAGCAACACCCAAGCGAGCCTGTCACCACACAGAAGCGGAAATGGAGGACGCACAGGCGTGACGTGACCCAGCCCCCGGCAAGCGAGAGGCCGACAGGTGCTCTACGCCCGCCTTTATGTGGCAGTCTTCCACCGTAATTGGTTGGGATTGCAGCACAGCTGGCGGTCACCATGACAACCAACTACATGTTGCCACAATCTGCCCCCATGAATTGAATCGTCGTCCCGACGATGGAATAACAGACGATGGAATGACTTATCTCCAAGGCCTAAATAGTGCAGCAACTGCGTTCGAGATTGGAAGAGGAGGATCAACACTTCCTTGTCCGGCGCCCCCTGCAGACCGTGGGAGATGGTGGACATTGGAGTGGTGACCTGCAGTTACCCTTGCTGTTCGCCGGACTGTATCTCCAACAACAGGGAGGGAAGAAGTACCTGCCACTACAGGAGCAGGGACCACCAGGGAAGATGGCACAAAGGGGGCAGGGTCAGACGGCGGAACCGGCAATCTTGGGGTGGTTTGGGTCAGCGCTTCGGCCTGGAAGGAAGTGGGCAACGGGTTCTCTGGCCTCAGAACCAGCCAATCACCATCACCTGATGCCTCATCCTCTGACTGAGGTCGCTCAGGAGGAGGTGGAGAAGAAGCAGCAGTGCCACCGGGAGAATCTACCCCTACCACAGCCTTCAACAAAGAACGATGGACCTGCCTGGCTCGAGTTGGATCATCCCGAGGGGCAATGGTGTAGACCGATCCCCCTTCCCTCGGTGCCCTCATGACACGATACATAACCGAGGCCCACTGATCAGCGATCTTGTGGCGCCCCCGTACACCAAGGTCTCGCAACCATACCAACTGGCCCTCTTCCAGAGGAACATCTCGGACATGTTGGTCGTGGTTTTTCTTACGACGCTCTGCAGCAGCCTTCAACCGGTCACGGGCTCCCTCAAAGGCCATCTGCAAGCGGGCTTGGTGCTCCTGAACCCACTCGTGGACATAGCCACCAACAGGATCCTGAACCCGGCCTAAGAGGAAATCAACTGGGAGCCTTGGCTCCTGGCCAAACATCAACAGAAAAGGGGACTCACCAGTTGCCTGATGCGGAGTGGTGTTATAGGCATACAGGACCTGGGGAAGACAGGAACTCCAGTCATGCTTACGGGACACAGGCAATGTACGCAGCAGGTCGTGAAGTGTTCTATTAAAACGCTCACATTGCCCATTCCCTGAAGGATGGTATGGCGTGGTTCGAGACTTCTCTATCCCATACAAAACACATAACTGGCGGATGAGAGAACCCTCAAAACTCCGTCCCTGATCGGAGTGTATCCGGGCTGGGACACCAAATTTTGAGAACCACTCAGTAACCAAGACCCGAGCTACAGTGGTAGCTCGCTGATCACGGGTTGGTACAGCCCACGTGTACTTACTGAAGACATCAGTCATTATGAGGACGTCTTCCATCCCATTATGACTGGGCTCCAGGACAGTAAAATCAATAGCCAGGATCTCATTAGGTCGAGAAGCCAATAGGTGTCCCATGAAGCTGCGAGCAGCAGGTTGACTCACCTTGGCCACCTGGCACCTTTCACATGCCTGGCACCACTGTGCCACCTCAGCAGACATACCTGGCCAGTAACACCGCTGGCGCAGGAGCTCCAGAGTCCTCTCAATCCCCTGATGACCATGCCCTTGGTGAACCTCTGTCAGCACATCTGCTTTTAAGGCTGCAGGCAACAACAACTGAAACACACCCTCAGCGCCATCCGGCCGGAAAACCCGTCGATACAACACACCATTCCTTTCGATCAACCGGTCCCACTGCCGAAGTAGCACCAAAGCCGACTGAGACACTTGTTTCCGCTCGTCTTTATTGGGACGCCGTTTACATGTCCAGAAAGCCAGGACTTCCTGGATGACTGGGTCAGTGTGCTGGAGTGTAGCGATGTCTGATGGGGGGTGATGGGGCAAGGCTACAACAGCGGCTTGGGTCGCATCTACCTTGTCCACCTGCAGGACTTGCTGTAAGGGTTTAGGGAGCAACGTGCCACGGAACATGGCTTGCAGGTCTTGTGCCTCAGGGGAATGTTGGCGAGAAAGGGCATCAGCGTTCTTGTTGCTACGGCCCGATCGATATTTAAGTTCAAAATCGAACGACGCAAGCTGGGCTGCCCAACGCTGTTCAGTGGCCCCAAGCTTGGCGGATGACAAATGACTCAAGGGGTTGTTGTCGGTGTAAACCACACATTTGTGCCCCAACAGGTATTCCCTAAACTTTTCAGTCATTGCCCACTTGAGCGCCAAAAACTCCAACTTCATGGAGCTGTAGTTACTCATATTGCGCTCAGTGGGTCTCAAACCACGGCTCGCATAAGCTATGGGCCGAACCTTACCCTCCTGTTCTTGGGATAACACAGCTCCAAGACCACCATAGCTGGCGTCCACCTCCAGGATGAATGGGAGGGTGAAGTCGGCATATGCCAGCACAGGTGCAGTGGTGAGACGAGTTTTCAAAGCCTCAAAGCTATGGCGACACTCCTCTGTCCAACGACTAGAGATGGTTTGATCCGCTCGCTTGGGTTTGAGACCTGCCAGCTCTGCCACCAGCTTGTGCAGGGGTGCCGCCAACTTTGCAAAACCCTCTACAAAGCGACGGTAGTAGCTGGCGAAACCAAGGAAGGAACGCAGCTCTGAGAGAGTGGCAGGAGAGGGCCAGCTAGAGACAGCCTTGACCTTGCTGGGGTCTGTGGAGACACCTTTGTCTGAAATAACATGGCCCAGGTAACTCACTTCCTGCTGGAAGAAGGCACACTTGCTGAGCTTCACCTTTAGCCCTTCGTGCTGCAAACGCCCCAACACCACACCCAACCTCTCCAGATGTTGCTCGATGGTAGAGGAGAAAACCACTATATCATCGAGGTACAGCAGCAGGGATTGGCACTGCTGGTCACCAAAAATCCGCTGCATCAACCGCTGGAAGGTGCCGGGAGCGTTGCAAAGCCCGAAGGGCATGCGGTTCCACTCAAACAGGCCAAAGGGGGTACAAAAGGCCGTCTTGGAACGGTCTGCCTCTGCCATGGGGACCTGATTGTAGCCACTAGCCAGGTCCATGGTGGAAAACCAACGAGCGCCGGTTAGGGCATCCAAGGACTCGTCGATGCGGGGCAATGGAAAGGCATCCTTCCTGGTTTTACCATTCAGGAGCCTATAATCCACACACATACGAAGGTTACCGTCCTTCTTCCTGACCAGCACAATTGGAGAGGCATATGGGCTGCTGCTCTCCCTAATGACCTGAGCCCCGAGCAGTTGATTAATGTGGTCTTTAACCACCTCATACTCAGATGGAGGAATTCGGCGATACCGTTGCCGCACAGGGACATCATCCAAGAGGGGGATCTCATGAGAAATCAGGTCAGTACACCCTAGGTCCCCATCGTGCGCTGAAAAAATGGAACAATACTGGCCAAGAAGAGCCTTCACTTTATCCTGTGCTCCCGCAGGCAAATTACCCAACTCCAAAGCTGCTATCTGCTCCTGTACCGATGGGGAAACGGACTGAGAAGCCACTGTAGCCACCACAGGTGGCACCTCAGTGACACCAGCAGGCAAACTTACCACCTGTACCTCCTCTAAGGTCCCAACAACATGGGGGTAAAGCAACACGTCAGAAGACCCTACATTCACGATGGGAATGTATGCTGTGCCCCGTACCACCGATACCAGGGCAGGAGATGCAAGCAGCCCAGCGGGCAGGCCAGAGTCTAAGGACTCAAAGAGCATAGTAGTGCCAGAGTACTGCTCCGAGCATGTGGCCGCGACAATCTTCATCACGCCACCCGGGATACGACAAGCCTTTTTACCACGTAGCTTGGCTTTCCCTGCTCCCCGATCAGCTGTAACACTGGCCTCATGGCACTTTTGGAGAGCCTGCATGACAGGCTTGGGGGCGTCAGATACCACTGGCAGCTCGAACAAAGCCAAGCCATGCTGACCAAAGAGTTCCCCATAGCACCTGCGGATAACATTCATCCCTAAAACACCGGGAACCTGCGAAGATACACCACCAGGTGGGTCCTTGACCACCAGAATCCCACAGGCTGGCAACCGATTCCCACAGAGCTCTACATCCAGCTCCAAGTAGCCGATGTAAGGGATGGCCAGGCCATTGGCTGCTCTGAGCTGCAGCCAATGGCAAGATTTAAGCCGTTCTTGGCCCCAGGGCTCAAACTGTTGCTGGAAAAGAGACTCTGTAATAGTGGACACCATAGACCCTGTATCCACCAAACAAGAGACCGGAACCCCTCCCATCCTCACACCTACATGAGGACAAGATGACATGAGCTTGGACACTTCCATGTCACCTGCACCTGAACCCAAACCTGAGCCGGTCAATGCCCCCTCCAAACTGTGGCTCTGCAGTTCGGCGGGTGCTAGTTTTCCGGCACCTGGGCGGAGTGGGACGGCCTACTTGGCTGAGAGACTGGCAAAGAAGGCTGAGCGTGAGCAGGAACACGGGCTCCACACTCCCTGGCAATGTGACCTGGTTGTTGACACCTCCTACAAATGATGGGACCACGAAAGGCTGTTCGGCTTTGCTGCTGAGAGACCTGCAGCCGGGAAATGCTCAGAGTCAGCTGGTTCAACTGTTCCTGCTGCAACTTCAGCATTTCCCTCATCTCAGACAGCTCCGAGGCTCGAGGCGAACTGACACCTGCCTGATGGCTGCCCTGGACCACACACTGAGCACTGAAGACCGAAGGAACAGAATGACTACGACCCCTAACACCTCCAGGTAAGCCCTCTCGTTCCCACCTGATTGCCTCACTCCTAGCCTCCAGTAAGGTAGCAGTAGGTTGCCTGCGCACGAACTGCTTCAGCTCGCGACGAAGTGACCCATCCAGCACATGCTCCACAAACTGGTCCCGTAACAAAACCTCCGCATTGGGTACGCCACTGGGTGCACGCTGCTTCACAGAGGTCATAAGACCCATCAATGCAAGAGAGAACTCCAGTAGAGTCTCTCCCTCATGCTGCCGTCGGGAGAAAAATGCCTCTTGTAGAGCTACATATGACTCGACACACCCATAAAGCTCCTCTAACACCGCAATGACCTGGGCTGGGTCTGAACGTTCTTCACTGGAGCGGTATTTAATTTCCTCACGCGCCTCCCCCTCTAGATGGTCAAACAAGAAGAATGCCTGATCAGACGCAGACAAGTGGCGTGCTCTCATACAGGCCTGCACCTCCTCCAACCATTCGGCCAACCCTACGCCTGACCTTCCCCTAAAAATGGGACATTTTCTGTCTCTGGGTACAAAAATCAGTCTCTCCGCTGAAGGAGCACTGGCAATGGAGCACGCAGCGGGTGCAACCAAAACTGAGGGCACTGTACTAGGGCCAGGCACAGCCGCCACCTGTTCCTGTCTCAGCCTCTCATTGTCTGCTCTTAGCTGAGCGACCAAATCCCTCAGTTCCTGCAATTCTCCCTCCATTACTAAACCTATACCAGCTATGACCTTCAATACCGTAAGGAGAACAGGGGAAGGGGAAATGGGCTCGTTGCAGGTCCACAAAACCAGCTGCTGCTTTGTCTTGGAGAGAAAAAAAAAAGAAAGAAAAGAAACACAAGTCAAACACACTTACACTTACATCAATACAGCCAATATTTTTCTTTAAAAAAAACAAAATAGAACACACGTCTTTGCTCTCAAATTGCAAGTCCTGCCGACAACGCCAGATTGTGGCGGCACGAGGTATAGGGGGGGGTGATGCCTTTTAAGGCAGCGGGATGATTGTAATTGTTGCCAGACAACGCCACCCTGGGAATTTCACCCAGGGACCTCTTTTAAGTGAACTAACCCCAAAATGAAGGAAGGCACTTAGGTCCGTTATGCAAATGAGGCAGAGACAGCAGTTCAACAATACAAACACTTTTATTAAAACATATCCCTATTCTAAAACCAATGAAAAAAACAAATCACTCAATACTGGGAAAACAAGGGGAACCAATCAGTGCTGAGACCTACTGTGAGGAACCGCATCCAAGGAGGGGGGGATCCCAGGGACACCACAAGCCGAGCAAACAAAAGTAAAAGAATCAAACAAGTACAACAACACCAAGGGGACACCGTGACCAGGACACCAATCCACCACCGTAGGCTCAGCACCTGAAAGGGAGAAGACCAGAGAGTAACCAGCCTGGAACAAAATAATGAAATCAAAATAATAACTAAACATGAAAAATCTAACAAATGTACAATCTCACGTAATCAAACAATGAAAAAGAAAAGCTCTATATTCACAAATGACATGCAACCCATAATAACCCAAAGAAACACAAAACTATAAGAAATGAAAGAAATTACCACAAAGGAACAAAAGAAAACATCAATCATGTCCCATACAGTCCTCACACACGCACACACCTACACCCACGTTAAGATGTGGCTACACAAACAACAGAACACGTTGCCGAGCCACCGCTTTGCCCCGGCAGCAACAGGGAGAAACACACTCTCCAGCCGAATGAAACGGCAGGGCGATGGGGGTCCGAGTCGACCCTGGCGAGGCGGTGAGTGTCCGACGCAAGGCTGACCAAAGCCAGGCGAAACAGCACAGTTTGAGGGAGGCACCGCGATCAGTCCAACTTTGTGCAACGCACAAAACAAAAGAACGCGAACACAAAGCAAAAACAAAACAGAACAAAAACAAAACAAAGCAGCAGTGATTCTACGGGCGGTTTAGCCGGCGCTGCGTCGCTACCGCCAGTCACCGGGTCAGGCCGTCTCGGCCAACACGACGTGGAGCAGAGGGATCGGCGCGATATGAAAGCGACCAGCAGCGATCAGCGAGCAGCATATGAAGCGGTGAGCAGCGCACAGCCAGCAGCAACACCCAAGCGAGCCTGTCACCACACAGAAGCGGAAATGGAGGACGCACAGGCGTGACGTGACCCAGCCCCCGGCAAGCGAGAGGCCGACAGGTGCTCTACGCCCGCCTTTATGTGGCAGTCTTCCACCGTAATTGGTTGGGATTGCAGCACAGCTGGCGGTCACCATGACAACCAACTACATGTTGCCACAAATAGGATGGGTCAAATGCAGAGAATGAATTTCGTTCCCATGTCTAAAAAACATGGGAATGACAAATGAAGACCACAAGGTCCAAGTAAATACAAATAAATGTGTCCCTATAGTCCTTGTTCAGATAAATCTGAGAAGGAAAAAAAACAACCCTTTATCTCACACTACGAGTTCCAGAATGCCTCGCTGAGCAGAGCAGGCTGCTAATCAATGAAGTGGGTACACCTGTGAGGAAGTCAGCACTGGAAGCTCACTCTGCACTGGAAACTGAAAAGGAAAGACCTAAACAGCAGTAGAAGGCAATTCAACCCATGGTTCCTCCCAAAGATGTCACTGGTTTTCAACCTAATTTCAACCCAACCTATCAAGAAAACAAATAAAAAAGATTGAGTTGAAAGAGAAGAGTTGTCCTTGGTTCCTTTGGGGTTAATGGAACAAGGCCATTTCAAGTTGGGCAGGCATTGAATTGAAGCCGATAACTTCACAGTCCTCTTTAACCAGTACTGCTAAAACAACAGCAATACTAATAAAAACGCAGCACACCATCAATGAACATTGCAGTATATAGAGCTGTGCATGGCACATCATTCCAGTAACCAGTCGTTGAAATTGTACAGTTCTCTGCATTGTAGTAGAAGTCCAGGTCCCCGTTTGTCCACATTCCATAGTTTTGGCCGATGTTGTAGTCTTGGTTCCCGAGGGACCATGAAGAAACTGTAGGGTGATGGGGTTCGGGAGAGTGAGTGTGTGGTGAGCAAGCAGAATCTCAGTCAGAAGACGTCAATAGCAAGGAGTTTGGAAGTAGGCAAGTGAGAAGTCAGGGTTTAATGCAACACCAGTAGCTCTATTTATCTTTGCTTTGTTCTAAGGTCTGGTTCTTTATTTCCACCACTCATTTGCATTTATGTACTGTATGTGCTGCATCAGAAACAGATAAAGAAAGACAATAACATTACAATTCAACGGAGAGGTCAGTCAAACAATTCACAACAAACAAGTATGAATATACGATCCATAACTAAACTGTCAACTGGTCAAACAACAAACAATCATCTTACATAACTCTTGGTCTTGGAAGAAAGGGATGAGGGCAGCAGAGCACATGTTGGCAAAGCCCCCACAAAAGGCATACAAGATTAAACAATCAAAATGATGCATTGACCACTCACGTTAACTTGAAGACGCACACAAATAAGATGTGTGGATGCACAGGAGTGTTGGCAGGGAGTGCAAAAAGGGCAAACTGAGGGGTGAACAAACAATTTATAGTCTCCACCCCATACCCAGCAGGTAAGGTAGGCGTGGTCAGGTGGGAGGTATCCTTTGGATTCACTTTGGCAGTTTCACCATATTTAGTTGTAAAGAAAATTAACTGAGAATGATGACCCAGGGAGTCTTTTCAGACCACTTCCAACTGGTGCGGTCATCAGAAAGTCTGATCCGCATGTAACGGTAGGTAAAGCCAGCTGCCAACTCTTGCAGGCTCTGGAGGTCCAATGCATTGTCTATGGTGGCCAGGTCCCCATTACGCTCCCTGCAGTATTGCTGAGCATCGGTCCAGCTCAGCAACTGGTCCACGTAGTAGTAGTCTTGGGAAATGGGAAGCATGTCATGGTGGCTCAGGAAGAGCCCTGCAGGGAACACCACACACACACACACACACACACACACAGTTATTACAAGACAATATTAGCATGGATGAGAGATCCTAGGGGGAATCAAAGGTGGAGGTAGAGAGAACCACAGCAGAGTAACAACTGCAAACAGTTCCAGCTTTGTGGCTAGATGTGCTTGTTGTGCATGGTGTGATATGTGGCACAACTTCAACATATTACACAGATACAGATATGCACACAGACAGACAAACAGACATGCTATTTGTTTTCTGAGAATGATGTGATGACTAATAATCTGTTATCACTAAATTGTCTCTTCTGCAGTCGGATGGCCACAGCATATGTGGGGCGGCACTAGATCAGTGGATAGAGTCAGTGGACAGAGTGGGTCATCCACAAATCATCAGGTTGGCGTTTCGATCCTCTCGATCCCCCACCTCCATCTGTCCACAGGTTGAACCCCACAAATGTACTGATTTTAAGTTGCTTTGGACAAAAGCGTCTGCTAAATGCCCCTTTACCCGTTATATGTCTAACCATTGCTTGTTCTTCTCTTCTCCATACTTCTCTGCTCATGGGACAGATATCTGGCACATACTCCACAGATAACCACCAGCCCGCTCTCAACATTACCTCTATGCATTTTTCAATTACCGTATTTTCCGGACTATAAGTCGCATTTTTTTTCATAGTTTGGCCGGGGGTGCGACTTATACTCTGGAGCGACTTATATGTGAAATTATTAACACATTATTACCGGTATATCATTTCACATGTTATTTTCACACTAAACCGCAAGAGGGCGCTCTAGGCCCGTAAGGCCGTAAGCGACGTAGAAGAGGAAGCGCCGCATCTTCTACCTTCGGAGTTAGCGGAGTTGTTCAAAAGTGACACCGAGGATGAAGATTTAATTGGATTTTAGTTATTTGGAGTGACACGGATGGTTTGGTAAAGCTCTTTGCATGTTATTTATGCTATAGTTATCTGAATAACTCTTATGTTATGTTAAAATACCAGCCACGTTCTCAGTTGTGTCATGTAACGTAAGCATACCTTACAATTATTCAGCCTGTTGTTGCCTCTATTCTATTTTTATTTTAAATTGCCTTTCAAGGTGACATGTCTGTTCTTGGTGTTGGATTTTATGAAATAAATTTCCCCCAAAAATGCGACTTATACTCCAGTGCGACTTATATATGTTTTTTCCGTCTTTATTATGCATTTTATGGCTGGTGCGACTTGTACTCCGGAGCGACTTATAGTCCGGAAAATACGGTATCTCCTGATGAAAGCTTGTGGTAAAAACACAAAAGACACAGACACATGAGACACAGAAACAGACAGTGACGTACACACACAAATCTGAATAGAAAGAGAAGTATATTTTCCTGCATCCTGTAACAAAAACAACCGTCCCTTCATCAGTTGACAACTTGAGCATTAAGAAAGAAAGCTGAAAATTGCCTTCATTCCATGCAGTTTTTCCAGCACACACAGCTAGAAATTAATATATTCATATAACTAGTGCATATATGTTCTCAATTAAAACAGTTTTGAGGTCAACAAATGTTTTGTCCTACCTTTGTTGTTCTATTGGCTTTGTTATTCACTCATTGAGATGCGTTCCTTGTGGAATAGCTGACTCCAATACGTTACATATAGAATAGAATAGAATAGAATAGAAATACTTTATTAATCCCATGCTGGGAAATTCCAATGTAGCAGCAGCATTACAGAATAGAATAAAAATAAAAATAAAAATAAAAGTGTATGTAAAAATAATATATATATACATTAAGATATAAATATAGACTAAAACTAAATAAACTAAAAATGTAAAATAAATATAATCTAAACTAATTATAGTGCAAGTATTTTTAAACAAACAGTGTACAGAATATAATGCAATGAACTGAAATATAAGGTGCAAGGTTGCAATAGTTATTGGCTGTTATTGTACAGTGTAATGGAATGTGGTAGGAATGATTTCCTATATCTGTCCCTTCGACAGCGGAGCTGGAGCAGCCTGTGAGAGAAGGTGCTCCGCTGTCTGACCACTGTTTGATGGAGAGGGTGCTGATCATTGTCAATGATGGATAACAGTTTTTTCAGCATTCTCCTCTCCACCACAGACTCAAAAGATTCTAGCCCGAGACCTAGGACAGAGCCAGCCTTCTTGATGATTTTATCAAGTCTGTTGATGTCACTGGCTCTGGTGCTGCTGCCCCAACACACAGCAGCAAAGAAAATGGTACTAGCAACAACAGACTGGTAGAAGATCTCCAACATCTTGCTGCACACGTTGAAAGATCTCAGCTTCCTCAGGAAATAGAGTCTGCTCATCCCCTTCTTGTATACAGCCTCGGTGTTAGATTTCCAGTCCAGTCTGTTGCCGATCACCACCCCCAAGTATTTGTAGTCCTCCACCTCCTCCACCACATCCCCCCTGATCTGAAGTGGCTGTGGAGGCAACCTCTTTGTCCTCCCGAAGTCAATCACCATCTCTCTGGTCTTGTTGACATTCAGCCTCAGGTGATTCTGTTCGGACCACCCCACAAAGTTGTCCACCAGTGTCCTGTACTCACCCTCCTCTCCACCTCTTATACACCCAACAACAGCTGAGTCATCAGAGAACTTTTGCAAGTGACATGACTCAGAGTTGTACTGAAAGTCAGTGGTGTACAAGGTGAAGAGGAAGGGGGAGAGCACAGTTCCCTGTGGAGCTCCTGTATCACTGACCACCACATCAGACAGTACACTGCCCAGACGGACAAACTGTGGCCTGCCTGTCAAGTAGTCAGTAATCCAGGAGATCATAGTGTCGTCAACACCCATCACCCGCAGCTTCTCACCCATCAGAAGAGGCTGAATGGTGTTGAAAGCACTGGAGAAATCAAAGAATGTGATCCTCACAGTGCCTCCCCCACCATCCAGATGCATATGGGCACGTTGCAGCAGGTAAATGACAGCATCATCTACACGGGGCTGATAGGCAAATTGCAAGGGGTCCAGAAACATCCTCACCTGTGGCCTCAGCTGAGCTAAGACCAGCCTCTCCAGGACCTTCATCACATGCGATGTTAGGGCGACTGGTCTGTAGTCTGCCGGGTCGGACGGCCTCGACTTCTTGGGGACTGGGACCAAGCAGGAGGTCTTCCACAGCAACGGGATTTTCTCCTGACTCAGGCTCAGGTTGTACAGATGTCCCAGTACAGGAGACAGCTGGCCGGCACAGGCCTTCAGGATCCTGGGTGAGATGCCATCAGGGCCTGCAGCCTTCCGCTGATGCAGTCTTTCCAACTGCCTCTTTACCTGGCCTGTAGTCACCATTGGGCGGGGGATGGTGCAGATGTCATCAGTGGAGGAGGAGGAGGGGCAGATGGAGAGGTGTTGTACAGGAGAATGCTGGGGGGAGGGTCGAACCCTTTGGGACAGTGTGGGTGTGTGGGGGGGATGGGGGTGTTGGAGGGGTATCAGGGGGTGAGCTAAACCTGTTGAAAAACTGGTTATACTGGTTAGCTCTGTCCAGGCTCCCAGATGTCTGCCTGTCCTTCCCCTTCATCCCTGTGATGTGCTTCATTCCCGCCCACACATCCCTCACACTGTTCTGTTGGAGTTTGGCCTCCAGCTTCCTCCTGTAGTTGTCTTTGCACGTCCTCAGCATCTCACGGAGTTCGTGCTGCACTCTCCTCTGCTCCTTCCTGTCTCCTGACCTGAAAGCCCTCTTCTTCTTGTTCAAGAGTGCCCTCAGGTCACTGGTAATCCATGGCTTGTTGTTGGAGAAGCAGCGAACGGTCCGGGCTGGCATGGTGGTGTCCTCGCAGAATCTTATATAGTCTGTAATGCAGTCGGTCATGTTATTGATGTCCTCCCCATGTGGCTCACAGAGAACATCCCAGTCTGTTGACTCGAAGCAGTCCTGCAGTGCCTCAGCAGTCTCCTGTGTCCACTTCCTCACTGTCCTGGTGAGCACAGGTTGCCTTCTCACAAGTGGGACATACTTGGGAGTCATCATGACCAGGTTGTGGTCTGACTTGCCAAGGGGGGGAAGGGCTGTGGCGTCATATGCGTCCATGGCATTAGCATATAGTAAGTCCAGTGTTTTATTGTCTCTGGTGGGGCAGTCAACATATTGATGGAAGTTATTTAAAATATTGTTCAATGAGGCATGGTTAAAATCACCTGTAATGACCATGAACGCATCCGGGTGTTCAGTCTGTAGTTTAGCGGTGGCGGAGCTGATGACTTCACAAGCCACCGCTGCATCAGCTGACGGGGGGATGTAAACAGCGATAGTAATGGCGGACGTAAACTCCCTCGGCAAATAGTACGGACGCATTCCCACAGCCAGCAGTTCAATGTCCGGGGTACAGAGACGCTCCTTCACGCTTACATGTCCGGGATTGCACCACCTCTCACTCACATAAAGTGCAAGCCCGCCACCCTTCTTCTTCCGACTTTTGGAACAGTCTCTGTCTCCCCGTACTAAACTGTAACCGGGAACCTCAACGCTGCTGTCCGGGATGTGCGAGTGCAGCCAGGTTTCACTGAAGCAGAATAAACTACACTCGCGGTATTCCCTTTGGGTCTTCACCAGCGCTGAAAGTTCGTCCATCTTATTCCCCAAAGACCTCACGTTCCCCATTATAATCGCTGGGACTGCTGGTTTATGTCTTCTTCTTCTCTCCCTTCGTTTGGTTCCAGCCCTGCAGCCCCGGCGTTTCCTCCGTAACTCCTGCGGGACCGCAGGTCTGTCTCCGGGCAGCAGCACATGCTCACGCAGCGCAACCAGCTGATCGCGCGTGTAAACAATGCCCCCGCTACTACCGGCACCGTTCATTGTTACGAAAAGTTAAAAAAAAAAAAAAGTAACAGAAGAACGCGGAGAAAAGTAACAAGACTTAGTCCAACCATTGTCTCAGACGTTTAGACGCGGATGTTGAATGTTTAAAACAAATGCAAAAACTGAAAACAACAAATAAACAAAAGAAAAGAAAACACGAGGGGAGCTGCAGCCACAGGCTGCCGCCTGAGGCAGCGCCAGATCAGCCGTGATATATGTACCTTATGATATGATATACCTTAGCTTTTAGTCTTGAATCGAATGGTCACGCTCAGGCTCCAAGTGTGTTTTATTGACAACTAAGATTTGCATGCATGTGAAATGCAGACTTGTTTCTATTAAATTCTAAAGAAAGGAAGAGCAGTATATTTTCCTGTATCCTGTGATTTGTTTCACTACATACACAGATTTTCAGACTGGTTGACTGGATTACAGAATATCTATATCGATCCATCAACCTATGCAACTAAATCACTCCATCTGTAATCAATTGACCTATCTTTCCTGCTGTCACCAATCTCATCCACCCAGCTATGTAAATCATGCAAAGAAAAGTCTGCTTGTTAGTGTCGCACGCATTGAGGAAATCCCTTAATTTCCAAATTTCCTTACAGCTTAAATTAAAGCTTGGCAGTTGGCGACGACGGATTAACGACCCTATACAAGAGTTTCCATTGTAAATGAATACCTTAGAACATTTAGCTTGAAAGCAAGGTTTTGTTGTTGAGGGCATTCCACACAGATGTGCATTACTTTAACATTACACATAAATAAACACCTATACACTGTTGACACACACACACATTTCAATACTTTTAATGAGATCGTAACAGGTAGGGAGGTTCAACTGATCCAAAGATTGGTGGAAGCATTGCAGGACTAAGCAGGTTTGATCAAACAGAGAATGCCTTATGCTAATACAAATTTTGATCATGGATACACATTGCATCTTCTTCTCCAAATTGCTAAACTGCCTATTTTGGCGGAGATGGAGCAGTACTTTGCAAGTCTTTTTGCTTTTGGTTTACTCAGTCCACAGCGTTGTAGCCCACGCGATACAAGTTTATGAACATGTCCTAGACTTCCAGAAGTTTTAAATTAATGTGCAATTAAAACCTAGATTTATGATACTGTTAGCCAGTGGTTGATATTTTAAAAGCTTAGTGTTGAAACAAATGTCCATACATAAATCAAAACAACATGCCACTTCCACAATAGTCACATTCTTATTAGAGACATCTAGAATGGTGATACAGTATCAGGGGTATTTGGCATATTACTGAAAGTGGTATTGTTATTTTGAGCACAATTGAACCAGTCCATTTTGTGTTGTCATGGGTGGTAGGATGGAGAATGCAGTGTGGGTCGTGGCTGGAGGGGTACCAAGTGGACAAGTTAGATTTTGTCGGGAGTACTTGGAGGCGGGCTTTGGTAAAGATGGTAAAGATGAGAACATCCTAGCCGATCGACACGTTTGCGTAGATGGTGTGAGACAGGGATTGATCTACAAATGACAAGCATGCAAGTTTTCCCTGAAGTCTGAGGCCTTTCCATTGCTGCGCGCTTCGTGTGCCCTTCATGGAGAGGATGACAGCTCTTGCCGTTGTTAATGGTCACTTGCGGCGCTCATAAGTTGCGAGGGGGTAAATGAGTGGGTCCGCAGTGATGTCTGTGAGTGCGATTGTTGCGCTGTCCGTCCTTGCCCACTCAAGTTGTAGTCCAGTTCGATGGCATAAGTCGTTAAGGTTGAGTCAGTCCGACCTAACTCCAAATCTCGCTGCTCTGTTGTCCAATTTCCCGTTGCTCTCGACTTTAAATCCCAGAAACTGCTCGTCGTTCTCTTTGGCAAATGGAATTTTCCATTTTCCAAGGTGTTGAATTAATGATGCACGGGCCATCTCTCTCACGGTCGGATGGCTGTTGAACATATTGAGTAGGTGGCTCGTTCTAGTGGCAGTGTATATCCACTCGATGTTTGAGACACCCAGACCGACTGGAAGATTATGTCCCTGGTCAAGTGGGTGTTGATCCCGAACCACTTCCTTACCAGCCGCACAGTTCACACACACACACACACACACACACACGCACACACACACGCACGCACGCACGCACACGCACACACACACTAAAAGATAAATGTTGTCGTTTTGACCTCCATTCCAATCCCTTATGAAATTACACAGTTGTTCTGAGATGTTGTTCCCCAATGCATATGTGACCCCACCCAGGTTACAAGGGAGATCGATAAGCAATAGAACTATACCAGCCCTAGACACCAACCATACGAGCGTTGACACCATTTTTAAAAGGGTTCAAGAAGAGCTGGGGATGTGCATTCAGCTCTCAAATAAGATTTATTTGAGAGGCAAGAGACCTGGAAAAGAAAGGAGAAACCATAAGACTAATCCACATTATTTCATTCCACAATACTAGAATAGTTTAAACAACTAGTATATAAATAACAAATGGCTTCACAATAACATGAAATAAGAAAAGATTAAATGGTTGCGAGGAATAGGCAGGACAGGGCACTTACCGCAGGGAGATTCTATCACAGACCCCGATAAAAAAATCACCTCGTGTGCACACTGATCACTGCAAACACTGCAACTTACACTGCAAGGAGAATCAAACCTACCAACCAGTGAAGTGACCACCACCCTTCAAACATGCCACACTGCATGCAAGGTCGTCCCACTGCCTGATCAAAACAAAAGACAGAAAACACAATGACATTCAGTTGGTTCATGTTCACAGATATTCAGTATCACTACAATCAATACATAGAGACAATATTCAACCATCTACAAATTCTTTAAGTTGTAGTCTGTAAACACATTCGCCAGCCTTAGCAAACTAGCTCAGGCTAAGCAGCAGTCTGGCCTTGTTCACGTGGGGCTCTGCTACAAAGCAATAAGGGGAAAGAAAAACACAACAAAAGTCAGTCTCATCAGCTGACAACATACCTGAGGGTATGACCCTCCTACATTACCATACTGGTTTCAGTTACCTTGTTCATGTGGGGCTCTGCTAAAAAGCAGTGCAAGAGTTGAAATGCTCTACTCTTAAAAGGGGAGAGGGAAGAGTCTTTGCCTGCAGAGATATGATATCATATTAGTGATATGTCTAAAGTTTAATGAAACCCCCAAGTTCACTGAGAGATACCTCTTCAGCACAGGGCTACAGAGCATGCTCAGTCTGGATCACTCAGGACAGTCACACCACCACTAAATATACAAAGATCTAATTAGGTTTCTAATAAGGCAATATTACAACTTTCTCCTTCACTCTCCCTTACCTGCAGGACACAGCAATCCTGCCACACAACCAGGCCTCAGACAAAGAGGCACTAATTGCCCTCACCTGTCCTTATGAAGGCGGGGAACTACCTCTGACCCTACCTAACAGGTCATTGCTTTCAATTTAGATTCCAGCCCTCACACGTATGTAAATATCTATGCATGTGTGTGTATGTATGTATGTTGCTGTAACCCTCTGTCCCTCTCCAACGACCCACTACTCTGCTTTGTGTTATTTCTTTTTGGTGGGCGGCCGTGTTTAGAATGAATCCACAAGGGAGACGGAGGTGTTCGGAAATGGTGGCGAGATAGTTTATCTTCCAGCACAGTCTATAAGGTTGATAACGTACATTCATAATGTAGTGAAGAGTAGGATCTACTGGAGCCACAAACCACCAGGAAACCAGGATTCATTTACTTGACTTTATTTTGCAAGCAAAGATGGTTTTGTCATGATGATTGCCATGGTTCTAGACAGACAAAGAAAGATAAATGATAATATCTCTCTTGACACACACAAATATGGCTTTTAACTCAAATGAAATAATTTGACATTGCAGTACTTAATAACATAACCTAAAAGTCCTCTTCAAAACTCACAAGTGTAAGGAAAACGTTAGTGAATTCAACACTCCATCGAAATGTATTGACAACTGGAATAATTGAATACTTGAAAATAGATGGAGTGTTGAATTCACTAACTTTTTCCTTACACTTGTGAGTTTTGAAGAGGACTTTTACGAACTTATCCGGAAAGTCGGAAGAGACGTCGACGCAGCGGTAGCCTTAGCAACAGCGAGTTGAAGCTTTTTTTGCTCTTTTAAATTAACTCCTGGTGTACTTACAAACGTTAAAATGCCTCGTTTTGTGAGTACAGACCATATATGTACTACTACAGAAGTTGGGTAACAATCCATGCATTATTAGTGGGGTAATTTACGAGATACACACATTGTACCGGACACTCCAATACTAAGCCTTTCGGCTGATACCCCTAAACTTGATCAATATTGACCGTCGCTAAAAATGCATCTGAGGGAGTATTTGGCTGGATTAGGGTCTGTGTCCACCAATCGCGTATTTTGCGCTGCGAGCGCCTTCAACCTCCTTTTCCTAGCGCTTCGGTCAGCGCTTTGATCAGCTGGTTGCCAGGTTTCGAGGTTTCCGGACACTTCCGTATTCGTTCCTTGTTTGCACAGTTGATGTTACCATACATTTTACAAACTATCTAAAAAAAATGGAAAGAGCTCGCCTATTAGCACTTGCAGCAGCGTTTGACATGACGAACATGACGGAGCCTGCGAAAAAAAAAAAAGTGGGTACACGACATCAACCGCGATAGAAAGCAACTCGGGGTTGTCAGTGACGGCGAGAATCAACTTTTCTTCAGCCATTGTTGTGTTGTGTTTCTGCGTATGTCCCGCCCCCTCTTCAATTTTGATTGGTCGTCGAGAGAGAAGTGACATTGACGAGCCCAGCGCTGTTCTAAAAGTTGAACAGATTTCAACTTTGAGCGCTCTGAGCGCTGCGGTAAAAAACGGTCAGCACCGAGAACTTTTTTCCGCCGAGGGCGCTCAGCGCTGTGAACGCTGAACTACATAGACTTTGTATTGAAAATTGTCGCCGTCGGCGCAAAAAACGCGATTGGTGGACACAGGCCCTTATTGGTGGAAATTACCTCAGGGTGAATTTTACTCCGAACCATCACTTTAAAGGTTGGCAGGGAGCAGCTGATAGAGGCTCAGAAGGCCGATCCTTCTTTGGCTAAGTGTGTAGCAGCAGCATTGCCTAAAGATGAGCTTGGTGCCTCTCAAGTGGCTTACTACTGGGAAGATGGTATTCTCATGCGTAAATGGGCTCCTTCAGCTGATGACAGTCGGTGTAATACTGCATATCAGATTGTTGTCCCTGCTGGTTACTGTGCACAGATATTGAGCTTAGCTCATGATAATGTTTTGTCTGGTCATGGTATATTGAAACATTTCTTCTGGCCTGGTTTGAAAAGAGATGTTTCAAGACACTGCCACTCATGTCATACATGTCAGTTGGTTGGGAAACCAAACCAAGTGATTCCACAGGCTCCACTTCATCCTTTCTCTGTGATGGGTGAGTTATTCGAGAGACTCATCATTGCCTGTGTTGGCCCGTTACCCAAGTCAAAAGCTGGTTCCCAGTTTCTCCTGACTTTAATGTGTGCTACAACTCGATACCCTGAGGCAATTCCACTGCGTTCCCTCAAAGCCAAGGTGGTAGTGAAGGCCTGGTCCTGACTGGGTAGGACGAGGCCCTCCATTGTCTTTTTGTCTGCTCTATGACAATACAGCTGGTAATGTCCACAGTGTGTGTCTTTGTGTCTGAGTGTGTGGGTATATGTGTGTATGTCTGTCAGGCCGGCTTTGGAATGGATGAGTGTATGTACATGTTGTTAAGTGTGTGTCTTTGTTGCAGGATCTCAGTAAACCTCATTAGTTACCTTGTACATGGCTTTTAATGAACTAGACAGTGAAGGAGACGAGGTGACATATTGTATTGACTATCATAGAAATATAAGCTGTAATCTGTATATTCCCGAGCAACTAAAACATTTAACAAATATAAACAATTGTTCTTTCTTGCATTTAAACATCAGGAGCTTGAACAAGCACCATGATGATCTAGTTACTCTCCTTACAAACACAGGCTGCAGCTTTGATGTAATTGGTTGTAGTGAAACTTGGCTGAACGATAGGTCATACACTGACATCTTAAATCTTAATGGCTATAAATTGTTTACCAAGAACAGATGTGGCAGATCTGGTGGTGGTGTGTGCCTATATATTTCCTCCACATACAATGTGAACATTTGTGATGACATTGTCATAGCAGACAACCACAGTGACTCTCTTTTTGTTGAAATAAGCGGTAAAAACAGGAAAAACCTTATTATCTGTGTAATCTATCGCCCCCCAGATGCTGATCTTAAAATCTTTAGCGCCAAACTGGAGGAAGCATTATTTTCTATAAACAATAATAATAAAAGTTGTGTCCTCCTTGGCGATCTCTCTAGGGATGATGCAGCTAAGAATGACTGTATAAATACACTACACTCTTCATCCTTCTTCCCCACAATAAATACTCACACCAGAGTCACTCACTCAACCAAGTCAATTATTGATAATTTCATCAGAAATATTCAAAACTCTACACTTGTATCTGGAACTATACTCTCTGAGATTTCTGATCATTTCCCTATTGTATTATTTATTGACCTTCCTGCTAGGCCCTCACCTACTCGCCATAAAATAAAAATAAAAATACTCAATGAAGAAACCATACAACGTCTAGGTGAGGACCTGCAGACCAAGGCATGGTATAGAATATACAATTGTAGTGATGCTGATGCTGCATTTGAGACCCTAAATTATACAAAAGATACATAAATAAACCTCATTATAATAATAAAAATGCACATATAAATTATAGAAATAAACTTACACATATTATCAGAAAGAGGAACAGTAATCATTATGCCAAATTGATAAACGAATCACAGGGTGATTCCAAGAAATCTTGGAGAGTACTAAATAAGATCTTGAACAGAGGCCAAAAAACTCCTGTGTTCCCTGACCATGATAACAATACAGACAATGTCACCAGAAACAACAGTCTTGCCGACAACTCTAATGACTACTTTGTCTCCATTGGTAGCAACATATCCAGTAAAATCAGTCAGCCTCAGGATGCGTCCTTTAAAGACTATCTAACAGGTACCTGTTAGCTCCTTCTTTCTGAATCCAACTAACTGTGATGAAGTATATAAAATAATCATGAATATGAAGAGTTCAAACTCAGCTGGAACAGATGGAATCTCAAGTAAAATTCTGAAAAGCATCTCCAACATAATTACTGCACCTCTTACGTACTGTATCAATCTATCTCTACTCTCTGAAGTAGTGCTGGCAAAAATTGTACAAATCACACCAGTCTTTAAATCTGGGGATAAGAACGATCTGAGCAACTACCGACCAATATCAATCTTGCCTACTCTCTCCAAGGTTGCGGAAAGAGTAGTTTACAACAAACTCAACAGCTATCTTGACAAGCTAAACATCATTGTCCCATCACAGTATGGATTCAGAAAGAAAAATACTACATATATGGCAGTACTTGACTTAACTGATAAAATCCATGATGCAATTGACAAAGGCGACTACGGTATTGGCATTTTTCTGGACGTATTTAAAGCTTTTGATACAATTAAGATTGACATTCTAACCAATAAATTACAACACTATGGTATTAGAGGCCTAGCGTTAGATTGGTTCCACATCTACCTGTTCGGAGGACATCAATTTGTTCTTATTAACAACCATAAATCATCATACTAACCCATCAATTAGGGCCGCTCCTCTTCATCTTGTATATAAATGACTTTGTTAATACCTCGTCCATACTTCATAAAGTATTATTTGCTGATGATACAAACTTGTTTTCTTCCCACAAAAATCCAAACACACTTGAACAAATCATAAATAGTGAGTTAGTGAAAATAGACACATGGTTTAAATGCAACAAACTCTCTCTAAATGTCAATAAAACAAACCACATTGTGTTCCGCTCGCATAAAAAAATTACATTAAACAAATTTGTCCAAAAATAAACAGAGAAAACATTGAAAGAGTCGGCTCTACAAAATTCTTGGGGATCCACATTGATGAGTTCCTGAATTTTTAAAGACATATTGATGATCTCACAACTAAACAGTTCTCCAGTGTTGTTGGCTCCTAATTTCGCAGTGCCGTTTAAGTTGGAGGTTGATGCAAATGGGATTGGTGCTGGTGCTGTACTGCTGCAAGAGGATTCTTCGGGTATCGATCATCCCGTTTGCTATTTTTCCAAAAAACTTCTCTGCAGCCCAATGTAGGTATAGCACCATTGAAAAAGATGCTTTAGCCATGCTTTGGGCCCTCCAACATTTTGAGGCTGATGTTGGCTCAACGCCACAGCCGGTGTTGGTTTTCACTGATCACAACCCTCTAGTTTTCCTAAACCGCATGTACAACAATAACCAATGGCTCATGCGGTGGGCTCTAATGGCCCAGAACTTTAATATAGAGATTCGGCACAAGAAGGGGTGTGATAATGTTGTGGCCGATGCCCTCTCACGTGTAACCTAACATGTCAATGCTGACAGCATGGCTGTCATCTTAAGGGAGGGGGTGTTACGTGTCATTATATATTTTGTTTCTATCCCTCTGTATGTGCCTGCCATGTCTCTATGTTTAAAGCAAAATGCCACCGTTTGTCCATACTGAACTATGTTCTTCCCTGATCTTAGATGAGTTGATACATGGTGAAGTTAGAAGCAACCACGCACTTCCACGTTTTCCCTATTTAAATACGGTTACATGAGTAGTTACACGACCCAAGTATGGTTACACAAAATGAAACATGGCAATTTTGTAAGCGGATGAAAAAGGATAACTATAATGTATGGCGAAATAACACCTGGGAGCACTTCAACGTCGGCGCAGTAATATCACTCCTAAAAGATCCTTTCCCCCTCCCCCTGTTACTTCCGTCAATAGAACCAACATGACTTTTTACTTCAACTACTACAGGTAGTGCAGGCGATGGCGTGCAGGTCACGTTGCTAACTTCACCCCCGTTTGGATCCTAAGGAATATACTGGGCCAAGCTACATGCTATCGAAGTAGCGCTACACGCCATAGCGATCGAGTGCATGCACGAAAGTGAGAGAGGTATGTATCATATCGTCTAAGATCAGGGAAGAACGTAGTTCAGTATGGACAAACAGTGGCATTTTCCTTTAAGGTGTAGTTTCCTAAGGGATGATTGAGGGCACCTGCCTGAAGCTGTGGGTGCGGCGCCCTAACCCTCTCTCAACTCCCTGGCACAAGATCCCAGCCTTTGTTTGTGCTGCACTTCTTTTTGTTGCAAATAAATGTTATTAGTTCCCATAGTACTTAGTATGGTGTCCCTTAATGTGTTGTGACTTTGAGCCGGTGGTGATAATCAAAAAGCAATAAAATTAACAAACTAATCGATGAATAGGGGTTACACCGCCGCCTACTGGCGAAGCAGAAACACTGCCTTAAGTATGTATGTATGTATGTATGTATGTATGTATGTATGTATGTATGTAGCAGTACTGCTTGCAAATGTTATATGGATCGAGCTGGATTGGACTCTCACCATTAAATTAATTGTTATAAAAAAATGAGTGATGCTTATGTCCCCGACACGTACTCATGTACACACACACACATACATGTACACATGCAGCTCTGATGATCTCCAATATTTTCAATTACATAATCTCATTAACCATTCAAATACAGTAGCTCAGTGGATAGAGCGGGTGGACAGAGCAGGTCGTCCACTAACCCTAGGGTCGGCGGTTCGATCCCCTTGATCCCCCACCTCAGGGCAACCAGCTCAGCCTGGTTGCCCTCTCTGAACGCCCTCTTCTTGTCGTTCAGGATGGCCTTGATGTCCTTGGTGATCCAAGGTTTGTTGTTTGCGTAACAGGTGACTGTCGACGCAGGGACATAGCAGTCTACACAGAAGTTAATGTAGTCTGTTATGCACTCTGTGAGCCCATCAATGTCCTCCCCGTGAGGCTCACAGAGTGCAGGCCAGTCAGTCACCTCAAAACAGTACTCCAGTGCCTCGTAAGATTCCTCTGACCACTTCCTCACAGTCCTTGTGGTCACAGGCTTCCTCTTCACCAGAGGCACATAGCAGGGTTTGAGGTAAACTAGATTGTGATCCGACCTGCCCAGAGGGGGGAGAGAAGAAGAGATGTATGCCTCCTTAATGTTGGCATACATCAGATCCAGGGTCCTCACCCCTCTGGTAGGACAGCTCACATATTGCTTAAAACAATGTTAATAGTATAACTTATACTCATCTCTGTTTAATGGTCTATCCATTCCCCATAATGGTCTGGTCGCGTCCTGCTCCTCTTAGGCCGTTCAACCCTAGGTGCTGGACTGGATACATCTTGGTTGTGAGGTCCTGCGCTACCCCCACTATCCTGAAGAGGGCTTGCTTCATCAAGTGGCAGTGCAGACTGTGGGGAACCCGGTGGAACCGGACCAGTGAAGCCATCAACTGATTGCTCCAACCCACTTGATTCCTCAGGATGGACGCCGGAGAAAAGGCTGGATAGTCTCAGGTCTCCGTCTGTTGTTGGTAGGTCAATATCCGGAATGGCCACTTCCGTGGGGTTCCAGCTGGCTGCTTGCTCAAAGACCCAGCCATTATCGAATGCAGCACGGGAATGGTATGGTTTCAGCTTGTCATGGTGTACCACTTTTACTTTAGTTCTAGGGCTCTTCTGAATTCGGTAAATCAGGTCATCCAATTTGCTTACAACGAAGTACGGTCCTTCATACGATGGTAAGAATTTCCTTACTTTTTTCCGGACATGTTGCGTCCCCTTTACCAGATACCAGACAGTATCCCCGATGTTATGTGTGGTCCGACAAATGTTCTTGTCATAATGCCTTTTAGCTCTCTCAGTGGACTGCTTGAGAACATCCCTTGCTATCTGATGGACCAACTCCAGGCGCCGCCGGAGGTCTTTTACATACTGTGGTGGACTTTTGATGCTATCAGACCCGTGGGGTATCCCCGAAACAAGGTCAATGGGCTCTGTTAGCTCCCTTCCGAACATCATCATGTTAGGGCTGAAACCAGTGGAGCTGTGTTTTGTTGCCCTGTAAGCCATGACAGCGTACGGAATCATCAGGTCCCAATCCCAATGGCAGCTTTCTGCAGTAGTTGCCAAGATCCTTTGAAGAGTTGCATTAAAACGCTCTACTTGACCATCTGACTGTGGTCTGAATGGTGTCGTGTGTGTTTTATGTATTCCTAAGGTCTCACACATCTTCTGGAAAACTTCTGATTCGAAATTTGAGCCTTGGTCACTATGGAGAGTGTATGGCGCCCCATATCGGCTCACCCATTCGGAGGTCAGGGTTTCTGCCACAGTCTCGGCTCATTGATCAGGGAGAGGATATGCCTCTACCCATTTGCTGAAATAGTCTTGGACCACCAGCACATACTGATTATGTCGATCTGTTTCATTTAGGGGTCCCATAATGTCCAGAGCAACTCGCTCCATGGGTGCCCCTACTCGAACTGTGCCCATGGGAGCCTGAGGTGTTTTCAGCGGCCGGGCCTTTGCAGCGCAACTTGTGCAGGTTCGGCACCAGAGAACAACGTCCTCCCTCATTTGGTACCAGTAATAGCGAGTCTGCAGGCGAGCAAGAGTGCGTTCCACCCCAAAATGACCTGCCACCGGTACATCATGCATCTGCGTTAGCACATCTGATTGCAGGATATGTGGCAACATGACCTGTGGGTAAAATGAAACATCATTGGTGTTGTAAAATCTTCTCATCAGGACACCATCTTTGAAAAACAATCGGTTCCACTGACTCCAGTAGGCTTTTGTGGCCGGACTACAAGGTGCCACCTCTGACCATGGTGGACGTCCCTCGCCAGACTCCAACCATTTACAAAGAGGTGCAATATGCGAGTCTGCTGCCTGTGCCTCTATCAACTGTTCGGTAGTCCAACCAGCAAACTGGCTCAAAGTACGGGTATTGGTAAGATATACCCTATCCATTCGGCACTCCTTCAGCTCTTCCTTTGCTGGCTCCTCTACCCCCACTGGAGTCGGCCTCACCAGCTGGACTTCCCCTCCTAGGTCGCACTGTATTCCTTGATGTTTAACCATCACACGGTTCTGGGTGGCCTCAGGCAGCTTACAAGGGCAATTAGCACGGCATGGGCGTTGAGAGAGACTGTCCGCGTTCAAGTGTAGACGACCGGCCCGGTGGATGATGTTAAAGTTGTACTCACCGAGCTTCTCCAACCACCTTGCTAGCTTCCCCTCAGGTTCTTTCATCCTTGTCAACCAGCGGAGACTGTTATGGTCGGTGCAGACAGTGAAGGTCCGGCCAAGCAGGTATTGGCGGAAATGGGTGACAAATTCCACCACAGCCAGTAATTCTCGTCTCGTAGTGAAATAATTTTGTTCAGCCGTTGACAATCTCCGACTTCCATAGGCCAACACACGCTCCCCATTTTGGATCTGAGCAAGGACCGCTCCTATCCCAACATCACTTGCATCAGTATCCAAGATAAGGTCGCCATGGTCCAGGGGGTAACCTAGCACTGGCGCAGAGGTAAGTAGCTGTTTTAGTTCCTTGAAAGCCCCCTCACATTCTTCTTTCCAATGATAACGAGCGTACTTCTTTGTGAGAGCATGGAGTGGTTGAGCTATGGTTGCAAAATTTCTGCCAAAACGTCTGTAATAGGATGCTAATCCTACAAACTGGCGGACTTCTGAAACTGTGGTTGGGGTTGGCCACTGCTTCACCTTGGTGATCTTCTGCGGGTCTGTTGCAACACCAGCTTCAGATACAATATGCCCCAGGTAGGTGACCCCGCCTTTGAACAGGTGGCACTTGGATGGTTTGAGCTTAAGTTTTGCTTGCCGGAGTCGGTCAAAGACCTGTTGGAGGCGGTGGAGCATCTCTGGGACATCTCTACCCAGGACAATGATGTCGTCTAGGTATACAAGGCAGGTTTCCCACTGCAACCCCGCCAGCACACGATCCATTAATCGCTGGAACGTGGCTGGCGCGTTGCACAGCCCAAAAGGCATGACGTTCCACTCAAACAGCCCTTTTCTTGTACAGAATGCTGCTGCCCTTCGCGCACTTGGGGTGAGTTCGACCTGCCAATATCCCGAAGCCAAATCAAGTGTGCTGAACCACCTCACACCTGAGAGAGTGTCCAGGGTGTCCTGTATACGGGGCAGGGGGTACGCATCCTTGATGGTGTTCTCATTTAAAGCCCGATAATCCACGCAAAGACGGTAGGACCCATCCTTTTTGCGGACCATCACAATGGGGGCGGCCCAACTGCTGTTGCTATGGCAGGCAAGACCGGTTTCGAGGCTTTGCTGGATTTGCTGATCTGCATCTTTCTGTTTATCATTTGCCATGCGCCTGGGTCGCTGTTTAATTGGAGCACCTGGGCGGGTTTAAATGTCATGTTTGACGAGACTTGTGCAACCTAAATCACCAGGGCCTGTAGAAAAGATGTCCCCATAGCGGTGCAGCATCTGCTCCAAGTTGTGTCGGTCTTCAGTACCTAACTCAGTGGAGCTCTGGGTGTACAACTCTTGCAGGTGATCCGGTAACATCTGACCTTGAGCTTTAATGGGGGGAATTTCCCTGGTGGTGGTACAGTGAACCACGTCAGCTGGATGGAGAAGCCCCACTACTGCTCTTATTTTCACCGTGACTGTTGTGCTCCCTGGATTGTACACTCGAATGGGAATGCACCTGTTAGGCCCAGCTTCCATGACAACCCGTGCAACCAACACCTGATGCTTCTCCACAAATCTCTTTGTGGGGCTTAGGAGAATTTCGCCTCTTACAGGTCCGCGGAGATGGGCACGGCCTGGTATAATGAATTCCTGAGCTGGTCCTAAGACGGTAGTGCGAGCTACCCGGGCAATGTGTGTCCTTGGACGGTTGTTGGGGTTGAAAAACGGTATTTGCTCACCGAACAGCATGATTTTCCTCTGGCCAAAGTCCAGTCTTGCACGAGCCTGCTCCAAAAAAGGATTGCCTAGGATAGCATCTGTATCGGCTATGTTGGCAACAATGAAGTTAACACTCACCGTACGGCTCCCCACTTGCACAGGTAGATGTGATTCCCCCAGTACAGGTACCTTCTCCGGTCCAATCCCCTGCAGTGACTGTACCATTGATGGTTGTAGTGGGGGTCTGATGTCTGGATCCAGTGCAGAGTAGTGGGCTGCAGGTAGAACATTCCTCCGTGCCCCTGTGTCCAGGAGTGTGCAGATCTCATTGTTGTGTATTAATACATGGATGCTCATCTCTTCGCCTTGTGCTTTAACATGTAACACGCTTTGAGGGCTTCCCCTCTCAGCCTGGAAAGGTGCTGACATGACAGGTGCTGTTGTAATTAGGCCTTTAGGGCTGGGGCAGTTCCGTTTCATGTGTCCCAGGCCGGAGCAATTATGACAGCGCACTTCCGCCCAATTGATGCTTCCGCGTTTACCTGGCCTTGTCAGCCTATTACGGATATTTTGCTGTCGGGGAGCTGGCTCTGCCATGTCTTCAGCAGCTGCGTCATCCTCTCCTCCGTCGCATGCTAATATGGAGGCAGTTGTAGGTCTATGGGTGGCTGTATTGCGCGCACCTGTTCCCATCAGGCGAGTTACATTTTCAGCTGCCTTTTTGGTAGTCTCATAACGATGAGCAATCACATAGGCCCGGGCTAAGGTGCTGGGCCGCTTTTCAAGAAGTTTTTGCACCATTCCCACATCTCCTACCGCATTGGTGAACACTTCTACTGCAAGAGCATCTTGTTCTCCTTCTGTCTTGTCTGAGTAAACTATAGAGATTTTATCATAGATGTCATCTCTCAGGCTATATAAGGCCTCACCTGGTTTACGTACCCGCTGTCTTAGCTCAATTCCCACAGCAGCGGCATGCTGCGAGGTGGGGCCGTAGGCCATTTCTAGCTCCTCCACAATGCGATGATAACCCCATCCTGCTGACCTCGGGTTTCGGTTTACAATGCTACCCGCAGCCCCCACTAAAGAGAATTTTAACTGAATTGCCATTGTTTGTTCCGACCAATGGTTGGCTAAGGCACAACTTTTAAAACGATGGATAAATTCTCTCCATGGTGTAGTACCATCATACTGACCCGGCTTTAAAGTAGGAATGCGTTCATGTTGACTAACCTCACCATCGCTCTCAGAGGACTGATCATGGTGCATGGACTGATAACACCATCTCTGTGCACGGGATCTCCTGCTCCTTGATGGGGGATGTCCTGGTTGCTGCTCTCCCATAACCTCGCGCTGCTGACTCGAGGGCCTGTCAAACAAGGCTGCTCTACCAGTCTGGTGTGCACACACACAACGTTCACTGGGAAACCCTGGCGTGGTGAACTGTGGAGACTCAATTAATGCTGCGGTGAATGGGTTAGTTCTTATTGGTGTGCTTCTAGCACAAATGCTATGTGGATCAGGTATGAAGGGGTTAATATGAACTGTTCTGGGCATGGCATTTGCTGGACAAACACATAATGGTACATTTGTCTTGACATCTGCTTGTGTAATATCCACATGCTTAGGCAACATGCTCTGTGAATCTTCCACTTCCCCTCTCCTCACCATTTCATTCACTACATCAGCCAAAAAGGGATTAGTATTTGACAATGGTGTAGGTGATTCGTGGGTAAAAGCACTCTCACTGTCATTAGAACATGTAGCCTGTTGCCTCGTTGTGCATCCAAACTGCCTGGGCTGGCTAGCACAAGTAAAACAGCTCGCGCCGATTTGGCCAACATTCCCAGACACTTGTGGCTCCAAACATAACGACTGGCTCGTTTCAAGAGGAGTTAACCACATAGATTCGTTGAAATATGTTGTCAGATTCCCTAGTGTCTTTTCATAATCATTTATCGCGTTGGCATTTCTCTCGCGGGTGGTCGCGGTAAATTTACTTGAAGCGTTATATTGCATACCTCCAAATTAGTGCGGGTCAACTCTGGCTGTAAACTTTATCCTCTCGTCTCACTCACCAAGGTAGTAGAAATCCCGGACGAGCCCCCAGTGTTACCTATTTCTGTCTCTGGACCGCGGCTGCAGGTTGGCTCGTTAATTTCTTCAGTTTAACTCCACTTGCCGGCAGCTCGCGAGGTAATCGTCCAAACCACAGGTTATCCTACTGATTATATTGGTGATGAAACCAAGGAGGCTAGATGTCTCAGAATGCCAGTTTAATAGGCCACTTTCCGCTGAACATGTACATTTACTCAAACAGTTCACTCCATCGGCTAACATGACACACCTTTCTCCAACCACCCCCTGCCTGTTTTACGTTCACCCATGTGCCCACTTCCCATGAGCCCCCCCACCTATATCAGTCACAAACCTACCCCCCTTATTCTAATAACACTCGCAAAGGATGAAGATCATCAAATTCACCTTAGTTGAATCCTCCGTTGGCAGTGGACAGCAATGACCGTGACTACGTATGAGTCGTAAAAACATTAGCTGACGTATTCCGATCCTCGCTCAGCGATTGGTCCGTTGAGCGCCAAGCTCTGCTCAGCATCGCTCCGCCATTGGCCGATCGCTGCTCAACTCTGCTCAGCTTTGCTCAACCATTGGTCGGTTCGCGGGAGCTATGCCCAGGCCTGATCTAGCTCTGAATTCATCAGGGGTACCAAAGAGTATAGAATTAACAAGAGGCGAAACTCAATAGAACGTTCCATTGCAACAAACGCACCCATGACCGAGCTGTCGCTCAGCCATCTTGGACTGAACGCAACACAATTGTCATAGACTGATACAGGTTCCAATTCAAAAGCGGTTAAGGGAACTAAACAGTAGTTTCTAGTTTTTAATATGTTTATAGCCTAATCTAAAACGGCATGTTGAATAATTCACATTACAATAATGCGTATGGATCCGTATAATAAATAAATTTCGTCATAGACCATGAAACTGTCAAATAGACTAGACTATTTATTTACCCCAATAATTTTAAAGATAACTCCCGTTTTCCTCTGCTGGCAGGTGTATCAATAAACTTAAACTTTCTTAGCGGATATTCAATAAACTCTTGTTTTGGTTGCATCGAGATTGCGTGGGCATCTCTTAAGGGAGCCACAGCACAATTTTACAACAGCCTATGTTCCTCATGAAATGATTGACAAATTCCTTGAAAAAGCCAAAGCACAATGAACAGTGAGTAGATGAAAGGGACAACACATTAGTCAAGAGAGATTATTTAATAGTAATAGAAAATCATCACAAAATGAACAGTAATACATTTGGTGGTTTAGTTATTTAATCAAAGTTATTTCATTTCAATTTGTATTCTAATTTAATTAATCTCAACTAATAAGAACTTTGTACAATATGTTAGGCTACATAAGCTATAAAAGGAGAGAGTTATTTTATATTTACAGATTAGTTAGCTTTAAAAATTTTCTGTTGCGCTTCTGTTTGGGCTGGGACAGTAGTCGATTTTGGGTTCGTAAAATGTGGTGAATTCTGACTCTATTGAATAATTTAATAATGTACACAAGAGTGTTTTTACACTTTTCCATTTTGCACACAACATCCCTGCACTTACTGGTGTATCCCTCCATGCCGCTATTCAATAACCTTTCCCCTAGACCAAAGGCATGGATCACTGAACTTATTTTATGTCTGAAGTTTGTCTCCAGGGCTATGATAAACTCTACAAATTCAGTGCTGGGCACTTTTAAGCCATTCTCTCCCAAAGTGAGGTCACTGTATTGTTTTCCCCTCAGGAAAGTGTACCTGGAATCAGTGGAAGTGTAATCGGCTGTTGTGAAAAGTGCACAGTCAGAGCAACTGCCAAACTTTCCCACCACCTTTTTGCCAATATACCCAGCCATGTACACCAGCACATTCTCGTTATGTTGAAATGTAGGCACTGATGGCATTGGTATATCCAGTACGTCCAGGACATCTTCAGGCAGGTCGTCATAGTCCAGGACAACATTGCTGCTACTAGATGTAGATGGCTGGTCTTGGCTGAGCATTCTCCCTGGCCTCTCTGAGTCATAGATCCTGGTCTCTCTCTCCCTGACCTCAGTGCAATCCATCATCTCCTCTTCTAGATCATAAAATATAAGCAAACATTATGGTTATGGTTATGGCAAATAAACAATAACGTCCATTCAATCAATCATATAATAACAATAACAATGGCATGGTAAGGCTACATTAAGGAGAATAACAATAATAAATAACAATGTCAATTCAATCAACGGCCTAATAAAAACAAAAAAACAATACTATATTATACAAACCATAACCCATAAGAAGCGCTTGATAGACTAAGTGCATGTTGAACAGATATACCTTAAGTAGTACCAAAATAGTAGTTCATTAGCAAAGTTAATATAAGTTTAAAAAAAAAAACGGCCTCTCTGCTGTAGTCATGTTCTTTCAGAACCATCTCTGTGTCAATGATGACCTGGGTACTCTCCTGGGAGGCATATGTGTTGAACTGCAGTAGGAAGGTGTCGAGATCTTGTTCACAGTTGGTCTTTTCAGAGTTGTTAAACATCAGTCCCGTGGCCACGGCCCGATATTCACATTCGAACTGGACAGAATCAGGATTGTCACGATTACCGCCACGAGCTGAAACAAACATACACACCACCATACTGAATACAGTAATTACAACCTTTTGTTACAATTATAATCATTTTAAATTAAGTGTTTTAACAAAGGTGTGCCCCAATTCAAACTAATACCAACAACTTTTTCTGTCAATTACAATTACAGTTTCTGTCTGCTACTGGATGTTTTATGAATGAACTACAATCTTAATGAGTGTTGTGGTTGTTAAATTGAGTACAACATTGATGTTATATACCTCTAATAGATGAGTATGCATTTTCAAGGCAGTCTTGATTCAGACGATTGGTCAACAGGTAAGACACCTGATGACGATCACGGATCCCTCCAGAGCATTTTGAGGCACAAGATGTTATGTTGCCATCCATCCACACATGGGAGCTGCTTGAATCCGGGGGGAGCACCAATAAAACTTTAACGTTATAGCACCTCACTTCAATAACGTTTAAAACCTTTTCTTATTTACCTTTCCTGGTCTTTGGGAAATCTATGGAACGCTACTTGATATCCGGTACATTGGTAATTTTTACAATTGATGGCAGAACATTGTTTTCTTTGTTTCCAGTTTACAGACATACTTTTTCTTTGAAGCAAGTAGCAACTGTCACCGGTTCAGTCCAAAATGGCGAACGCGCGACAACAGCGCCATCTAGCGATCGTTGTCAAAATTCCAACGGAGTTTCGCCTCTTGTTAATTCTATACTCTTTGGGGGTACTAATATTTTCCAGAGAGGGGCCTGGGTTAGGCTGAACATTGCCTGAACGCAAAAGGAGAAGAAGAATAAAACATTTTCGTTTTATATTAGCGGTTGACTCCTTATTATCAGTATTATAAATCACTGTAGTCTAGTGAAGTTTCTCACTCACTCACTCACTTTCTACCGCTTATCCGGGGTCGGGTCGCGGGGGCAACAGTTCGAGCAAGGAACCCCACACTTCCCTTTCCCGGGCCACATCAGCCAGCTCTGACTGGGGGATCCCGAGGCGTTCCCAGGCCAGTGTGGAGATATAATCTCTCCACCTCGTTCTGGGTCTTCCCCGTGGTCTCCTCCCAGCTGGTTGTGCCCGGAACACCTCCATAGGGAGGCGCCCGGGGGGCATCCTTATCAGATGCCCGAACCGCCTCAACTGGCTCCTTTCCACGCAAAGGAGCAGCGGCTCTACTCCGAGTCTCTCCCGGATGACTGAGCTCCTCACCCTATCTCTAAGGGAGACGCCCGCCACCCTCCTGAGAAAACCCATTTCGGCCGCTTGTACCCGCAATCTCGTTCTTTCGGTCATGACCCAACCTTCATGACCATAGGTGAGAGTAGGAACAAAGATAGACCGGAAGATCGAGAGCTTCGCCTTCTGGCTCAGCTCCCTCTTCGTCACAACGGTGCGGTAGAGCGAATGCAAAACCGCCCCCGCTGCTCCGATTCTCCTGCCCATCTCCTGCTCCATCCTCCCCTCACTCGTGAACAAGACCCCGAGGTACTTAAACTCCTTCACTTGGGGTAAGGACTCATTCCCTACCCGGAGTAGGCAATCCACCGGTTTCCTGCTGAGAGCCATGGCCTCAGATTTAGAGGTGCTGATCCTCATTCCAACCGCTTCACACTCGGCTGCGAACCGATCCAGTGAGTGCTGAAGGTCACAGGCCGATGATGCCATCAGGACCACATCATCTGCAAAAAGCAGCGATGAGATCCCTAGCCCACCGACCTGCAACCTCTCCTCCCCCCGACTACGCCTCGATATCCTGTCCATGAAAACCACAAACAGGATTGGTGATAAAGCGCAGCCCTGGCGGAGGCCAACCCCCACCGGAAACGAGTCCGACTTACTGCCGAGAACCCGGACACAACTCTCGCTTTGGGTGTACAGAGATTGGATGGCCCTGAGAAGTGCCCGCCTCACTCCATACTCCCGTAGCACCTCCCACAATATCTCCCGGGGAACCCGGTCATACGCCTTCTCCAGATCTACAAAACACATGTAGACCGGATGGGCATACTCCCAGGCCCCCTCCAGGATTCTTGCAAGAGTGAAGAGCTGGTCCGTTGTTCCACGACCAGAGCGGAATCCGCATTGTTCCTCCTCAATCTGAGGTTCAACTATCGGCCGAACCCTCCTTTCCAGCACCTTGGAGTAGACTTTACCAGGGAGGCTGAGAAGTGTGATGCCCCTGTAATTGGCACACACTCTCTGGTCCCCCTTTTTGAACAGGGGGACCACCACCCCCGTCTGCCACTCCCTCGGCACTGTTCCCGACCTCCACGCGATGTTGAAGAGCCGTGTCATCCACGACAGGCCCTCCACACCCAAAGCCTTCAACATTTCTGGACGGATCTCATCAACCCCCGGGGCTTTGCCACTGCGGAGTTGCTTGACTACCTCAGTGACTTCCACCAGGGAGATTGACGACGATCCCCCATCAGCTTCCAGCTCTGCCTCTACCAAAGAGGGCGCGTTAGTCGGGTTCAGGAGTTCCTCAAAATGCTCCTTCCACCGCCCGATTACCTCCTCAGTTGAGGTCAACAGCGTTCCATCCTTGCTGTAAACAGCTTGGATGGTTCCCCGTTTCCCCCTCCTGAGGTGTCGGACAGTACGCCAGAAGCACTTTGGCGCCGACCGAAAGTCCTTCTCCATGGCTTCTCCGAACTCCTCCCACACCCGCTGCTTTGCCTCTGCCACAGCAGAGGCCGCCGCCCTCCGGGCACTTCGGTACACTGCAACTGCCTCCGGAGTCCCCCGGGATAACATATCCCGGAAGGACTCCTTCTTCAGTCGGACGGCTTCCCTGACCACCGCTGTCCACCACGGTGTTCGAGGGTTACCGCCCCTTGATGCACCCAAGACCTTGAGGCCGCAGCCTCCCACTGCAACTTCAGCAATGGAGGCTTTGAACATCGACCACTCAGGTTCAATGTCCCCAACCTCCACAGGGATGCCAGAAAAGCTCCGCCGGAGGTGTGAGTTGAAGGTCTCTCGGACAGGGGCCTCCTCCAGACGTTCCCAGTTCACCCGCACTACCCGTTTGGGCTTACCAGGTCTGTCCCGAGTCTTCCCCCACCCCCTGACCCAACTCACCACCAGATGGTGATCGGTTGACAGCTCCGCCCCTCTCTTCACCCGAGTGTCCGAAACATGCGGCCTCAGATCTGATGATACGATTACAAAATCGATCATCGACCTTTGACCTAAGGTACTCTGGTACCATGTACACTTATGAGCAACCTTATGTTCGAACATGGTGTTTGTTATGGACAGTCCATGACTAGCACAGAAGTCCAATAACAGACGACCACTCGGGTTTAGATCAGGGAGGCCGTTCCTCCCAATCACGCCTCTCCAGGTGTCTCCATCATTGCCCACGTGCGCGTTGAAGTCGCCCAGCAGAACTATGGAGTCCCCTACTGGAGCCCCCTGCAGGACTCCATTCAGGGTCTCCAAGAAGGCCGGATACTCCGAGCTGCTGTTCGGTGCATACGCACAAACAACAGTCAGAGTTTTCCCCCCCATAACCCGTAGGCGTAGGGAGGCGACCCTCTCGTCCACCGGGGTAAACTCCAACATAGCAGCGCTCAGCCGGGGGCTTGTGAGTATCCCCACACCCGCCCGGCGCCTCGCACCTTGGGCAACTCCAGAGAAGAATAGCGTCCAACCCCTATCCAGGAGTACGGTTCCAGAACCGAGACTGTGCGTAGAGGAGAGCCCCACCAGATCTAACTGGTAGCGCTCCGCCTCCCGCACCACCTCCGGCTCTTTCCCCCACAGAGAGGTGACGTTCCACGTCCCCAGAGCCAGCCTTTGCTGCCCAGGTCTGGTCCGTCGAGGTCCCTGACCTTCACTGCCACCCATCTGGCAATGCACCCGACCCCAACGGTTCTTCCTGTGAGTGGTGGGCCCACAGAATAGAGAGGGGGGGGGTGCCACGTTGCTTTTTCGGGCTATGCCCGGCCGGGCTCCGTGGCAAACCCGGCCACCAGGCGCTCGCTGACGGGCCCCCCTTCTGGGCCTGGCTCCAGATGGGGGCCCCGGGCTTCCTCCGGGCAGGGTCTCTCCTCCTCTTAATTGTTCTTCCATAAGAGTCCTTTTGAACCATTCTTTGTCTGGCCCTTCGCCTGAGACCAATTTGCCATGGGAGACCCTACCAGGAGCACAAGGCTCCCGACAACACAGCCCTCAGGTTCATAAGGACACCCAAACCCCTCCACCACGGTAAGGTGATGGTTGTCGGAGGAGTGAACTGAAGTTTCTGTGTGCATAAAACTGTTTTGCAAGACAGATAAACACATCAGAGGAAGAAGAAATACGCGAGTTACTGCTGGCAAGCAGCAGGACAGCATTGGATGTTGGGCCAGTCTGTCAACAGCCAATGACCAGGTACAGGTCACTGACCTGGAAGGACCCAAGCGTGTAGAAGGGGCATGGCCATGCACCCCATTACCACAGTTTGAGGAAACCGTCCCATGAGAAGTGAACGAAAAGACGAGAAACAGTGCAAAAATGAGCTTCATTGTTACTACCTGTAGATATAATGCTAAGAAGGACAAACAGACGGAAAACGAGTGGATGGATTTGTTTTGGCTCACCTCCCGGCAACCGGTGGCTGACAGTACCGCTGCTGGTGGCTAATGGGCTATGCGGCTAGCAGCTAGCGAGCTCCATCAGCTAATGACTAGCTAGGTAGCGGCTAGCGGCCAGCGGGCTCACACTGCTAGTGGCGAGCGGTTTACAGGATCCCGCTCCTCCGACGACCAGCAGCTAGTGGGGTCCGGCAGCTAGCAGGCTCCCATCAGCGGTTTGCGGGCTTCAGCAGCCAGCAGGCTCAGGCAGGCTCCAACCAGCGGCTAGCGGGCTCCGGCGGCTCGCAGGCCCCAATCAGCGGCAGGTCGGTCGGCTCCAGCGGCTAGCAGGCTCCGGCGGCTAGCTGGCTACAATCAGCGACAGGTCGGTCGGTCAGCTCCAGCGGCTAGCAGGCTCCGGCGGCTAGCAGGCTCCAACCAGCGGGTAGCGGGCTCCAGCGGTTAGCAAACTCCAGTAGCCAGCCGCAGTGGACATTGACAGTTGACAGCTGGACACCTGTTTATCAGCTGACAGCAGCTCACGGCCTCAGGAGTACTTCAGCCCACCATCCAGAGCCAACAGGTAGACCAAAGATCAGATCAGGGACGCCGGCGGACGCCGGCGGTCAGCAGTAGCAGCCGCTCCCGGCGATCCACAGCCCACAGCGGCGACGGGAGTGTGGAGCACAGCCTGGAGGAGTCCAGAAAACTGGTCCACAGGAACAAGATGGATTTCCAGCGAGGTGTGTCACAAAGATCCGTGAAACGGGCTTAGTAGTGCTGGGGGATTTGGCAGCCAGCGGTGACAGGTGGGCTACGCATGGTAACACCTCAGTTGGACCTCCTTAACTCGTAATGTGGTATGAATTTTAAGAAACGTTTAAAAGAGATTAAAGGGTCAATAGAAACGTAGTGATAAACGTAAAGATAAATTATTAAGATCGTCTAAAAAGCCCATTTAAAACCATTTAAAACGATCATAACAGAGAGTAATACAAACACTGACGTGTGCATGCGGCCATCTTGGATTCGACGTGTGCGTCGTGCGTTGCGGGTGTAGCAGGGTAGCTTGTACTTTCCCTGTTTCCCTCTGGCAGCTACCAGAGGGAGACGTAGGCACGTTAATGAGGGGGCGTCTCCCGCTCAGAGTATATTTACGGCCAGGTATCAGCTGATTGCACATCTTCCGTTCTCCCATGGTCGCTGGAGGAGCTAGCTTCTGTTTGTTTGGTAGCTGGCAGGCAGCTTGGTTGGGCCTTGCTGTAGCTTGGTTTATGTTCGGGTCTCTTGCATCATTCGACTGCAAGAACGGGTCTTCGCTTGGCAGTGGACTGTTTGTACGTCCAGCTTGAGTGCGTGCTTAGTGGAAACGTGCTATTAAGCACGGTTCGGTAGCTCTCCTGTTGCTGTGTCGGATCAGCTGTGCTTCCAGACAGTTAAATCTACTTGAAGCCTGTGCAGTCCTCCAGATCGTGGCTGTACATAGGCCTCGCCGCTGCTGCTTTGTTTCTACTGCCGTACTACCGTCTATATATTCTCTGCTGTTCAGTCAGTCAGGAGCTGTGTGACCTAGAGCAGTGGGTCGGTGGTGGAACCCTGCCCTCAATGGTCCTTTCCTTTGTCCACATTTAGTGGTTTGCTTTCTTTGTTTTCTTGTATTTTGATCTTGCTGTGTTCACGTGTGGTGTGGCTTTGGACTCTTCCCCCTCCTCGTCCGCCTCCCCTTGCCGTGGTAAGTTACAGCCCTGCTTTCCCCACACCTAAATTTGAGTAATCTCTCTGGGCCCTGTGCCCCCATGGTCCACATATTAGCGCTGTGTATTACTGCTCACAATTGCTTGTGCTTTACGGAAAGACCACTCCATTGCTACTTTGTTAACCTGGCAATAAAAGCTTTTGTATATTTTTGGAAACACGTCTTTGGTCCTCTTGATGTATACGAATCTGTGTCCTTGACCGATTGAGTCTTACTTTAAAACTAAACTTCTTGGGGCACAATCCCCTAGATGGCGTAGTCGTCTATCACCAATAACCCCTCCCCTCGGCTACACGGGGCAGGATGAAATACTAAGCTAATTCATTTGTGTTCTGTAAGGAAAGATTGATGTTAATTGAAACGTTGAAGGTATGTTTTTAGCTGCTGGGTAGACTTCAGTCAACCTGACGCAGTTTTGTCTGTGAGCAACCAAATTGCTCAGAGATGGGCTCATTATAAGCAGGGAAATCTAAGCTTTCCAACGGCGTATGGCAAGACTATGTTCACCAAAGGGTCGTTGAAATACTAAGCTAATTAATTTGTGTTCTGTAAGGAAAGATTGATGTTAATTGAAACGTTGAAGGTATGTTTTTAGCTTCTGGGTAGACTTCAGTCAACCTGACGCAGTTTAGTCTGTGAGCAACCAGACTGCTCGCGGATGGGCTCATTTTAAGCGGGGAAATCTAAGCTTTCCAACGGCGTATGGCAAGACTATATTGACTCATGGCTCTTTGAAATACTAAGCTAATTAATTTGTGTTCTGTAAGGAAAGATTGATGCTAATTGAAACGTTGAAGGTATGTTTTTAGCTGCTGGGTAGACTTCAGTCAACCTGACGCAGTTTTGTCTGTGAGCAACCAAATTGCTCGGGGATTGGCTCATTTCAAGCGGGGAAATCTAAGCTTTCCAACGGTGCATGGCAACACTATATTCACCAAAGGGTCGTTGAAATACTAAGCTAATTAATTTGTGTTCTGTAAGGAAAGATTGATGTTAATTGAAACGTTGAAGGTATGTTTTTAGCTTCTGGGTAGACTTCAGTCAACCTGACGCAGTTTAGTCTGTGATCAACCAGACTGCTCGCGGATGGGCTCATTTTAAGCGGGGAAATCAAAGCTTTCCAACGGCGTATGGCAAGACTATATTGACTCATGGCTCGTTGAAATACTAAGCTAATTAATTTGTGTTCTGTAAGGAAAGATTGATGTTAATTGAAACGTTGAAGGTATGTTTTTAGCTGCTTGGTAGACTTCAGACAACCTGACGCAGTTTTGTCTGTGAGCAACCAAATTGCTTGGAGATGGGCTCATTTTAAGCGGGGAAATCTAAGCTTTCCAACGGCGTATGGCAAGACTATATTCACTCACGGTTCGTCGAAATAATAAGCTGATTCATGTGTGTTCTATTGGCTGTGGAAAGAAAATAGCACACAAGTCATACCAAGTCACCTTCATTGTCAGTGATAAACATTAATAAATAAACAGTATGGACATTGTATAAACAGTTGTATAAAAAGTGTAAACAGTATGAACAGTGTTCTTATAAAAGATATCAATATCAATACTGATCACGTGTGTATTTTATATTTCCAGATTATTTGTTGATGAGCCAGAGCCTGTGACTCCCACCAACCGGCCCGTTCAGCCCACTGCGTTGTCGTCCTCCACCTGGCCGAAGCCTCCTGCGCCCACCCGCCTCCAGCCGAGGCCTCCTGCTGCGTCAGCCTGTGGCCTGCCCGCCCCCTGTGTTGGCAGCACCCATACCGCTGGTCCTCCCTGCACAGCCACAGGCCCCCTCCTTCCTGCTTCGTGGGCCATCCTGCAGCTGTCTCTGCAGTCATCGTGTGTCAAAACCATTCAAACTTGTATATGGTAACATTTCAAAATGACACCAGCATAAATGAGGACCTTGCAATAGGTTGTGTTACAGGACCCACCTGGCATACAGCTGTATGTCTCTGTGAAGGTGGTTGTGAAGAACGGCATCCGGCTGAACAAGTACAAGTGCCAGCGAGGCAGCAACTCTCTCGAGGGGTTGCACGCCCACCTGGTTAACGCCGTCCCTTCACAACGATGTGGGATCATGCCGTTCCAAGTAAGTGATTAAAACACACACACAAACACACACACGCGCGCGCGCATATATAAACACACACACACGCATATATACACACACATATATATATATATATTTACTTATACATATGAAAGACTATATTCACCAATGGGTCGTTGAAATACTAAACTAATTAATTTGTGTTCTTTATTGAAAGATTGATCTTAATTGAAACGTTGAAGGTATGTTTTTAGCTGCTGGGTAGACTTCAGTCAACCTGACGCAGTTTTGTCTGTCAGCAACCAAATTGCTCAGAAATGGGCTCATTTTAAGCGGGGAAATCTAAGCTTTCCAACGGCGTATGGCAAGACTATATTGACTCATGGGTCGTTGAAATACTAAGCTAATTAATTTGTGTTCTGTAAGGAAAGATTGATGTTAATTGAAACGTTGAAGGTATGTTTTTAGCTTCTGGGTAGACTTCAGTCAACCTGACGCAGTTTAGTCTGTGAGCAACCAGACTGCTCGCGGATGGGCTCATTTTAAGCGGGGAAATCTAAGCTTTCCAACGGCGTATGGCAAGACTATATTGACTCATGGCTCTTTGAAATACTAAGCTAATTAATTTGTGTTCTGTAAGGAAAGATTGATGCTAATTGAAACGTTGAAGGTATGTTTTTAGCTGCTGGGTAGACTTCAGTCAACCTGACGCAGTTTTGTCTGTGAGCAACTAAATTGCTCGGGGATTGGCTCATTTCAAGCGGGGAAATCTAAGCTTTCCAACGGTGCATGGCAACACTATATTCACCAAAGGGTCGTTGAAATACTAAGCTAATTAATTTGTGTTCTGTAAGGAAAGATTGATGTTAATTGAAACGTTGAAGGTATGTTTTTAGCTTCTGGGTAGACTTCAGTCAACCTGACGCAGTTTAGTCTGTGATCAACCAGACTGCTCGCGGATGGGCTCATTTTAAGCGGGGAAATCAAAGCTTTCCAACGGCGTATGGCAAGACTATATTGACTCATGGCTCGTTGAAATACTAAGCTAATTAATTTGTGTTCTGTAAGGAAAGATTGATGTTAATTGAAACGTTGAAGGTATGTTTTTAGCTGCTTGGTAGACTTCAGACAACCTGACGCAGTTTTGTCTGTGAGCAACCAAATTGCTTGGAGATGGGCTCATTTTAAGCGGGGAAATCTAAGCTTTCCAACGGCGTATGGCAAGACTATATTGACTCACGGTTCGTCGAAATAATAAGCTGATTCATGTGTGTTCTATTGGCTGTGGAAAGAAAATAGCACACAAGTCATACCAAGTCACCTTCATTGTCAGTGATAAACATTAATAAATAAACAGTATGGACATTGTATAAACAGTTGTATAAAAAGTGTAAACAGTATGAACAGTGTTCTTATAAAAGATATCAATATCAATACTGATCACGTGTGTATTTTATATTTCCAGATTATTTGTTGATGAGCCAGAGCCTGTGACTCCCACCAACCGGCCCGTTCAGCCCACTGCGTTGTCGTCCTCCACCTGGCCGAACGCTCCTGCGCCCACCCGCCTCCAGCCGAGGCCTCCTGCTGCGTCAGCCTGTGGCCTGCCCGCCCCCTGTGTTGGCAGCACCCATACCGCTGGTCCTCCCCGCACAGCCACAGGCCCCCTCCTTCCTGCTTCGTGGGCCATCCTGCAGCTGTCTCTGCAGTCATCGTGTGTCAAAACCATTCAAACTTGTATATGGTAACATTTCAAAATGACACCAGCATAAATGAGGACCTTGCAATAGGTTGTGTTACAGGACCCACCTGGCATACAGCTGTATGTCTCTGTGAAGGTGGTTGTGAAGAACGGCATCCGGCTGAACAAGTACAAGTGCCAGCGAGGCAGCAACTCTCTCGAGGGGTTGCACGCCCACCTGGTTAACGCCGTCCCTTCACAACGATGTGGGATCATGTCGTTCCAAGTAAGTGATTAAAACACACACACAAACACACACACGCGCGCGCGCATATATAAACACACACACACGCATATATACACACACATATATATATATATATATATACTTATACATATGAAAGACTATATTCACCAATGGGTCGTTGAAATACTAAACTAATTAATTTGTGTTCTTTATTGAAAGATTGATCTTAATTGAAACGTTGAAGGTATGTTTTTAGCTGCTGGGTAGACTTCAGTCAACCTGACGCAGTTTTGTCTGTCAGCAACCAAATTGCTCAGACATGGGCTCATTTTAAGCGGGGAAATCTTAGCTTTCCAACGGCGTATGGCAAGACTATATTGACTCATGGGTCGTTGAAATACTAAGCTAAGTAATTTGTGTCCTGTGAGGAACGATTGATGTTAATTGAAACGTTGAAGGTATGTTTTTAGCTGCTGGGTAGACTTCAGTCAACCTGACGCAGTTTAGTCTGTGATCAACCAGACTGCTCGCGGATGGGCTCTTTTTAAGCAGGGAAATCTAAGCTTTCCAACAGCTTATGGCAAGACTATATTGACTCAAGGGTCGTTGAAATACTTAGCTAATTAATTTGTGTTCTGTAAGGGGAGATTGATGTTAATTGAAACGTTGAAGGTATGTTTTTAGCTGCTGGGTAGACTTCAGTCAACCTGACGCAGTTTAGTCTGTGATCAACCAGACTGCTTGTGGATGGGCTCATTTTAAGCGGGGAAATCTAAGCTTTCCAACAGTGTATGGCAAGACTATATTGACTCATGGGTTGTTGAAATAATAAGCTAATTAATTAGTGTTCTGTAAGGAAAGATTGATGTTAATTGAAACGTTGAAGGTATGTTTTTAGCTTCTGGGTAGACTTCAGTCAACCTGACGCAGTTTAGTCTGTGAGCAACCAGACTGCTCACGGATGGGCTCAATTTGAGCGGGGAAATCTAAGCTTTCCAACAATGTATGGCAAGACTATATTGACTCATGGGTCGTTGAAATACTAAGCAAATTAATTTGTGTTCTGTAAGGAAAGATTGATGTTAATTGAAACGTTGAAGGTATGTTTTTAGCTGCTGGATAGACTTCAGTCAACCTGACGCAGTTTTGTCTGTGAGCAACCAAATTGCTCGGGGATGGGCTCATTTTAAGCGGGGAAATCTAAGCTTTCCAACAGCATATGGCAAGACTATATTCACCAAAGGGTCATTGAAATACTAAGCTAAATAATTTGTGTTCTGTAAGGAAAGATTGATGTTAATTGAAACGTTGAAGGTATGTTTTTAGCTGCTGGGTAGACTTCAGTCAACCTGACGCAGTTTAGTCTGTGAGTAACCAAATAGCTCGGGGAGGGCTCATTTTAAGCAGGGAAATCTAAGCTTTCCAACGGCGTATGGCAAGACTATATTGACTCATGGGTCGTTGAAATACTAAGCTAATTAATTTGTGTTCTGTAAGGAAAGATTTATGTTAATTGAAACGTTGAAGGTATGTTTTTAGCTGCTGGGTAGACTTCAGTCAACCTGACGCAGTTTAGTCTGTAATCAACCAAATTGCTCGGGGATGGGCTCATTTTAAGCGGGGACATCTAAGCTTTCCAACTGCGTATGGCAAGACTATGGCTGCGTTCCGAACTGGAGGAAGCATGCTCAACGGACGCCCTTTCAAGGACGCTACGTCATAGAACGCCGACAAGCACTGTTCCAAAGTTGAGAACACTCAGAAATTCGCGCCCTTTTCGCACCCTTCGTTTTGAGAATTCTGAAGAATTTTCAAGGATGCATCGATGCATCCTCGTCGACCTAAAACACCCACAATCCTCTGCGTTCACCGGCGGGCTATTTAAAGAAAATGGCAAAAGTCCAGTACGTCTTCAAATGTAAGTGAAGTTATTTTAAAATGTTTTGAAGTATTTGTGCCGTAATAATTCACCAAGACATGCCGAAAAAAAACGTTGAGTGAAGAGACTTCTGTTAAACGTATTTGCAGTGCATGGATATGCTATAGTCTTTTGCATGAAGTAATTTGTTAAGAGTAGCGAACTCCGATAGTAGTGCTACGTATAACCGATTAGCGCATTTCCCGACCGTTATGACATAAACACATTAATGACTACCTGTTTACTCCTTTTTTTTTAGGGTCAGCCCAGCAAACGGAGGAGTTTGTGCGCCTGAGGGGGGCGTTGAAGCACCTCTTCACAGGGGGCAGGGATACGGCCATTAATGGCTATAGGTGAGGATTTCTTGCCTGATAACATTGTTTAACAAATGCACCACCAATGAATTGCAATGTTTGTAGTTTTTAAAGAACGTATATAATTATAATGTATGCAAGTTACTTATACCTATACCTATACCTACTATATCTATTTTTTACTTTTATATCTACAACTCAGTAAGTTTCTGTTACCAATTGCACTATTCATCTACCAATTGCACTGTTCATCTCAATGATGAGTACTATGTATGTATATAGGTTCTCATTTTTTCACCTGATCTGATTTTAGGAGCTTGCATATAATTTAATCTTGTTTAGGTAAATCTATTTATTGTTTATTGTCTATAGTTTTTTTTAATCACACTCCTCTATCCCCTTGCACTGCTGGTCAATGTGAAATTCTCCAAAGGGGGATTAATAAAGGAATATCTTATCTTATCGTATGTGTTGATAGAGTGTTGATCGAGCAACTTGGCTTGACGGGGAAGGTGACCCCACAGCAAGCCAAGAAAAAATGGGATAATCTTAAAAACAAAATATAAGGTGAGGAGCAAGATGACAGCATTACATTAAGAACGTTCTTACTATGTCATTGATGTAGGTATAACAGGGAGATGTTAGACTGCAAGTATTGCTGATATAACAGGGAGATGTTAGATTGCTAGTATTGCTGGTATAACAGGGAGATGTTAGACTGCAAGTATTGCTGGTATAACAGGGACAAGTTAGATTGCTAGTAGCCCAGTTGTTTTGTCTTCCTTATTGTCAGGAATGCAAGTGCCCTGCCTCTGGTCAGGGAACTGAAGACGGAGAGCCCACAGCAGGCACATGGCGGTGGTACGCTGTCATGGACGAAATTTTAGGTAGTTCAGCAGCAGTATCCCCGCCAGTGATCGTGGGCTCTCCCCACCAGCTCAAGGCAGGTTAGGGTGAGGGAGGAGGAGGAGGTAGATGAGGAGGAGGGGAGAGGAGCAGGCGCTGGCGCAGCCCCTGCTGCAGCAGGGGAACAGCTGGGAGCAGTAGCGGGCGCAGGGGCTGGACCAGCGGCAGGAGCAGTTGGTGCGCGGGGGAGACGAGAGAGGGAGGATCCCTTCCTCGCTCTCGTTAGGGAGGACATCCTCTACCAGAGGCAGGCTGATGAAAGGAGAGAGGCAGCTGCAAGGGAGAGGTCCGAGCGCTTCTTCTCGCTCCTCGAGCGATTGGTTGAGAGGCGAGAGTGAGGCGCAATTAATAAATTAATTCAAAAATCAAAATTTACACATTGTTTCTTTGTCTTTGTTCCCCTGCATAATAGTAATTAACCATACTGTGTAAATGTGATGCATAAATGAGGTTCCCAGACAATTAGATTTTTTTTTTAAGAATAAAATTGAATTAATAATGTACAATGGATGGATGATTATGTTGGCACAGGCTGTGGAAAGGAAGGGAGGTCTTTAGGTTAATACTGAAAGTGTGACACAGTCAGATGACATTACTATGTTGGTTATCATATTTATCATATTTACCAAAGCAAAGTAGTCATGGTCCTGTGGTGCCACACTCAAGGGGGTTATGGAATTCCGCAAGGCTGCACGTAAAGGAGCTCCACTGCGGGAGTCAGCCCCACACTCTCTTTCAGGTGGGGGGTGATCTCCCATGGCCACGTCCTCCACTGCAACCTCATCTCCCACACCAACGAACCAACCAAAATATTGTGCAACACTGCACAAGCAGTCACTACCTGCACAAGGTAAAGGTTTAATTAGACAAAGAGGAAGGTAAATTAAGTTCTAATAATTAGGTCAATCCATAAGCAGTTTTAACAATGACGTACAGTAAGTGGATTAATTATGGGTAATTATGGAATTACACATACCTTTGGCACAAAGTCACTATGTACTTCAAGTGCCTCTAAAAAGATACACCTGAAGCGGGTTTTCATCATCCCAAAGGCACGCTCAACAATTGAGCGGGCCCGAGAGTGATGAGTATTAAACCTTTGCTCTGCCATGCCTCTGAGTGGCCGCTTATATGGTATGATAAGCGCCATGGGCTCTAAAAGACATGGGTAACCACCATCACCTAAAATAAAGTATCCTGGTGGGGGGTAATTGCCAGAAAGGTAAATGAAACTTCCTTAGGATACGCGAGTCATGTACACTTCCTGGGAACCCCATATACGTATCAATGAATCGGCCCCGATGGTCACAGACCGCCTACAACACCATTGAAGGGTACAGCTTCCTGTTTTGGTAGTCTTGACCATCGGGGCCGCCAGGATACTTTATTCTGATGTGGCATCCATCGATGGCCCCAGCTGCTTTGGAGAAGGCAGGGTGCCCTGCCAGTTGGGCAAACCCTTCCCCCATGGCTCGGAGCTCCTGCTCACTTTGGGGCAGCCTAATTATACTCCCCCTGACAGCCACCACCTCCTCAGCAATACTGTGCACCATCCGATGGATAGAGGTTATGGGTATACCAAATACCCGGGAGACCACCCGATAGGCTGACCCTGTGGCTATCCAGAACAGGAATACCAGGGTCTCCAATGTTGGCCCCCAACCGTGCTGCCGCTCTGTTTGGAGGGCCCCCAGGAGAACCTGGATTGCCTGTCGGCCTAGCCTAAAGTCAGGGCGGGTGTCCTCTCCCTGAAAGAACCTCTGCAACACTGGAACGGTCACATTTATTTGGCAGTAATGCCTGACCTGCAACAACATAATTGAGTGCTTTTACTGTGCAATATTGTTACTGTACATTATTACTTTCATAATGCGTCTCATAGTTGAGTGTGTAGGTGTATAGATAACAAAAATATCTTGAAAGTGAACTGGTACACGGGTGTATATATATATAACCTTATGTGTGTTCATGCATGCAGTAGCCTATTCTTTGATATGTTTGGCATAAGAATAGCCTTGTCATAACAGTAGCCTTCTCCCTCTTAAGGCAATAAAAGTTGTATGGTTATCCCGCCCAAATAGAGACAAGGGGGGCGTTCACATAGAGGGATTAAAACGTGTGACATGTGGCGTGGTAGTGCTGTCAGAAAAATGAGCGCTAAATGTCTATTTTGTCAGCAAAATGTGCACAAACGTATGACGCATAAACGTTGCATTTGATAAACTATCAGCTAGACCACATAGTTCTTCATTAGCATGGAGGAATAACATATAAGCCTAAAACAAAATACTTTGCCCTAACAAACAATTATGAGAAGAAGCTATTCTTAATGCAACAACTAAATTAGATCACATACCTCGCCGTTTTGGTTGCAGAGACGCCGACAGTACAGCAATCTCCTCCGCTGTACAATCTGCCGATGTTCCACGTCGGCATCCTCCTCCTCGCACCACATCAAATACAAAAGTACTACCAGCTCAACAGCAACCGCATCCATTCTTTTTTATTTTTTTCGAAAGAAGCGCGCAGAATAAAAGCGGAAGCGCAGTATAAAAAGCGGAAGCACTCCACACACTAGGAAGTCGTTCCAAACTCCGAACGTTCACGAATGCTAGGCAGCACTCCAGCCTCGACTACCAAGAACGCTCCATAGGTCGCGACTGACAAGGAAGTGCTCTAGCGAGTCGCAGCCTCCAGTTCGGAACACGGCTTATATTCACCAAAGGGTCGTTGAAATACTAAGCTAATTAATTTGTGTTCTTTATTGAAAGATTGATCTTAATTTAAACGTTGAAGGTATGTTTTTAGCTGCTGGGTAGACTTCAGTCAACCTGACGCAGTTTAGTCTGTGATCAACCAGACTGCTCGCGAATGGGCTCATTTTAAGCGGGGAAATCTAAGCTTTCCAACGGCGTATGGCAAGACTATATTGACTCATGGGTCGTTGAAATACTAAGCTAATTAATTTGTGTTCTGTAAGGAAAGATTGATCTTAATTGAAACGTTGAAGGTATGTTTTTAGCTGCTGGGTAGACTTCAGTCAACCTGACGCAGTTTTGTCTGTGAGCAACCAGACTGCTCACGGATGGACTCATTTTAAGCAGGGAAATCTAAGCTTTCCAACGGCGTATGGCAAGACTATATTCACCAAAGAGTCGTTGAAATACTAAGCTAATTAATTTGTGTTCTGTAAGGAAAGATTGATCTGAAGGGGGCCGGTTCTTCGGGGTCTATTGGTGGGAGGGCTCTCAACAAAACCTGATGAGAAATCCTGGTTGTCGTGACGGGTGAAGAATGTGTTCAGCTCTTTGGTGAATGTTTCTGGATCGCTGACTGTGAATGTTGGTTTGGGTTTACGTCCTGTCAAGATATTCACCTTCTGAAAAGCTTGCTTGGTGTTCATGGTGGTGAATTCAGTTTCAAGTTTGTTTTTATAGTCCAGTTTGGCTTTAAAAACCGCGTTCCTTAGGTTCCTGTTTGCTGCCTTGAGGCTGACCCAGTCCTTTTGCCTGAAGGATTTGTGTTTTTCCTTCATGCACTGTATGATTTGCGGAGTAATCCAGGGTTTGGAATTGGGATGTATCCTAACTGTCTTGGATGGGATTGTAGTGCCTATACAGAATTTGATGTAGTCTGTGATGACAGAGACCCTGTCATTCACGCAAGTAAATAAGTATAAAAGGAAAAAATAGTTAAGAGGGGATCAATTATTAAATAGAAAAGGGGATACATTATAAATGAAATGCTTTTAAAAGTAAAAACCGTACACAAACTAAAAAAAAAAACTATTTACAACAATTTAGAGCAATTTGCCACCGTCTCTTTTAAGTTTCACAAGTTCAAGTAGGTCGGCTTGCATTTTGGAGCTTTATGCGTCCATATAGTAAAGCGTATATATATATATGTAGCGTATATATCTAGCGTATATATAGTGTATATACATAAATGGCGCTGCCAGTGTTCACGTTGTGATAGAAGTCGATAGCGATAGAATGTGATTCATTGTGAGTCATTCATGTGTAAATGACGTGTTTAGAGGACCAATCGCAGCCCTTGCGGTCTCTGTTGTGCGTTGACGGAGTGACGGATACTTTAAAAATATTTCAGGCCGACGGAGACGACAGAGAGGCTCTCCGTCAGGCTCTCCGTAACCGACGTACGGCACTTTACGCAGGAGTATAAACTAGGCTTCAGGAACAGTTTCATTTACCTATCAATGCAGGTAATGATTCATTTGGGCGTTCGAGGTAGGTTATGACGTCATCTGCGAAAAGTCCTATTTTTTGTTCTACGTCATTTACCACCACTCCTTTGATCTCTTGTTCCTGTCTTATAGCCTGCGCAAGCGGCTCTATAAAAAGGGCAAATAGAGTGGGTGATAGACAGCATCCTTGCCTCGTTGATCTCTGTAATTTAATTTTGTCTGTCAGGCTCCCATTGACTTTAATTCTTGCAGTTGGTTGTTGATAGAGTGTCTTTATGCACTGTATTGATTTATTACTAAAGCCAAATCTCTCTAACACTTTATATAGAAATTTCCAATTGACACAATCGAAAGCTTTCTCTGTGTCAATACTTACTAATACAGTGCTCTTTTTGTCCTTTCTTGCTTGTTCCACCACGTGTAGTGTTCTTCTAATGTTGTCATGTGTCTGGCGTCCTCTTATAAATCCTGTTTGATCTTCCTCTATTATTTCTGGTATAAAGGAGTTCAGTCGTTTAGAGATTATTGTTGTATATATTTTATAGTCAACATTTAATATTGAGATTGGTCACAGTGTTCTTTGTCCTTTCCTTGTTTCGGAATGACTGTAATTATTGCCTCAGCCCATGATGGGGGTATTTTATTGTTTTGGAGAGTCCAATTGAAAGAGGCAAGGAGCAGTGGTGTCAGCTCTTCTCCAAACATCCTATACCACTCTGCTGGGTATCCATCGCTCCCTGGTGACTTATTGTTTTTCAATGTATTTATTGCATCTTTTACCTCCTCCAGTGTAATCTCTGCTGTTAATTTGTCATTTTGTGTACGTCCAATTGAGGGTAGGTCTAGCATCTCCAGGAATGCAATCATATCATTCTCTTCTGCAGATGCAGGTTGTGTATATAGGTCTTGGTAATATCTTTGGAAGATATTTTCAATACCATCCGGAGTAGATACTATCTCACCTGTATGGGGATCTTTAATTTTGTATATATTACTAATTGCTTGTTTTTTTCTTATACGCTTTGCCAGTATTTTAGTGGCCTTTGAACCTACTTCATGGTAGCCCAGTTTAAATTTTTTTTTTTTTTTTCAATTTCGTCCAATAGTATGTCATTAATTTTTGTTTTTGTTTCTTTAATTTGTTGACTTATCTTTGAGTCATTAGTATTTTGGTATTCCTGTTCCAATTCCCTTAACTTTTCATTATGCATTTTATAGGCCTCCACTTTAGCTCTTTTTGCATGTGCAGTTTCAGCTATCAGTTTTCCTCTGATGACTGCCTTCATGGCATCCCAAAAAATCGTTGGGTCTACAGTGCCATTGTTATTTTCTTCTATGTATCTTTCGATTTCCGTTTTTACCTTCTTCCTTGTTTGATCATTATTCATAATTCCCAGATTAAGTCTCCATACTGTATGGCGTCTTCTACTGTTTAGATTTATTGTTAAATAGAGTGGGTTATGGTCTGACACATCTGCGCCCCCTATCCTGCACTCTCGTACCATATGGTTATCTTCTACATTCATAAAAAAGTAATCTATCCTTGAATGGACTTTATGTGCTGCAGAGTAATGCGTGAAGTCTCTTTCTAGGGGGTGCAGATTCCTCCAAACATCAATCATCCCCATCTCCTCCAAGGATATGTTTATGAATCTTGTCAAATGCATTTTATTCTTTTTGAGACTAGTTGTATCTATTTTGTGGTCTCTAATAACATTTAGGTCTCCCCCACAGACCAAAATACCTCCTGTTTCTGCTATGATGTCATCAAATAGACATTTAAAAAAGGATTTGTCACTTTCCGGAGGTGCATATATGTTTACTAGTGTTACTAGTTCATTCTCTACTCTTCCTTTTACTATAACGTATCTTCCTTCCTTATCCCTGCATTCCTTCTCAAGGTCAAACTTAGTTGTATTTGGTATCAGTATCACTACTCAACTCCTCTTCTACATCCTCCTTTAAATGAACTATGGTATAAGTTCCTGTAGCCATATTTTTTAAGTTTATTATGTTCTGATTGTGACAGGTGGGTCTCCTGAAGAAAAATTATTTGTGCTGTTTCTTTTTTAAGTTTAGTCATGACCTTTTGTCTTTTAATTGGACTATTTAGACCATTTACGTTCAACGACATTATTTTGATATGATTAGTCATCATTTTGTTTTGCTATTATTTGTAAGCATACTCCCAAACATTTCTGAACAAAACACTCATGAACAGTAAATATAACCACATGAACCAAAACAATTGTGACTTCAGACAATGGGGTGAACTGTGCCCCGAGTCCCCGTTGGTGGGTGAAGGGGAAATCCTCATCTCTCATGGGGGCCCCTTCCTAGACTTGATTAGTTCCTCATTGAACTCAATAAGGTCTAGATGTGTCCAACTATAGAAAAGAAAACTAAACATCTCCTGGTCGGATATGAATATTATCAGTGTTGAAGTCTATGTTATACTGCTACCTTTCTCCAGTGCATGTTCATGTTTTCCTGTGGTATTCCTGTAGCTTCCCTCTGGCACGGTGCGCTGCTTCACGTGTCGTATCCTTTCCTCTGACCCGCTGCCATTCCGGTGGTACTCGTGTCTTCTCCCTCACCGCCGGTGTGCTGTCATCGCCCGGTGGGTCTGTGATGAATCCCCTCTCTCTCATAGCCCGCGCAGCTTCCACGGCGCTGTCGTATGTTTTCACGCCGTTGCTCCAGTGTATCCGTATTCTAGTCAGCGGCGTCTGGAAACGTATTTTTGTTTTTCTTTGAGCACCTTTTTAATGCCCATATATGACCTCCGTTTCTGGACGACTTCAGCAGGGTAATCGTGATCAAAAAAGATCTGCTTATTTCCTACTTGTATTTTTTTCTTCCATGCCGTCTGCAGGATCATTTATTTTGTCTCAATCTTGAGAAAGTTGACTATAATGGATCTGGGTGGTGCATTCGGGCTTGGTTTCTGTGCGAGAGCGCGGTGTGCTCTCTGGATGTGGAGCTCCGTTCCTTCAGGTAGCTGTAGCTCTGTTTTTAGCAGCTGGTCTACGTACTTGCTAGTGGAGTTCTCCTCCGTCTCCTCTGGTACGCCGAAAATACGGATATTGTTCCTTCTTGATCTCCCCTCGAGGTCGGTTACCTTTTCCTGCATCTTGCGTGTCTGCTCCTGCATTTCCATCATCACTTCTCCAGCGTCTATTTTCCACTCTTCCAGCTCTGCTATGCGCTCCTGGGCCTCGGCCATATTCGCCTTCTGTGTCTGTAGCTCGTTTATATTATCTGTTAGCTTGCGCTCGATTTCTTGTTGAAGAGTGGTGATTTCTTCTTTCATTTATTTTTTCAACTCGTCTTTTAGCGTGTTCAGTTCGTGTCGTATCTCTTGTTTAAGGTCTTTTATATCTTTGCTAATTGTAGCCAGCCCGACTCGCAGGGTCTCATTGTGGTCTTGACCGTCCATTTTTTCTGCTGCGTCGTCCTCGTGCTCGCTATCTTCGCTTTCAGAGGTCGTCTCGGGTAGCTTCTCAGTTTCGGGTAGTTTCTCAGCTTTTTCTTGCTTCTGGTTAGTTTTTCCTGTCCTTCGGTTACCTTTCCCACCCATAATATACCTTTCAGTCGTCGAGTTAAACCTTATGGTGGGTTTTTTATGTCCGACTTGGGAGAGTAGTTGACTACACGTCTGCTCACTCGGCCATCTTCCCGGAAGTCTCTTTTTGACTTTTGACTGTAACAGCTGCTGTCTGTCTGTATATGTAATCTACTGACACTAAGATAAGATATCTTTATTACCTTTATTTATGCCCCTTAAGATAAATTCACAGTGACCAGCAGTACAAGGGGATAGATGAGTGCAATTAAAACCTGACTATAGACGATAGACAATAAATTGATTTACCTAAACAAGATTACAGATTACAAGATTACACTAGTACAGAATGATGCGATTGGTCTGGAAAGATGTTGAATTTTCTGCATGCACATAAAATGTGAAAGCAAAATAAGAAATAAGCTAGCTAGACACTATTCTTTTATAGCTGTCTTCGCACTCTTTCATTTCGCTGGATATTTTATTGTTTATTAGCATATGGTATATGTGTGAACAGAAAGTATTAAGACCTTTTTACCTTTTTTTTTTTCCCCCTTTTTCCCAGGGATTGAACTGATCTGGGATCTGCCATTTTGGAGACGATCTGGGACACCTTAACCATGACCCAGCTGTGACAGCAGGAGCAGCCTCCCTGCGCCTTAAGGACAACTTCAGTCCAGTCTCGCCCAGAGCTCACGGGCACAACGATCGTGGTGGGATTCAAATCCCTGATTTCTGTAGCTCATTTCCTTAACTGCTGTACCACCATGGTACCTTTTGGATCTATTTGAGCTTACCTGTCTCTCGTATGCCTTGTAAATCATTGACCACAGTCAATTGCATAGAGTAATTGGATAACGTAAGGGGGAGATGTAATGCAAAATTGCACTAGACAGCATTAACATTAGTTTGGATTGGATTCTGATTAGCTACTCTTCACCTCATCCTCTCCAAGGCCCTCATGCTCTGTCCTGGCTAACCACAACCCAGTCTCACAAATTTTGTGATACCATCATGACCCGATTGTGATGCCGTCATATGACGTTGAAAAGCTTAGATTTCCCCGATTAAAACAAGCCCTTTCACGAGCAATATGGTTGCTTACAGACAAAACTGTGTCAGGTTGAACAAAGTCTACCCAGCAGCTAAAAACATACCTTCAACGTCTCAATTACCATCAATCTATCCTTACAGAACACAAATTAATTAGCTTTTTATTTCAACAACCCTTGGGTGAATATAGTCATGTCATATGCCGTTGGAAAGCTTAGATTTCCCCGATTAAAACAAGCCCATCGGCGAGTAATATGTTTGCTCTCAGACAAAACTGCGTCGGGTTGACTGAAGTCTACCCAGCAGCTAAAAACATACCTTCAACGTCTCAATTACCATCAATCTATCCTTGCAGAACAAAAATTTATTAGCTTATTATTTCAACGACCCTTGGGTGAATATAGTTATTAACTAGTTGAGATGTACTTGTAAATTTATGAAAAACTCACCATGTGGAGTAACTACAAGCTCTTAATCCTAACCTGGCCCACAGGCTACAGGAATATACTGGTACAAGCTACATGCTAGCAAAGTAGCGCTGCACGCCAGAGCGATCGAGTGCACGCAGAAAGGCGAGAGAGGTATCAACTTGTCTAAGATCAGGGCAGAAAGTAGTTCAGTATGGACAAACAGTGGCGTTTTCCTTTAAGGGATAAACATGTTAATTAGTGTAAAGTGATACTCCATATACTGTAAGTACAGGTAGGCTATATTGTATATCATCGAAATGTGCTGATATAAAATTCACGTTGCCCCTGGTGTAGATTGCATTTGAGGTTTAAAAAATGTCATATTGTATTCTATTCACAGACTTAATGATCTTCTTTGTGCTAACTTATTTTCAGATTCCTGCTGCTCCAGTAGCTCAGATTGACTTCTCTGCAAACAAACAAACAAAAAAAAGCTTGACCATTCCATCGACGGCAGGACAACTGTAAACAAGGTTGGGAAGTCACCTTCATGCCCAAGAGTAACGAGAGGGTCAGAAACTTGCTAGTTTTTTTTTGATACCTTAAACAAAAACTTCCCAAGGAGTGCATAACTGATGGCTAGGGAGCCTTACTACAAAGATTTCATCCCCATATGCATGCTTCCAAAAACTCTACTTGAATACAGGACACCAGAGACTGCAGCTACCCCCCAAAGAGCTTGGAGAGCTATGCCAGGATTGCCAGCTGGAAGAGCTCGCCCTGTCCCAGGTCCAGTCTGTAGAGAGGGCAACTCGAAGTAAGAGTGCAAGCATTATTTGGTTTAGGCAAAGAGCTGGACGCATAACTGCCTCTAAGCTAAAACAAGTGCTTAAGACCAACCCCCAGTAACCATCTAAGAGTTTGATCAAGGCCATATGCTACCCAGAAGACTTTCGGTTCACCACAGCCACTAAGGTATTTAGGGTTTGAATAAGGGTAAGGCAGAGGTAAGATTTGGGGTTTGAGGCTGTCCACATTAAGAACTGCAACAAAAAAAGTGTTCTATGAAGTGGGAGGAGAGTCCATACCACAACTATGAAGCTAAACATTTTACTGTTTTCATCGTTAATTCATGGTATGGACAGCCCTGAAGGGTCAACATTAGTTATAGGGTTATAAGGCCAGGGTTATGCAGGAGTAGGACTCAGTATGGGGGTTAGGGTAATGGCATTTAAATCACTGAACTGGCTCTACACATCCAATACTAAGTAATAATTTCCTTTTCATGTTTTGCATGTGCATGTGTATCGTTTACAGTTATGGATGCAGACATGAAGCACAAGCCAGAGGAGCGTATGAGAAGCTGATTGGTCGGGAGCAGGCGTCTCATGTATGGACAGTGGTCTCTGGCTGAACCCCAAGTGGCCCTACATGGGGTCCTACCCTGATGGGATTGTCACTTGTGACTGTCACGGAATCGGCATCTGCGAGATTAAGGTAATATTACATTCTCTGTTGTAGTCAAGTGGTGCTAAGTAATTGTAAGTTAGGAGAGAAGGTACCATAGAAGAGAATGCTCATGTCTGATTCAAGTCCAAGTCCTGGACTCGAGTACTACAACACTAACTAGTGACTGACTCAAGCTTGGAGGACTCGGACTTGATTTGTATTCATTCTTGGCAGGTGGAGACGAGTTCGGGCCATAGGTAACACTATTACTGTTACCTATGACCCGACCTCTTTCCATAAGAATCAGTGAACTGAGCAAAAAGGCAGAAAATAATTGGCTAATCTATCGTTCACATCCTTCTCACTGTTATTTTAGTGCCCACACTCTCGCCAAGATGAGACCAATCTGCGTTTGTGCTGAAGAAAAGGGCTTCTGCCTCATCAATGATGGGGATAATGTCAAGCTGGACCGGAGTCATGAGTACTACTACCAAGTTCAGGCACAGCTTCACATTGTAGATGCTGAGTACTGTGACTTTGTTGTGTGGAACCGCAATGACATTTTTGTTGAAAGGATTTTGCCTGATCTTGAATTTTGGGATGATGTGATTCCTAGTGGTTTAATATACACCCTCTGGTGCAACCTAGACACATCATCAGTGATGTAACCTGAGGTCATAGGGTGTTTCGGGTCTCTCAACATCAGACACCCTCGCCCAGGCGACCCAGCCGGGGGTGATCAGACCCCGGCTTGTGTCTAGGTAGCTTGTGTGGCCCACGGATCACCCCTCCTGATCCACAGCCATCTTGATGCCTTCTCAGCAGCATCAGTGATGTTCTTGATGGCTTTCTTGCTGTGCAGTCCCCTTATTCCCAACAACTTGAGGGCCCTGCAGAGTGACTGGCCTGCGAAACCTCGGCAACCAACCTCAATGGGACTACAACGAGTCTTCCATCCGTTGCGCCGGCATTCGCCTGCCAGCTCCTCATACTTGGCCCTCTTCCTCTCAAATGCCTCCTCCATCCGGTCTTCCCAGGGCACAGTCAACTCCAGCAGTATCACCTGCCTTGTTGATTCTGACATAAGAACCAAGTCCGGCCTAAGTGTGGTCACTGCGATGGTCTCTGGGAATTTAAGCTGTTTCCCCAAGTCCACCTTCAGCTGCCAGTCCCTAGCTGTTGTCAGGAGCCCCCCTGTTTGGCCTGGGCGTTGTTGAGGCTTCTCACCAGATTTAACAAAGGTGATTGAATGCCTAGCTGGCTGTTGCTGCTTGCTGAGTGAGATCCCCGAGCAGATGGTATCTGCTATCACCTTCAGCACCTGGTCGTGGCGCCAACGATAGCGCCCCTCGCCCAGGGCTTTCGGGCAACAGCTTAGGATGTGCTCCAGTGATCCTCTCCTCTGACACAAAGGGCAAGCAGGTGTTTCTGCCAGGCCCCAACAGAAGAGGTTGGAAGGGCTGGGGAGGACGTCGTAGACTGACTGGATCAAAAACTTTATACGGAATGGCTCTGCCTTCCAAAGCTCTGACCAAGAAATCTTCCTATCCAGTGTCTGCTCCCATCTAGTCCACGCCCCCTGTTGTCTCATCCCGACCATCTTGCTTGAGCGGGTCTCCTCCAGCCCTGCTCGAACCTCTTCCTGGATAAGCTGCCGCCTCTCCTTCCCCCGGGCCTTGTTGTACCGAGGCCCTGCCCGGCCTGTCGCCACTGTTCCCACCAGAACACCGTGGCGCAGCCGCGCCTCAGCTTGCTCGACCGTCTCCTGGGCTCTCCACTTCCGCCCAGTCCGCACTTCAATCCCCGCTAAGGAGACTTTGGTGTCACTCGAGTCTCTGTACAGCAGCACCTCTCTCGCACGGGTAACCATGAACTCCTCCGACAGACTACTGAAGGGAAGTCGCAGCTTGTTAAAGTTGAGTGATTTTTTTAGAAACAGTTTACTTCCAGAAATACTGGGACAGCAAGTTACAAACTTGCATGTGTAATGTGATAAAAGGATATGAACTTTGTGGGCTATGTGATATATTGCTGTTAAATCAATACTGTTGTATGAGACAAGATGACATTTTGAATATTGTTATGACTTGAGTGTGGTCTTTGTATATATTGATTAGTATATTAAGTTGTATATTGATTAGCACTACACAATTTGGAAGATGCTTACTAAAAAGATGAAATGCCATTGAGAAGACAGAATAATACATGGTGGTTTATTTACAAGATTAGATTTTTAAAAATCGTTATAATAAATACAATATGTGCAATAATACATTGGAATCCATTGCATTATATAAAATACATATCACCAGTACAATTGGACTAGTGGAGAAACATAATATATTTAAAACATATTTACAGACTGATTCAAGGATTCAAAGGATTCAAAGCTTTTAATGTCATATGTACAGTAAAGAAACATGTTTCCCTGTGCAATGAAATTCTTACTTTGCTGCCCACACTGGATGTCGTAAGAATATATAAATATTGTATTAAAAAAATCTAAATAGAATATAATACTGTACAATAAAATAGAAATATGAAATTTAAAAAAGTAAACAAGTAAAAAAGTAAAGTCTTTGTGCATGTAAACGTAAACATTATTGTGCAAAAGTGTCAATGAGTGAGGATGTCCATGTTCAGTGAGGATGTCAATGGGGGGGTCAGCTGTTCAACAGTCTGACGGCCGTGGGGAAGAAGGAGTTCTTGAACCTGGTGGTTCTGCATCTCACACCCCTGAACCTCCGGCCTTAGGGCAGGAGTGTGAAGAGTCCGTGCTGGGGGTGAGTGGGGTCTTTGATGATGGAGGCAGCTCTCCTGTGGACTCTGCGGTGGTAGATGCTCTGCAGAGAGGGCTGTGGTGTCCTGGTGATCTTAGACGCAGTCTTTACCACTCTGCAGGCGTTTGCGGTCCCACACAGTTAAGCTGCCGTACCACACGGTGATGCAGGTGGTCAAGACAGACTCGATGATGCAGCTGTAGAAGTTGCTGAGGATCTTGGGCGCCATCCCAAATTTCCTCAGCCTCCTCAGGAAGTACAGCCGCTGCTGAGCCTTCTTCTCCACCTGTGTGGTATTGAATGTCCAGGTGAGGTCATCACTGATGTGGACCCCCAGGTATTTGAAGTTGCTCACCCTCTCAACCTCAAGACCTCGGATGAACAGTGGCTGATGAGGCCTCCTCTCCTTCCTCATGTCCACGATCATCTCTTTGGTCTTGTCAGTGTTGAGGGTGAGGTTGTGGTTTCCACACCACGTCACCAGACTGTCCGCCTCCCTCCTGTAGTCCGCCTCGTCTCCGCCAGTGATGCGTCCAATCACGGCGGTGTCGTCGGCGAACTTAATGATGGTGTTGTCAGGGTGGGAAGAGACGTAGTCGTGGGTGAACAGGGTGTAGAGGATGGGGCTGAGGACACAGCCCTGTGGGGTCCCGATGTTGGTGATTGTAGTGGCTGAAGTCATTTTCCCAATCCTGACAGACTGAGGTCTGCCAGTCAGGAAATCCAGGAGCCAGTCACAGAGGGAGGGGTGGAGTCCTAGAGCAGACAGTTTATGGGTGAGTTTGTGGGGGATGACGGTGTTGAAGGCGGAGCTGTAGTCAATAAAGAGCATCCTGATGTAGGAGTCTTTATTTTCCAGGTGGGAAAGGGAGACATGGAGGGCGGCAGCGATGGCGTCGGAGGTGGACCGGTTGTGCCTGTAGGCGTACTGCAGGGGGTCGATGGTGTCCGAGATGCTGTTGTGAATGTGGGCCAGTATCACTCTCTCGAAGCACTTCATGATGATTGGAGTGAGTGCATCTGGCCGGAAGTCATTCATTGTGTCAGGTACTGGAAACTACTACTGTATACTCCTCCCCTCCACCCCCCTCCTGTGAGCAAAGCAGGTGCTCCAGACCAACATGTTTGAGGGCTCAGGTACTGGACTGATTATCCCTATCCCCCTGCCTCCTCTCTTCCCCTCCTCCTTACTCCAATGGGACGACAGACTCCGAAAGATTAGACAAGACAGCAAATAACCCCAATCTTGTCAATCGATGCTCGTGCCTCACCTGGTTTTGTGGCCATGTTCTCTATGGGCATAGCCCTGCTTTGCAGAATCTGATATTTTTTTCTGACTAAACCTATGACTCTCAACATGAAAACAGAAATGAGCTATTTCTCTAGTTTCTGCCACCTCATACTCTGACAGCTGTTTTCTCCCTTTGGTGAATACGGGTATCTGTAGTGAAGCACAGTAAAATCCAACACTATCACCAATATTAAACCCACGGTCTGCTAGGACAACATCTCCAGGTAACAGCTTTTTTAAGGAGGCCGCTCTCTATTGTGATCTGTTTATCACTGACTCTTCCTCCCCAGGCACAAGATATGACACAGACATAGGGCCTCAGGTGAAGTAGGGCTCACACAGCTCTGAATTAAGATTCAAGATTCAAGTAAACTTTATTGTCAGTTTTCATGAATGTACAGGCCATACACAAGAACCGAAATGCCGTTTCCCTCAATCCCTGGTGCAAGACAGCATGCAATATAAAAATAAATATATAAAAATATAAAATCGAAATAAAAATAAGAATAAAAATAAAAATGCTAAGGTGGTCGCGAGTATGTGCAATGAAACAGTAAATGGTCAACCGTAAACAGTAAACAGAGGTGCAGTATAGAGGTAATGACCGTAATAGTAATAAATAAACTAAGTAGTTGGGAGCCCCGTGTAGAACTTTGTCTTTTCTTTGTTTTTTTCATTGGACTCCTGGTTGAACTGTGTGTCCAGTGCCTTGGTCTGAAGATCTCCCAACTCGGTTGTGTTCTGTCTCAGAACATCCTCCATCTTCTCCATGTCATCCATCGTTAGCTCAGTCTGGTAGCCGGCGTCTGCATAGCCTACAATATAGCAGTGGAGAGCATAATTAGTTAATTCATGAATATGACTTATGTGAATTGTTGTGAAGTTATCTTTTTCGACAACCTTTTTACAAACATGCAAGTTCTCTGGTGCAATTATAGGGTGTCCCCAAAGTCTCTTTAGAATTTATAAAAGCAGTTGAGATATGTTAATCAGATTTGTTCTATGTTTTCAGACAGTCAGACGTACTTTAATAATCCCTGAGGGAAATTGCATTCGTTACAATACTCCAGGGAAAAAAGAAAGAAAGAAGAGACAGAAAGTGGTTTCAGTGGTTATCAAAGTTTTTAATCACATTGCACTTGTGTATTTCAATTAGTATTGTGGTTTATTGAAACTAAATCGGATACGCAGACTCAGCGAAACTACAGGATTAAAATCACCATCTTAATCTCTTGTGATGTTACTTCATAACAACCGACTTGTTTCACTTTACCATTTTATTGAGCTACAAGCTTTATTTTAAATGTACAGAAAATATACATAATGTACATACAGTATAAAGCTCATGATTAAATGTTATTGTATTGTATATATTATGCATCTTTTAATATGGACAATATAGTGTAGTGGGTGTGTTGCTCTGGTTGTGACTCGACAGGCCTTGGCCACCGCACCTGACGGAGCCCAGGCTGCTCACCAGCCAGCACCTCGTAACCATGGAGAACACTCCTTCATGAAAGAACGTGTGCCCAACATGTTTGCTTGTGATACCGCCATGGACGGCAATCACAGCGCCAATTCTGCTCCACACCATCCCCGGAGGGAGGGATCCCCCCACTCTGCAGTCCTGACTTCATGATGAAGGGCGTCTATTCGTGCCCCTTGTGGTGCTCATGGGTTATGAGCTGTGACAAACATATGGCCTGTAAAGGTCATACATTACAGGGCCATTGATCTAGGACAGGGATGAACATTTGGTGAAGATGTGGGCTGAAAATACATCTTGACAAAAAAAAACATGAGGGGTGAATATGTAGTTTTTTCCGTTTTAAATGTTTTCTTTTTTTTCCGGCCTGTATCTTCACAAAAGGTTCATCCCTGTGCTAGTTCAACTGTGGCAGGGCAGTTCTCTGTGCCATCTCTCTAAATCCACTCCACACTCTTCTGCCATCCAGCTCTCAGCTCCATCTGCCAACCTATCCACCATGGGGGCCAAGAGCTTTTAGCTGATCTGCTCCCCACCTGTGGAACTCTCTCCCACCAGACATCCGCACTTCTGACTCTGTCTCCACCTTTAAATCACGCCTAAAAACACACTTATTCCGGTTACTTGTTTTTTAACTTGTCTTGTAAGGTGTCCTTGAGAGAAAGGCGTCTTTAAATAAAATGCATTATTATTATTATTATTAAATGATAGTGAAATGCTGAAGAATGCAGTAGATTGGTGATAGCAGGCATCAATCCAGAATTTTCATCATAAGAAACAACCTTCTAGCATCTTCATGAAGCCTGGGTAGCTCAGCTGGTAGAGCATCAGACTTTTAATCTGAGGGTCCAGGGTTCAAGTCCCTGTTCAGGCTACTGCTTATTCACGATAGTCAATAGATTGCCATTATGGATTCAGCACTGTCGAAACATGTAACTGCAATCTGCTTTTGGATTATTGACTCTTTACAGAGACACTGAATTGTAAAGTCAATTATACACTTTGACTCCTTTCACAGCCAGCAGCTCAGTGGCACAATGGATTGAGCTGTTGGTGAACTGATCTTCAGTTATGGGTTCAACTCATGCCACGAACAATGTGGACTTGCATGGTTTTGAAACAAACACTAACATGTGGATTGTAACATACAGTAGAACCTCCCGCAAAATCCTTATTGGTGTCTCTGTGGCGCAGTTGAGAGAGCTGCTACACATCTGTTCTGTAGACAGGGGTTCAAGTCCTGCTAAGGGTAATTTGTGTGAATGTCTGGGTGAATGGATGAAATTCTTGCATCCATTCATCACAATGGGAATAAATGGATGAATGAATGAGTGAGTGAATGAGTGAATGAATGAGTGAGTGAATGACTTCATCCATCCATTCCCATGCGAATGAGTGAGTGGGGACGCGGGTGGGCAAAGTCGGTAAGTGGGTGGGGGATTAGAGCCCGACACAGAACAGATAGGTACAGCTCTCTCACTGAAGACACCTTCCTTTGTTAAAAATTAGAAGACATTTAAGAAAACTTTTTCTATAAACCCCTGAGAATGACAAGGAGCCAACATACAGCTCAGCCCGGGACTTGAACCCTGGTCTCCAGAACTGTACACAAGCAGCTCTATCCACTACACCACCACGGCATATTCCTTGAAATGTTCAGAGTTTTATACTAGACTTAGAAGTCAGACAATAAAGTAACAAGTGGTACTTGAACCCTGGTCTCCAGAACTGTACACAAGCAGCTCTATCCACTACACCACCAAGGCACATTCCTTGACATGTTCAGAGTTTTATACTAGACTTAGAAGTCAGACAATAAAGTAACAGCTGAGGGTGGTGTACAGGCTCTGACCTCAACCAGGCGCTCCAGAGATACCTACCAAGTGCTCCAACTCTATCTTCAAACGCTCATCCCAGTCCTGGTTCAACTGTGGCAGGGCAGAGGTACAACCACAACACCTCTAAATCCATCCACTGTATGTTTTGTTATGGCCCGGCTCTAGGACCATAGAAAATAACAGAAAGGTGTGAGGATTTAGCTAAATGAAAATAATTTATTCCACAACAGATAATTAAGTTTAACAAATCTAACAAAATAGAATAAACAGATTTAACAAAGAAAGCTGGACAAAAATCATACTGCCAGTATTATCTTGAGCCATCTCCCATAAACCATACAATGAAGTCAAGTCCTTGGGGCTGCAACGGTATGTATGTATGTCAGATGCCACAAAGAAGCTAATCAGTTTATTGATATCAAAAGCAGGAAGACACTTGTTAAAACACTTTGCACATCCGTTTATGCCAGAAATACAACTCCAGAGACTCTCACAGCCCTGCCATCGCCATTAAACAATTGTCAAAAAAACACATGACATTTACAATTACATTTAGGGCATTTAGCAGACGCTTCTATCCATTTCAAGCATTTCAATTGCAGTTCTGTCATTGACATGACAGAACTGACAGCGATCAGCCGACGGGGTGCAGCGTGACTTCATAGCAGTAGTGATACACACCGTGGAACGTCCCCACCTCGTGCACCGTGACGACCGCGGCCCCGCCCCCCCGGCCCTCCGTCTCCAGCCACGGCAGCCTGGGGTCCTCGTCCGAGGACTGGAGCAGGCGCCCGGAGCCCCGCAGCGTCCTCAGGCCCTGCCTCACCACGCGGCCCGCCTTCCTGCCACCCTCCTTGGACCGCAGCAGGGCGTCCGTGGTGCCCTTGTCCGCGATCAGGTCCAAGCACCGCGCCCCCAAGTGCGCGATCAGGTCCCCGCAGTCGAGCTCCAGGAAGGCGAGCGCGGAAAGCGGGTGCTTGGGTTCGATGGCGTGGGACCCGAGGTGCTCCCGCATTCGGCGCACGTGACGGTGACCCCAATGGGGGACTGCTGGTATATGCCGGGTCCCAGGGCGGAGGTACTGCAGCCCATGTCCAAGACGTGCAGCGGGTCCACGGTGCGGGTCAGGGGTTGTAACAGGGGCAGGACCAGGTCCTGGACCGAGTCGAAACCAAAGAACCACTCAAAGTTGTTGAAGGTGCCGCTGCTGTTCTCGGTGTAGAATCGATCCCAGGTTCTTGTCCATGTTTTCAAAAAGTTCGGCTGGACACAAAACGTAACTTTGTGAGACATCGGTGTGTCTTCTCGATAGGTCATTTATGGTCTAACCCCTTCTTGACACAACCAATGAACTTAGCAGACAACAGGTGCCCAAAACATCATAGGATCATCAAAATATCATAGGACCTATTAACCGTATCTGTATGCACCACATATATTAAAAACAATGAAAACTGCATTAACTAAATGCTAATCCTATAAAGGTCAAACCCTAGAATGACCCCTGAACCGAGTCAACATTGACGCACGCTGCTATCTAGCTATCTAGCAAACAACAATAGTAAGCATTTTATTCATAACGATCGCAGACTGAGACTCACTTGTCAGTGAGGAATGGTGCCTACTGAATATCGGTGTAAACCTCAACGTCCCCAAACTCCGGCGAGCTACGGTAAGTAAGGACAGCGGTGACATGTTGTTGTCCTTTCGCTCCCACAGAATGAAATGAATGGACGTCCCGGTGACGGTGCTTTAAACGCGGCCTTCTGGCGCCACCTGCTGGTTCAACCTAGACACGTCATTTGCCGAAAAAGCAGTGGTACAAACCAAACGCGGTACAATTTTCTAGTTGACTTTGTTGATTTAGGCTGTTTACGGGCCGAGGTGGTTTATTTGGATGACAGGAGCACCAGATTATCCCAGATAGCCATTGGACGCTGTAACAGAACAGGGCCGCAACCGCAATACGATAGAGCAGGATCTGGCCCGGCTCCGCCTCACGGACTCGTTCCTGAGTCCAAACCTTATATATATACAGTCAATGGTCCAAACGCACATCGGGCCGAAGCCGTTTCGGATCCGTTTTTCGGGGTTGTTGCAGTTATGTGCCAAGGCCGTTCCAGCGCCACCTGATCATGGCGTCACAGATGGGGAACAGGTCCGTAAAATGACTCCGCTTACCGGACCAGTGCCAGATGTGAAACGATGTGAAATCTAGGACAAGACACTATCTGGCCCATGTTTGCATAATTTTACCGAAACAGAGAAAGTGCATTCTTTCAGACAGCCATCAGAAAAAATACGTAGGCTACAATTAGCTGAAATAACTCGTTTTAATGATTAAAACGCATATCAACCATATATAACCAACGTGACTTTTTACTTTTACTACTACAGGTAGTGCAGGCAGGCCCAAGTACGTCTCGCTCATAGACTGTATATGTCTCGCTGCGGCCCGCGGGAAGGCGCGGCTTGACATCACGCCCCGCCCACATCACGGACAAGTGCATTCTGGGATTTGCTTGCGCCCGACCGGTACCAGTGCATTATGGGATTTGCTTGCGATTAAACACGATTACGCCGATTTTAGTGGTTTATCCATATCCAGCAGGTGATTTTGTAACCTAACTCTTACGTTTCATTAGAAATAATAAATGGGAACTCCTCAAATCATTCGTTGTGCAGTAGTGAAATATTTTATGTTAAATCAAGGTGTATCAAGTGTTCACGAACACATATTGATTTACTACTTTCTCGATTTTATGTCACTCCAGTGCAGAAAGAGTTGGACGCCGAAATTGCTGAAGTGTTATCCTTAAACCGCGAACACCCAAGAGACAACAAAAGAGTAACTTTTTTCCGATACCCAGGCGTCCCCGCCCCCTGGCTACTCTGCCAACCCCCTGCAACGCCTGACATCGCTCTACAGGCGCTGTCAGCAGTTAACAGAGAGCAAGGACATAGGCAAGAGACAACGCAATCAGGCGCGTAGAATACGGTGGAGACGCGTACCTACCAGTTTTCTTCATGAGTCATTTTGTACCCACCACTTTTTATGAAAGAATCCCCCGTGTGGGACTCGCACCGGTGTCTTTCATCACTACATCAGTAAATGCAGTCCGAGTTACGTCAAGCTCGACGAAGAGAGAAGAACTCTACTCTTATAAGTCGCTTTAGTATGACAGGGTCACAAGCGGACTTTTCACGCGGTCAAGAACGGAGTGGTAGTGGTATTACAAGATGCCATAGTGCGTTGAGTAATGGTGCTCCCTGACTCATCCCAAAAACAACAGTCAACAAAGTGAACGTAATGAAACAGTGAAATGCAACCCAACATGTCCTGAACATTCGCCTCCAAACCCTATCTAATAGCAATAACATGTAATGACACAGAATGCCAGAATGTCGCAATGCATTCTGGGAAACACTCCCCCAACACGTTACAATATCCACGATTTCCTCAGGCATGTACAAGTTAAACTGATAATACAAGAAAATACAAAAGCATTAAACTAAATTACACAAAATAGAAACATTTAATTTGATTTGTGTCCGATGACGAGAGAGAGACGGAGAGAGAGCTAGCACTTTGGTAGAGAGACATAGAGTAACAATAACAGAGAGCGAGCGCCGGTCTCGATAAAGCCGTTAATCAGAGAAATGAAACGTTATTTCCCGATTGTTTCACAGCGGTTACATTCAGCAGGTAGACACGGCCATGAACTGCACCTATCTGAATCACATTATCCAATGAAAAGTATTAGAGCTCTGTGCGTGAGCATAGTCAAGACATCGCGTCTGTGTGTGTGTGCGCGTGTGTGTGTGTGTGTGTCATCATCACATTTTTGTATACATTTTTATTAATTAACATGACCTGCGCGAAAGGGGGAAAAATGAATGCGCGTCATTGTACCAGCACTTCTGAAAATGCACTTCCGACTTCCAGCACATTTCAAACCAAACCTACGCCCATGAACGCAATGCACACAAAGCATTAACACACCATGGGCACATTATACAAGAACTTACACTACACACATCAAACACATCCAGGACGTTACACTATTATACAAATGATATTACAAGTCACCTATTCCTATACTCAATCCCAGAATGCAGTTGTCCGTGATGTGGGCGGGGCGTGATGTCAAGCCGCGCCTTCCCGCGGGCCGCAGCGAGACGCTTCTCAGGCGATGGCGTGCAGGTCACGTTGGTTCTATTGACGGAAGTAACAGCGGGAGGGGGAGAGGATCTTTTAGGAGGGATATTACTGCGCCGATGTGGAAGTGCTCCCAGGTGTTATTCCGCCATACATTATAGTTATCCTTTTTTATCCGCTTAGAAAATTGCCATGTTTCATTTTGTGTAACCATACTTGGGTCGTGTAACTACTCATGTAACCGTATTTAAATAGGGAAAACGTGGAACAGCTCAAGTTTAAACTGTCCAATTTAAACTGTCCTTTTGTTTACAGTGAAGAGGAAAAATAAAGTAGGCTACATTAGTATTTTGCAAAACACTTGAGCCATTTTCATGATTTAAGAGCGGATTGAATTGAATCATATTGAATAGAAATCGAATCGATTTAGGAAATTGGCCACGATACCTAGCCCTAATCCCAACAGTGAAGAAACAAGTCTCCACACCTGTGCTGGAGGCCATGAAAAAACTGAAGGAAAAACAAAAGAGATACTTTGATCGCACAGCAAAAGCACTGCAACCTCTGCATGCGGGCGACAGAGTCAGAGTTTTCAACACAGAAAGACGGGACTGCCAGCGCGCTGGAGCAGTGCTGGCTCCGAGGTCCTACGCAGTCCAGACGGACACCGGGGCTGTGGTCAGACGAAACATGAGGAGGAGCACAGGGACAAACATGCACAGCATGGAACAGACAATCAACCAGATGTTTTAGAGGAGAATGCACCTGTCATGATGGAGCCAGAGGCAGCTCCAGAGAGACGGTCAGAGCACATTAGAAAAGCCCCTGACAGACTCGATCTATAGCAGAAGGCTGTAAGCTCATTATTACACAGTTGAGCTATGATAAGTTTGTTTTAAAAAAAAAAAAAAAAAAAAAAAAAGTAAATGATCAGTTAAAATTAACATCAGGTAATGTAATGTTGAGCGTTAGTTAATACCAGGTAATTTTAAAAAGGTTCAAAGGTCTTTATTGTCATTTGCTCAACAGATACAGCGTACATGTTGGCAATGAAAATCTTAAGTCCCAGGCACCCCAAAACAACTCAATAAGTGTCTAGAATAACAGAAGAAGAGAAAAACTAGTGCAATAAAAAAATAAAATAAAAATAAAAAACAATAATAATAATAAAATGTATATACAACATGATAATAATATAAACATTGAAACATTAAACATTAAGGTGCAGAAAGTGTAAAAGTAAAAGTAAAAGTGTTGAATTTATATTTACATGTGCAGTTGAATTAGCAGCAGTTATGGGGAGGTATGGACCGATATGGATTAAATAATATAATTAAATAAATATGAAAATAAATAGTTTCCTATAAACAGATAGATGTATTGACCTTCACAGAGCTCAGGAGTTCAACAGTCTTATAGCCTGTGGGATGAAACTGTCCCTGAGTCTGGTGGTCCTGGTCTGGATGCTGCGGTACCGTCTGCCAGACGGCAGCAGACAGAACAGTTTGTTGCTGGGGTGATGGGGGTCTTTTATAATCCTGTAGGCCTTCTTCCTACACCGCTGGGTGTAGAGGTCCTCCATGGATGGCAGCTCCGTCCTGGTGATGTGCTGAGCAGTTTTCACCACCCTCTGTAGAGTCTTACGGTTGAGGGCGGTGCAGCTGCCATACCAGGCCGTGATGCAGCCGGTCAGGATACTCTCGATGGTGCACCTGTAGAAGTTACAGAGTATCCTGGAGTCCATGTTGAACCTCCGCAGCCTGCGGAGGAAGAAGAGCCTCTGACGGGCTGTCTTGGTGATGATGTTGGTGTGATGGGTCCATGTCAGGTCCTCAGTGATGTGAACCCCGAGGAACCTGAAGCTGCTGACTCTCTCCACAGGAGTCCCGTCGATGGTGATGGGGGCGTGTCCACCTCTCTGTTTCTTCCTGTAATCCACAATCAGCTCCTTGGTTTTGCTGATGTTGAGAAGGAGGTTGTTGTCCTGGCACCAAGATGTCAGGGCTCTGACCTCCTCTCTGTACGCCGTCTCGTTGCCGTCGGTGATGAGGCCGATGACGGTCGTGTCATCAGCAAACTTAATGATGGAGTTGGAGCTGTGTGTGGCCACGCAGTCGTGCGTGAACAGGGAGTAGAGGAGAGGGCTGAGCACGCAACCCTGGGGGGCTCCGGTGTTGAGGGTCTGGCTGGAGGATGTGATGTTACCCATCCGCACTGCCTGGCGTCTGCCCGTCAGGAAGTTCAGGATCCAGTCACAGAGGGCGCTGTTGAGCCCGAGGTCCCTGAGCTTGATGACGAGCTTGGAAGGCACAATGGTGTTGAATGCTGAACTGTAGTCAATGAACAGCATTCTCACATACGTGTTCCTCTGGTCCAGGTGGGAGAGGGCAGTGTGGAGGGTGAGGGTGATGGCATCAGCAGTGGACCTGTTCTTCCTGTAAGCAAACTGCAGGGGGTCCAGAGAGTCGGGGAGGGAGGAGGTGATGAACTGTTTGACTAACCGCTCAAAGCACTTCATGATGATGGGGGTGAGTGCAACTGGGCGGTAGTCATTAAGGCAGATGATTTTAGTCTTTTTAGGGACAGGAATGATGGTTGACTCCTTGAAACATGTGGGGACTACAGACTGGAGCAGTGATTTATTGAAGATGACTGTGAACACCTCTGCCAGCTGAACTGCACACACCTTGAGAGCACGACCAGGGATGCCGTCAGGCCCAGGAGCCCTATGTGTGTTGATCCTTTTTAGGGATCTGCACACATCTGCACTGGTTAAAACCAGGGGGCAGGGGCAGGGATCCTGAGCCTTCTGTACCTCCACAGCCGGGGGTCTCTCAAAGCGTGCATAAAACGTGTTCAGTTCATCTGGGAGAGATGCACACACCCCCTCAGCACCACCTACTGATCTTTTGTAGTCTGTCATAGTTTTTAGTCCAGACCACATGTTTCTAGCATTGGAGCCCTTGTAGTCAGACTCCACTTTATTCTTATAATGTCTTTTGGCACTGCTAATAGCTCTCCGGAGCGCATACCTGGAATTCCTGTATTCGTCCAAATCACCGGCGCTGTGCGCGACAGCCCGAGCTTTAAGTTTAGCTCGGACCTCGCTATTTATCCAGGGCTTTTGATTTGGGAATGTTCGTACAGTAATCCGCGGTACGACGTCATCGATGCATTTACTGATGTAGCAAATGACCGCGTCTGTGTGTGTGTTTATGTCCTCATCCTCAAACACACACCACTCCGTAGTGCTGAAGCAGTGTTGGAGAGCAGAGTCTGACTGCTCGGTCCAACGCTGGACTGTCCGTGTCACAGGTCGGTCTCTTTTCAGTCTCTGCCGGTAAACGGGGAGCAGGAGAAGAGATACGTGGTCCGACTTGCCAAAGGGGGGGCGGGGGAGGGCTTTGTATCCGTTGCGAAAGGGAGAGTAAACATGGTCCAGCGTATTTCCACCGCGCGTGGGGCAGCTGACGTGCTGATAGTATTTCGGCAGGACTTTCTTCATGTTGGCGCTATTAAAATCCCCGGCCACAATAAATGCAGCCTCCGGCCTTGAAGTCTCTGTCCTGTCGATAACTCCGTACAGCTCCTCCAGCGCTGTGTTGTTGTCAGCGTGCGGCGGCACATACACTGCTGTTAAAACAACAGATGTAAACTCCCTCGGCAGGTAAAAAGGACGGCATCTGATCATGATGTGCTCTAAGCTGGGAGAACAGTCCGAAGAAATTATCTCCACATCTGAGCACCAGTTGTTGTTGATCATAAAGCAGACACCCCCTCCCTTACTCTTCCCTGAGTTTATTGTCCGGTCCTGGCGATGAATGGAGAATCCGTGCGGGACAATGGCGGCGTCCTGGATCGAAGGGTCAAGCCAAGTCTCCGTGAAAACCATAACGTTACAGTTCTTAATGTCCCGTTGGAATGCCATCCTACTTCGGAGTTCATCCAGCTTATTATCCAGGGATTGGACATTTGCCAGAAGTAAGCTCGGTAGAGGTGGCCGGTTTTCGCGTTTCCTCAGCCTGACTAGGACCCCGGCCCGGGATCCTCGCCGTCTTTGTCTCCTGCGCCCCGCAGGTAAAGCGCCAACAGGTAACCACGGAGTCTCGCCATTGTTGTTGTTTGCTGGTCGTGGAGGTTTGTAGCTGTTTACCAGCGACCTGATGAATAAAAGTTGTTCTCTATCATATTGAATGATAGGGCTCGCTTGGGCGGTTCGCATGTTTAAAAAAAAATTAAGATAAACAAAAAAAAAGTACAGCAAAACGACACTAAAATGAGATGTTTGCGAGGAGCTCGAGACAAGGCAGCCATCCTCGGCGCCATCTCGCGAGAATTTGTAGCCTTATTGTTGAGTCATATTCTCATGCTCAGGTTAGGCTAAAGTAATCGTGACAGTCTGTTTTTTGTGAGGCGGTGGTAAAGACCGTCCTCCTACGGTGTGCTAAGTACTGGCAACAAATTATTATTTATTTATTTATATGTTTAAAGAGTGCACAGTGAATCTGTTTTTGTTTACTGAATAAGGGAGATAGATGTAAGGATATCCTGCGAGACACTCTTAATGTTTAATTAAGTTAGTTGAATACTTTCCAGCTAAGGTGTCGCACATCCATATGTAACTGCTGTGTACCCGCCCCGCCAAGAACCCACACACAGGCTGGATTGGATGATGTGGTTCTTTATAAGGTAGCTGCAATGAGTGGTAGATACACACACACACACACACACAAAATGTGGTTTAGCACCTCCACTGGATTTGACGTCCCAAGCAGAGCTGGAAGACTGCGGAAGTACATTACATCTTTTTTTTTTTTTTTTTTTACAATTACTTGAAATGCATTTTAAGATGTGACTTAATACAATGGTTTTCATAGTTTTCACGTTACTGCTTTTACAATGAATTCAATACAATACATTCTTAACTTGTTCTTTTTTTTAACAAACATCATCCTTTTTTAATATATTTATGAAATAGAAAGTAGAAAAATACTAAATGCAAGACACAACAACAAATAAATAATTACACTGTGTAGCGGCACCCATCAGTGGTGACCATCAAATTCAACAGACCACGTTGTCCCCTTGTTAAACATGGCGGACAAAATGAACCCGAAACGTAAACGTCTTGCGACATTAAACACACATAGTGCAACAATTATTACCTGCAATGGTAGATGGTAGATACACACACGCATACAAAATATGTGGTTTAGCACCTCCACTGGATTCGACGTCTACAGGGGGGAATAACATTTCAGTGCAAAAATAATAACGCTACAAACGTGAGCAACAACTCATGTAAAACGAAAATGCACCAAGATAGTATATCGACAAATGCCGTTACGTGACTGCATCTCACAATAAATCTCACGTTAGCTTTAGTGTACTTTATAATACTTTTGCAGAGCAACATCAGACCGCGGCTTACCCCAAGCAGAGAGCTGGAAGACTGCTAAGAGCATCCGGGTTGCGGTCATACTTTTAGGCACCAATAGATAGGCGCAATTGAACCTCTCATTGCAGGGCAAAACAATATACAGACTATATACATATTTCAGCAGGAATTTCAATAAAATAATCAAAGTATTTCTTATACCCGTTACACATACACGGAGCAGCGACGACATTAACGTTGCTTACCTTCCTGGGGGCTCATTTATCAACCGTGCGTACGCACAGATTTGTGCTTATGCAGTGCGTACGAACATTCCCACGCAAAGTATGGGATTTATCAACTGGTACTTGTGCGTAGGAACATGCGTACATTTAAGCACAACTCTGACCATGCGTACACACAAAACCTAGTGGTAGAATAGTGAAACTACTAAGAGAACCCGTTAAGAGTCGCAGTGTTCAGCAAACACAAACGTCACACATGTCCCCTGTATCCTCTAACAATTCTCATTTAGTAAGTTAGCAGATATTTTTGAATAATTGGTATGACAAGCTATAAAAGACAGCTGGGACAGGACAACCTAAAAAAGACATCTTGAAATAAGGACGATGGCGCATCTTGCACTTTTGGAAAATGTAGAGAACTGTGCGCTTTGCAGGGAGTGCGTTTTCAAACAGCGTGTGGATTTGCTCAGTCAGAGCACAGTGGCTTCTCAGTAGGTACAGATTCCCAAAAAATATATTTGTGGATTTATGCCGGGATTTACAACATACTATATTGGAGCGAGAGACCAAACGAACCAAAGCCATCCCAGCGCACATCCAGCTCCTGTCCACACTGGGATTTTTGGCCACTGGGACATTTCAACATGCGGCATTCCACAGCCGACACTGAGTAGAATCATGCCAGCAGTGTTGGATGCAATCATTTCTCTAGCCCCACTTTACATTCAGTTCCCGTTAATTCCACGCCATCGCTGGATTCGCAAATATAATTGGAGCCATAGATTGCACACACATCACAATAAAAGCACCATGAATTCAGTTACATTAACAGGAAAGGACTTCATTTAATTAATACACAAATAATCTAATGCCAATGTCTCTACTAAACGTTGTTGCCCGGTGGCCTGGAGGAACGCATGATTCGCAGGTGGGTGCGCAGCTCCAAGCAGGAGCTGTTAAGGATGGCTGGCATTGACGCATTATTAAAGGGATTGCCGCTACCATATATGGTCAATTGAAGGCGTTTCTGAATGCAAATGACTCTAACCGTGCACGAGCATGGTAGTTGAGAACAGGTGGGATTTATCATCACGGATTACTTACTGGTGTGCGTACGACCCGTGTACACACGTTTGATGAATACGGATTTTTTTGTACTTACACACATTCTAAATTTCATGTGTACAACGAAATTAGAACATTTTCTACCTTTTCTCTCTTCTGCAGGAAAAGCTCTAATTTCATTCATCAAACATGTGTACACGGGTCGTACGCACACCAGTAAGTACTCCGTGATGATAAATCCCACCTGTTCTCAACTACCATGCTCGTGCACGATTAGAGTCATTTGCATTCAGAAACGGCTCCAATTGACCATATATGGTGCTCGGACTGAGCAAATCCACACGCGCTTTGAAAACACCCTCCCTGCGGAGCGCACGGTTCTCTACATGTTCCTAAAGTGCAAGATGCACAATCGTCCTTGTCTTTTTTAGGTTGTCCTGTCCCAGCTGTCTTTTATAGCTTGTCATACCAATTATTAAAAAATGTCTGCTAACTTACTAAATGAGAATTGTTATTAATTAGAGCATACTGGGGACATGTGTGACGTTTGTGATTGCTGAACACTGCGACTCTTAACGGGTTCTCTTAGTAGTTTCACTATTCTACCACTAGGTTTTGTGTGTACGCATGGTCAGGGTTGTGCTTAAATGTACGCACGTTCCTACGCACAAGTACCAGTGTGCGTACACACGGTTGATAAATGAGGCCCCAGGCCAAGTTATGCATGGTAGTTAAATTCCAAGATATCAATTTCTATTCCACAGTATAATCAGGGGAGAGCGCGAACGCAGTCCCCCACTACCAGAAATTATGCAGTCGAGATTCCCACATTTGGGGAGTTCGCAGAAGTCGGCCCCACCAACGTGCAACGACTATAGATTGTAGACTGTAGACTGTAGACAATTCGGCCTTCTGATTGGTCAAAGTCTACAGTTGTCAGACAACTGTAGACAATTCGGCCTTCTGATTGGTCAAAGTCTACAGTTGGCAACTGTAGACAATTCAGCCTTCTGATTGGCCCAAACTAACGTGAGCGCGTCAAAATCTAAAGTTATCTCAGCCATCGAGAGCCTGTCGAGATCGGAGAAATAGTCAAGTGTTTTTCATATTTCTGGTGAGGGATGGTCAAAACACACTGAAATTGTATGTCTGTTAATGGAGAAATAAACTACTGCCAAGCCCAAGTACGAGCTTAACACGATCGCCGGTTTGCCGGCGTAGCAAGCATTTAGGTTGTGATAGCGTCCGTGTCTGTCAGTGCGATCTCAGACCAAGTAAATTACTTTTATCTTTAATATTTTAAATCGCATTGGGGTGTTCTTTCCAACTGATATTGTATATGGCTGGTTTCAGTAGATTGCCTTGCGGGAAATAACACTATATGCGTTAGCGGTCAACAGGGTAAACTATCGTTTCTCTCGGTCAAAAAATAGACTAGCATAACTAGCAGCAAAAACTGACTGTAACTGCCAGAGAACTGCCAGAGAGTTTTTGGGTTTATTATTTTCATGAGCACATTTTCTTGATTATTTTCTTGTGTAATTACTGTTGAAGAAATGTTTATTTGCCCATTATTACTGTCATTACGGTAAAGTGTACGAATTTGCGCAGGGGAATTTTACTGGTGACGCGCATTTGATCAAGCAGGTAATAAACACGTTACTCGCCACTCAAGTCAAGCAGCTCCTTTAAAGTTTAAGGTTTAACGAAAGCAAAGAAAGTTAACCTAAGTTTCACCTACTCCCTTTGGTGTGCGGCCAATGAGGTATGTGTATGTCATTTAAGTTAATGTTAAGTTTAGCTCTATGTTTCACTGTATATTTGTAAATGTGTATGTTTTATGTGTTTTCTAGTTCTCACGGCGTAAAGGCATCGCAAGCATTGCAATGATTTAATGTGTGATATTCATACATAAATGCCAGTAAAGAAATTCGCAAGTCGTCATTGAACCGGGGGGATCTACACTGACACAACTGTGTTAAGAATGTTGTTGGAAAAAAACATTCTACAGAATATCTGATCCCATCTACTCAAACATGGAATTTAGAATCTTGCATTGTTAACAATCATTCTTTTATATCCACAAATTTCCTTTTGGGGCATGTATTGTACAGGGCTATTTATTGTACATGGGGTGGAGAAAGGTGGGGCATGTCTAAATATGTGTTTGATTAAATTTAGAGAGTACAGGCTTTTTTACAATTACTGTTAACAGAAAGGTAGTTAAAGCACATAAAATCATGTTTTATGAGATATGAAACCTCTAGTTGTGATTTATCATATATTTACACATGTCCAACCTTCTTCCATACCTTGCTCAATACATAGTCCTCTACTACATGTTGGTGAACCAATAGTATGGATGACATATTTTTTTACCAGCACCATAAATGGCAAGCGAATTAATTAGCCTAAACTCTCTAAAAGCATATCTTTTCTGAAATCCCATTTGAATCCTATTCTGAAATCCTCAATGCATCTAACATGCATTGAGACGACATCTCCCACATTTCTCCATGCCATGGAGAGTATAGCCAAAGATAATTGAATACTGACCGAGATATAATACGTTACAATGGGAGCAAATGTGAATAATTCCGGTCTGCTTAAGTGCATTACATCACAATATAACCTTTTCAAGAGAGAGCTCACTCTGTCTGTCTGCATAAAGTGCCAATGAACATGAATAACTTTACTGCTTGTCTTTCAGAAGAGACACCCAAAAATGGATCCATTGTTGCCTGCATTGTCTATTTTGGACACAACTATGCCCCAAGACAGGCAGCAATGCATTCTTAAGGCATCCAAGGAGGCCAAAGCTGTCCAGTCCAGATCGTCACACTCCACACAGGATGACAGCAGATTAAGGGACCCAGAAACTGCTTATAAAGAAGGTAATAGCTGGGGGTTCAAGGTTCAAAGGTTTTATTGTCAAATGCTCAACAGATACAGCGTACATGTTAGCAATGAAAATCTTGAATCCCAGGCACCCCAAACAACTCAATATGTAATAGTGTCATAAATAATAATAATAATAAAAAAATAAAAATAATAGTAACAGTATTTTTTGTTACTCCCACAATAGTAAGAGTAACAAAAAATACCAAAAAAGAAAGAAAACTAGTGCAATAAAAATACAACATGAAAGTCATGGAGGGTCATGGAGGTGTTTCCATCCTGTGTTAAAGAGCAGCCATGATAATTAAAAGCAGAGCACTAGAACCTTTTGTGTTAACCTTGTCTTCAGCCAAAAGGAGATGCCAGATGATCACACCAGATCCCACAGAGGTGCAGTGCCTGGGCCAGCTGGTATTGACCTTTGGCAAATACAATGGGAGGAGTTTCAGATGGCTGGCAGAAAATGATGTGGGGTACATTAAATAGTAAGTATGTTGCAGTAAATAGTATGACATTGTACACGGTTATGTTTTTCATGAAATAACAATGTTATGTAATGTTACAGTCTCCTTGATCGCCACATCAAGGAGAGCCGTCATCCTGAGAGGAGGCCCATAATCGACGAGTGGGTGAAGGAGCATCTCCTGAAGTATGTGCAGCTGTTCCCTGCCATTCACTGCCACCTGGAGGTAAATGTGGACAGGGCCATCTATGGTCAGGGCCGCTTCCGTTCCTTCACCTTTCAGGAAATGTGGCAGTGGTACAGTCTGCACAAACGCCTGCATGCCGACCCACAAGCTGGAAGTGCCCACGAGCGGAGGATGGCTCAGGAGGCATACACATCAGTGAGGCAGTGGCTGGCCATGAAGGAGGGCGACATCACATCCAAGTCCTTGAAGAGGTTCAGGCAATACATCCTTGACAAGGAGGTAGGTTAAGGTGCTTACACTGTTGGGCAAGCTACTCAGAAAATGATTACACTATGGATTTACTGTGATGCCTACAGCATTTTTCCAGAATACAATGCTTTCTAATATTCACAAACTAATTTGACCACAGTGTGTACACGTGATAGAACACACAATTGATTTTTGTTTACATTATGAACACTTTTAATTATGGCACTTCTCAGGCAATTCAACTGTATTTTACAGAAACCTCAACAGGATATGGCTTCGCCTACACCAGCTGCCACCTCCACTGTCTCCAAGGCCTCTGCTGCAGCGTCCACCTCTGCCTTCAAGGCCCCCCCAGCTGTGTCTGCCTCTTCCTTCAAGGCCCCCCCAGCTGTGTCAGCCTCTGCCTTCAAGGCCCCTTCAGCTGTGTCCACCACAGCCTTCAAGGCCCGTTTAGCTGTGTCAGCCTCCGCCTTCAAGGCCCCCCCAGCTGTGTCTGCCTCTGCCTTCAAGGCCCCTTCAGCTGTGTCCACCACAGCCTTCAAGGCCCGTTCAGCTGTGTCAGCCTCCGCCTTCAAGGCCCCCCCAGCTGTGTCTGCCTCTGCCTCCAAGGCCCCTTCAGCTGTGTCCGCCCCTGTCACTGCCACCTCCAGCTCAGCAGGGTCCAGCTGGGGAGATGATGCACTGCTGGTAGAAGCGCTTGCCACCTTTGAAAGAGAAGGTACATATGAGTTTTCTGAGGTCTTGAAATAATGTCGCCATTGCACAAATCTTGTATTAATGCACAACTTGTATCAAATAGGTCAGCATAAAACAAGTGTAAACTAAAGTCTTTGATGTTATCAGAGGATGCTAGGGGTAGAGAGAGAGGACAAGAAGAGGTGTGCCAGTCAGATACTCCACAGAAGCCACGCACAGACACCCACGCCCAGACAGCGGTAAGTTAATATTTGTACCTGGCAACATGGACCACAAAAAGTATGCTCATCTAAATTAATGTATATAAGTTAAGGGTGGGCCAACAACATGTTGCTGTGCAATTCAGAGTGCAAATGCAGTAAGTAAAATACAAGTAAGGGTGGGATGAATGTCAGTGTGTGAGCGCAGACCCAGGAGAAGAGCTAGGGAACGCAACTGTGTCACCCCTGTGTCTCTGTACTCTGTGAAAGGGTTACAGTTAGAAAATCAAAGCAGAGACAACCAATCAGTACATGCTTATACTAACACACTGATCTGTTTTGAGGCTCCTGCATCATCCACTAGCGGTGTAGATCAGAGGACTGGTGCCATGTCACCTCAGCCATGTGAGGCCACCTCCGTGACAGCTGAAGGAGAAGCTGCACACCCTGAGGTAATGCTTGAAACTGACAAAACGGGAAAATTATTCCTAGTGTGCCTAATGGGTTTTACATAAACTTTGTTTGTGTGTGTTCTGCTGTTTCAGATTACATTTGAGGGATGGCATCAAATGTGGGAATCCAGTCTTCATGGTCTCCCCGCAGTAGACTTGAAGTGGCTGAAGGGAGATGATGAGAGGGGGCTGTTTCAAAAGCCCATGGCATACCAGGACAAGCATGGGAAGACGAGGTGGAGGAGAGTCCTGAAAGATGACCGGATGTGGTTTCACCCACCTGAATCTCCTGGCGTGATGGGGGGGAGAGTGCCTTCAGCGGACTCCTTTTTTCGGAGCCGTCTGTTTTTCTGGAGACCAGTAGGCGTGTGGCAGTACAGTCTTCGCTGCCCCAGGCCCGCGTGTCCTGCAAGGAACAACAGCCAGGCGTTCCTGTACCGATGCGGGTACTCGAAGACTGTTCGGCAGATCTGTGACGTCGGAGGCTGGTACTCCATGTTAACAGAAGTCCTGGCCTGCAACGCCTGCCGGAAAGCTGCCAAACAGTCAGAGGACCGCGCCATTGGTCGGTTCCTGTCATGGGAGGAAGGCATCTTGAGGCAACTCACCCCAGCACACAGAGCCGTTTTTCCAGCGGTGTTGACATTACGGTGAGTCTCTGCATAATTTCACAGTGATTTGAATGAAATCAAGATAAGATAGTACTTTATTCATCCCATAGAAAATTCCATTCGTATTGATTACACAATAACACACCTAAGGTTCACCGCCATTGTGTTCTAATTTCAGGCGTGGTGTGGACAAGGCAGTGATCCGCCTCATGAGGGATCGCACTGAGGGAAACACCATGGCCAAGGTGTGGAGACAGGTGCTGGAGAGCCATTGTGAGGAATACTTGCAGAGGAAGGACCTCTACACGACTCTCCTCAGCCAGTACAACCAACCTGGAAAAATCACAAGTGAGTCAGATTTCACACAACAGCAAAAATAAGCTTCACTGGAAAATGGAAAATCCATAATCACCATGAACTTAGCTGAAAAAAAGAAAAAAAGAAAGTCACTGCGGTCACCAATGGGTCCATAACATGCCTTTCACAAAACAAAGGAATGTTACACAGTACATATGACAGCATCTCATTATTGTTTATTTTCACATTTTTCCACTTTCAGGCATCTTCACGCCCCGCTTTCAGAGACCACCACAGAGGAGAGAGCCACCCTCCCCTAAGCTGCTGCGGAAAGCCTTCCTCATTGCTGAGGCAAATAACATCGAGGACTACCGCACGCAGGTTTTGTCCACGTTTGGCAAGGTCCTGAAATATGACTCCACCAAGAAGGTATATTTCCCACACTACTGTTCAACTGTTCAAAGCACAAAAAATTGTACAAACAACAGATCTACAAGTTGTGTTTTGTATTTATCATTAGATCTGCAAGAAGCTGTCCGGTGATGGCAAGGGCACGGCAGAGTGGTGCACCAACGTGGCCAACGAGCAGGGGCAGATCCTCATGTCGGTCCTCACGTGCGAGGAGTCGCTGGACAAAATGAGGCCGATGGCTGAGGGACTCATGGCCAGGTATGAGAGGGCAGGAGAGGCACCTCCTGAACTTATGTACTTGGACCGTGGCTGCTGTCGTGTCCTGGGAGTGTCCTCAGTGGAGCAGCTGTTCAGTAGGTGGGTAGATGGAGGCATGCTCATTCGACTGGACATCTTCCACTGGATCCACAGGTTTGATGCCGCCCTTAGGACCGACCACCACCCCAAGTACGCCCTCTTTAAGTCTGCGCTCTCTGCTGCTGTCTTCGCCTACAACAGGGACGACATGGCACTCCTCCTGCAGGCGATACGCGCTGGGCACCCGACAAAGTATGGTTCCCTGACTGACGCTGAGCTCATTGAAACGCATGTCACCAAGTACGACCTGAGCCACTACGTCAGGAGAATCACGGTCGGGGCCCAGGAGACGTTCATGCGAGTGCAGAGTGCCATCGACATCCTGAAGGGTGCCGCCGGGATGGATGAGAACCAGGTCCATCTGTTCAAGGACGAGGCGGCTGTCGACCACGTGTGGGAGAACCAGCAAAAGCACCTGGAGTGCATCCAGGATCCACCGGGGCGGAACATGTATAACATCAAAAAACATGTCACCCGCAACGGTGTCCGGCTCCCGTACTACACCACGGTCAGAGGGAGCAACAGTCTGGAGGGCTTCCACTCCTTCCTGCCCAACATGATCCCAGGCCCTCGCTGTGCCGCTGTACCGTTCCAGGTGTACCTGCTGGCCGGGATCGCTCGGTGGAACTCGGACAGGGAGTCGGCGAGTGTCAGAGGGCAAAAGGGGAGGAGACATATGACGTACCTGTCTCCTCTTGTTCATCGCCTGAATCAGCGGTGTCAGGAACTGTTTGGGGAGGTGGAGGAAGCCAACTACAGGCCTCCTGTTCCGGCTGGTGATGAGCGGATCGGACTCGAGTACCTCTTCGCTCAGTCTGCGTTCAGCGCTCCTCATCACTACTCCCAGGCCCGGCAGACACTCCAGGAAACAGAGGATGAAGGAGATGACGCGGAGGACCCGGGGGATGTGGAGGTGGAGGAGGATCCAGATGCAGGCTACACCTCTGACAGTGAGGGTGACGCTCTAACTCCTCTGAGGAAGACCATCTCCCTCACTGACCAGGCTGTGGCTGCTGACCTCGACCCCTGTGTGGAGGATGTGTGCGGACCGAGTCATCTGCCTGGGTACGAGCACGTGGAGGAGCTCAGCAAAGTTCTTGTGGACATTGCCCTGGAGGAGGGGAAGCTTGCCATCAGCAACTCCACGAGGCAGAAAGTCATCGCTGCCTGGAACAAGCTGGACCTCCACGATCGCAGCATCCAGCAGTTCGACTCCCTCTACTCTGCGCGATGGGGAAACGCCCTCTTCAGCCGCACCAGTGGAGATCCAGCAGAATCTGCGTTGGTACAGAAGCTGAAGTTCAGCAAGCGGTACTCAGCTGCACATCTGCTGGACTCCAGGAAGAACAGGCTGATGTACTGCCTCATCAAACAGCTCTGGCTGCATCCAGACTGTGGAGGCAAGGGGCGAGGGTCACCGCAGAAACAACAGGTGACCACGATGTATCAGCGGGCGCAGCAGAGAGTGACGGTGGATGACGCTGAGCTCAGCAAACTCGGCATTCCCATTTTGAAAGTCAACACAAAATGTGTGGCCGAGTTCATCCGCAGACAAGAGGCCTTGTCTGCCAGGAACGTCACGGATCAAGGGTTGGCTGTCCTCCGTCGCCACCAGAGCATTGCTGACGCAACGCAACCCCCAGCGCCAGAGTTGCCTGTGGAGAGACCTCACACCAGCCGGCCTCAGGTGAAGTATGAGGTCACACCGTCTTTGGCAGGAACGAGGCACCTCAAAAGAAGGGTCCCCCGCCCCCTCCCCATTCTTCCGAGAGGGGCGTCGTCATCAGGTGCCCAGTCCAGTCAGGTGGTGAAGCCTTCCTTGGTCGCCCTGTCCTTGTCCTCTGGGTCCACGCCTCCCACATCGTCTGCTGTCCTGTCCACTACCTCCTCCACTACCTCACCTGCTGCCTTGACCACGCAGGCTCCCACATCATCCTCTCTGTCTCTAGCGCGGTCGACAGTCTATAAGAGGAAAAAGGCAGAGCGTGAGGGGTCTGGACCTCGCCAGATAAAAATGTACATCTGTGCTCTCTGTGGCCAGCCTACACAGGGCCACAAAAAATACAAGAGGAAGACGTTCTGTGAAGCCTCCAAGTCCTCCCCTTCTAAGGAGTTTTCGGGGCAGAGATTTGAGACTTTCACTGACTTTCAGAAGGCGGTGGACAGCCTTTTGGGTCAGTCACAGGACTGATCGAAATTCCTCTTAATGTACATATTTTGTAAATTGTGTGTAAATATTTATTGTATTTTCTAATATTTTTTGCCTTTTTTATTCTATTTATAGTTCTCAATTGTTTATACAGTTCATTTAACTGTTTCACTGAATGTGTGTGTGTGTGTGAGTGGGGGGGGGGGGCTTTGTGAATCACCTCTTCATCCCGCTGTCCATACTGTTTCCGCTGTTCCGCTGGTTTTTCCTCAGTGCACTTAGGTCAGTAAAGAGACCTGATCTACACAAACAGTGTGTTGTGGTACTTCATGCATGTCAATAAATGCAACATTAGATGTTTTTAGCTGATTTGTCAACAAGCCAATTTTACAACATATAATGGCATCCGGTTGTGCAGCACATTCGGAAATATAATAATAAGGCCTTTAGATTAGATTAGATTAGATTCAACTTTATTGTCATTGTGCAGAGTACAAGTACAGGGACAACGAAATACAGTTGGCGTTCTAACCAGAAGTGCAAATGAGCGATTAAGGTGCAGGTTGAAATGCAGAAATGCAGAATAAGGTGCAAAATTGAAAAGTGACAGTGGTTATTAAAATGACGGTAATTATAGATAGTTAACAAAGTGACAAACAGTGCAGATGGAGGTAGTGATCATTGAGGTATTAAACGGTTACTCACAGTGGCATAACATGCAAGTGAAAAGTGTAAAGTGTAAACAGTATACAATGTGCAAAAAAGTAGTGCAAATAATAGAAGTAAGTGTGCAGGTGGTACAGTAGTGCTCTAGTGCAGTATAACAGAATGGGTACAACAGATGAGTATGGGTTGTATGGGAGTGGGGGGTGCAATGGCAGTTAGGAATAAATTGCTTTATTAAGGTCGAAATTATTATTAAGGAATAAATCGCTTTATTAAGGTCGAAATAAAAAATAGGTTTGTTATACAGTAATAACTCCTTTTTATTTCTCAACAAGCTATTTTTTAGCAACACATAGTTGTGTCACCCCTTGACCGAGGTCAAAATAAAGGGGAAGATTATGATAATATATTAATAACACATTAAACTGATTCCAAGCAGGACCAAAACCAACACCATTACTCATGAATACACTAATGATGCCACTTTTCTCATACTCAAATGTTTTATCACAGGGCAGCCTTTGGGTTATCCATGCAGAATTTGATGTTCAGCTTCCCCATTTATGGAATATTATGTATAAAAAAAAGGTTTTAAAAAGCTAAGAATGTGTTTCCCATGACGCACCGCAGGACACCTGACACAGCATTTGCCACTATTGACAGTCCCAGGAACCTATAAGAAACAAGGAAAATTAGCTCCCGGAGACCTCTGCACATGACCAATCAAATTCTAATTTTGTCTTAGAGTCTAAACTACAGATTGCACGTCGTACGGTCCCATCGCCGTTCGCAGAGGTCAACAAAACCGGAGTGCAATGGCTTAGCCTCGCCCTGGGTGAACCACCTTCCTGATCATGGTGTCTCCCCTGCCAGGTAAGTATGAGTTGTACACGGCTCACATGCTGAACTGGTTCTCCCACATAAGAGACTACATCATGGTGCTTACATATTACTGACAATAACAACAACAACAACACATTGGCTAACAAACTACAATCAGCATTCTGATATTTCAATCGCAAAAATACCATATAAATAAAGAATTAGCAATGTAAGGAATATAACGATATAGTTGTTTCCCACCATGCACCGCTGCATTCTTCTTCTGGGACTTCCTGCAAATGAATGCCTAGAATGCACACCACTGCCCTCTGCAGGACGATTGAGGAATTATGCAACATGTCAAATGTGCAAAGTTGAGTTCTACAAAGCTAGAAGAATTGCACTGCTGGTAATGATGTAAGTTGTCTAGTTTGCGACATCTTGTAACAAAACACCAAAACACATTTAATATATTTTAACCCTTTTACATATACACTATAACTAAAATGCTAACATTTATTGCCAGTCTACATATAATATAAGTACCAACTGACCGTCGACCGTCAACTTCCAGGCTCTTCTTACATTTGATTTATTTTGAACATAATAATCAGGGGAGAGCGCAAACGCAGTCCCCCACTACCAGAAATTGTGCAGTCGAGATTCCCACATTTGGAGAATTCGCAGGGGTCAGCACAACCGGAGTGTGTTTCAACATGGCGGCGCGTATACACGCTGCGGCTCCTCTCTCTCCCATTGAATCGGTGTTTTTATATTTTTTGTGTGGTGTACATACGTGCACATGTCCGTCATCGTCGCGTCTATCTGTCCCGAAACACACATACTCCAGTGAGTTTCTGCTCGCCATCGGCAGAACTACAAATATGGACAGAAATCCAGCAGTCACGGAAATACTACGCGACTGCGATCTGCTCCAGCGGCCTGCTCAATCATCGACCCCCACTCCTGCAACCAGCCGCCAGTGGAGGCGCCACAAGCGGAATATGAGGAAGCAGAAGAGGGGCAAGCGCGGAGGTATCCGAGCTAGGCTAGCGGCTAGCCCTCATCGGCCGGCTATCCCTACGATCGTACTGGCCAACGTACGATCGCTGGACAATAAACTGGATTATATCCGTCTACTCCGGACATCCACCAAAACCGTGAGTGACTGTTGTGCCTTAGTTTTTGTGGAAACATGGCTTACTGACAGCGTCCCGGACTGTGCCATTCAACTGGCCAGGCTAACATGCTACCGGGCGGACAGAGTGCTCGTCGAGGGGGGGGGGGAAGACTCGCGGCGGGGGACTCTGTGTTTACATCAGTGATGCCTGGTGCCGTGACGCTGCTGTGGTTTGCACACACTGCTCAACACTGGAGTTTTTGGTCATTAAATGCCGGCCATTCTACCTGCAGAGGGAATTTAGTGCCATACTCCTGGTAGCAATATACATCCCCCCTGGCTCCAACAACAACAGGAGCGAGGCACTGTATGAACTCTACCAGCACATCAGTGAGCAGCAGACAGCCCACCCTGATGCTTTCCTCATCCTGGCTGGGGATTTCAATCATGCAAACCCCAAGAGCGTGTTTCCACAACTCCATGGACACATCAACTTTCCCACACGTGGCAATAATATCCTGGACAATGTTTACACCACGCATAGAGGGGCCTACAAAGCCCTCCCCCTGCCCCACCTAGGAGCCTCAGACCACATCACCACTATATTAATGCCTGCTTACAGACCCCTGGTCAAAGTCATCAGACCAACAACAAAGCAGGTACGCGTGTGGCCTGAGGGGTCTTCAGAGACACTCTAGAGCTGTGTTCGAAATGTTCACTCGTTCACTATATAGTGCACTATATAGTGAATCAGCCATTTTGTAGTGGTGTTCGAAATTCAACTGAAATGTTTGTTCACTACTTTCGTTCCCTACAAATTCGTCGCGTGACATGCCTAAATGTAGGGTACAGAAGCTGTACACTACCTGAATCGACCTAGAACAAAATGCATTGCGGACCATCCCGATTCCCACGAAAAGACAAAACAGCCGTCTGCGTGCCAGCTGACTACAGATGATATCGCCAGCCCAGCTGAGAAAATGGACACCGCTATGCTCCACAAATGTAAGTGATGTTTTGTTGTTGATGGTTAATATAAAGTTAACAATGAACTAATTCCTGTGTAACCAGTTGAGTCAGAATGTAGTCATCGCAATATTATTTTAATTAACGTTACGATTGGATTACTTGTCTTTACGTTAAGGCAAATTAACGCTAATGTGAATGTTAACACTACCTCAGCTGGTTTGACGTTGGCGTTGATACGTTAACTTAGCTGAAAATACTCTGTTAACCCTGCATGTAATTGTAATGTCACAACAACGTTATCATCCTACAAGCTACCGTTAGTTGTAGGCTATTTAAACGTCGTCACCAACTTACTATTTTAATAACTATTTGGAACCATGGGCTTTCAAGTTTCATGTATTAACGTTAACTTAACCGTGAAAAGAACACACGTGACCTCAGGCCACACACAACGCCAATGTAACTGATGTAAACCTTTTATCCTAGCTTCTCAGATGTCAGGTAGCCTCATTTGATTATTAAGACGACGTTAGATAGGCTAGATGACGAGGGGATCAGTGAAACACACGTAACATGGCCTACTGGCATAGCAGGGCTCTTTGATGCACCAGTGCTACAGAGATTGATAGTTTTGTAGCACAATCACTGAAACAAATGATAATTTAGAGCAAAGCGAACAAATATAGAACCGTTAAGGCGATAACAACCTAGCCTAAATTTAAATGTATTTGAATTACATGACTTTTCTGATTAATAAGATGTATTTTTGCTCAGGGACTGATGAGGACGTTACTCGCCTCATCAACTTGAGGAGGACTAATGAGAGGCTCTTCTCGGGGAGGAGAAACGCTGCCCAGCATGGATGGGAGTAAGTTGTTGTTAATAGATACATCAAATACATCATTAAAACCACACAAAAAAGAGAAGAATTTTAACCAAGTGATATTCATGTGAAATGATGGTAAAATTGTTCTTGAGGGGTTATCCTGAAGGAGATGGGGCTGGAGGCAGTGGTCTCCCCTGCCAGGGCAGGAAAAAAATGGGAAAATTAAAAAAAAACCTACAAAGTAGTTTATTTCAATATTTTGTGTTTGTGATCTTAAAATGTAGTGCTAATGAAACACCATCACCTGTCTGCTGTATCTGTATTTATAGAGATCGCTAAGACATGTGACCAACTGGTCAGCAACTTCATCAATATGCAGAGAATTATGGGCATGTTTTGCCAGTTTACATGGGCTGGCATCAGGCTAGTGTTCTGGTCTATGGTCTGGCATGAAAATATAATGAAAACTTAGCGTGAAAAACCTTGGACCTCCTTACTGCTGCTATCCATGCCATTCCTCGCCTTTTTGTCACGTCTGAAACATTACTTTCAAGCCTCAAGCCTCCATTATGCGCCACCCATGCTAACCAACCTAGATCATGCCTAGGTTTGTTAAGAGTATCTTAACGAAACATCGGTGAATGAGGGTGCCCACTTGATAACCCCAGTGACATGCTGCATACTGTACACTGCTGTTAGATAGGCCATTTGTCTTGTGTCGTCTTAATATGTATTTTGGCACAAAGTTGCAGATTCAATTCCCTAACTGTGACCACATTGAATGTTACAGGAGCTCAAAAAGCCCCCCACGGGAGTGAGCACTGAGTCAGGGGAAACCACTGCAGGCACCTGGAAGTGGTACAGCTTGATGGACGAGGTGATGGGGGACAAACCCTCCATCAGCCCCCCAGTCCTCATCACATCGTCAGGAGGAGACCACTTTCAGGTGTCTGCAGTGGCTTCCCCTGAGCCAAGACAGGAAGAGGCACAGGCAAACGCAGATCCCCCAAGGAAGAGGGCAGGGAAGAGGAAGGTGGACCCTGTCCTTGACTTCCTCGAAAGGGAATCAGAGAGAGCAGAGGAGCGGGCCAGAAGGGACGAAGAGCGGGAGGGCAGGCTCCTCAGTATCTTGGAGAGACTGGTGGAGAAATTATAATTTTTATAATTTTTTTTACTACTATTTATTTTGTATTTAATTAATTAATAAAGTATCTTCAATTACATTTTCGATATTATCATTTTTTATGTTTTACTGTAGACTTGTATTTGCATAAAGTAGAAACTCTGAAAACAATGTTTCATACACTAAAATCATATTGGGGTTAAAAATATATTTTTAATTTAGACGTAATCATGGCCTTCTGGAGCCACAGCCTGGACTGGACCAACCACAGCAGCTGCCTGTTGCCTCCTCACTTCCTCCCCACTAGGATCCAGCTGCTGTTGGTGAGGCTGATCTTGATTGTCATCCCTCATGATTACCACCTCCTCCAAGGGCAAGTCATCCAGCTCCATTGCAATGTTGTGCAAAATCGCACAACATGCAATTACCACCGGCGCAAACATGGGCTTCACCTCCAGGGCTTTAAGAAAAATTGTCCTCCAGCGGGTTTTTAAGATCCCTGCTGTCCCCAAGGATAAGGTAACCCTGTGGGGGGTAAAGTTTGTCAGCAAAAATGGGGCTGTTCCTGTATACATGGGCATCGTGGACTGACCCTGGGTAGCCAACACAAATGTCCAGGAACAGCCCCTTGTGGTTGCACACCGCCTGCAGCTTTATTGAAAAAAAAAGTTTTCTGTTCAAATAGCATGCCTGATTTTGTGATGGAGGTTTGATTCTAACTTGGCAGCCATCAATACTTCCCACAACCTTAGAAAAGGCTGGGGAACATGCTAGCTGCGCAAAACCATCACCGATGGTGTCCAGCTCCATGGCATGGGGGAAGGAGATGATACGTTCCTTGAGCCTAAGGACTTTCCCTGACACTCTGTGGACGATGTCATGAATGGTAGTGCGTGGCATGGCAAAGACCCGTGACACCACTCTGTAAGAGGTGGCATTGGCAAGCCAGAATGGAAATACCAAGACCTCTAGCTCAAGGCCCCAGCCAGAACACTGTTGATCCTCGGTACGCAAGAGCGCAATCAGCCTCATTGCAGTTGGTCTGCTCAGGCGAAAATCTACTTTCAGGTCAGAGGTCCCATCCAAAAACAACTGTAGCAGGGGTATGTGTTCATTCCTGACACAGTATCTTGCCGGCTCCAGCTGTAAAGAGCACAAAATAAAGTGTCACTGCTAAACTACTAAAGTGTGTTTTATTTTTGTAGCATTTAAGTTCATATATCATAGTTAACTGCTTAAATAAGACAACTGAACTTAAATAAGAAGTAAGATAGAAATGTTTTGTGTACAACACTTGAAATTTAAAGGCTGTCGACACCTCATTGCATGCTAATTAAAAATATTTTTTCTGCAAGCCAATTGTATGTGAAAGGTTACTTGGCTCCCCACGTCTACAGGGGGATCATGAAAAATAGGTGAGAACTCTGATCGCAATATAAATTATTTTACTTCTGTATATAGTTTTTTTTACTTCTGAAAGGCAAAGACTGATGTGGAACAACTAATTTACGAACACTTTTGCCTAAGTGTTGTTCCTATGGCTCCACCTTGTGGCTGTTTTAAAAAGAGGTAGGCTATGATATATCGTTAAATCCATTTCACTGCAAGACACTGGAGTGACTCGTGAGATATTGCTGTAGTTGTAGCCTAATACTAACATACGTTTTATTGTATCGTTTATATATATATATATATATATATATATATATATATACTAATTGAATGACAATACTCCTCCGAGAACCATCACCTTACCGTGGTGGAGGGGTTTGGGTGTCCTTATGAACCTGAGGGCTGTGTTGTCGGGAGCCTTGTGCTCCTGGTAGGGTCTCCCATGGCAAATTGGTCTCAGGCGAAGGGCCAGACAAAGAATGGTTCAAAAGGACTCTTATGGAAGAACAATTAAGAGGAGGAGAGACCCTGCCCGGAGGAAGCCCGGGGCCCCCATCTGGAGCCAGGCCCAGAAGGGGGGCCCGTCAGCGAGCGCCTGGTGGCCGGGTTTGCCACGGAGCCCGGCCGGGCATAGCCCGAAAAAGCAACGTGGCACCCCCCCCCCTCTCTATTCTGTGGGCCCACCACTCACAGGAAGAACCGTTGGGGTCGGGTGCATTGCCAGATGGGTGGCAGTGAAGGTCAGGGACCTCGACGGACCAGACCTGGGCCTCAAAGGCTGGCTCTGGGGACGTGGAACGTCACCTCTCTGTGGGGGAAAGAGCCGGAGGTGGTGCGGGAGGCGGAGTGCTACCAGTTAGATCTGGTGGGGCTCTCCTCTACGCACAGTCTCGGTTCTGGAACCGTACTCCTGGATAGGGGTTGGACGCTATTCTTCTCTGGAGTTGCCCAAGGTGCGAGGCGCCGGGCGGGTGTGGGGATACTCACAAGCCCCCGGCTGAGTGCTGCTATTTTGGAGTTTACCCCGGTGGACGAGAGGGTCGCCTCCCTACGCCTACGGGTTATGGGGGGGAAAACTCTGACTGTTGTTTGTGCGTATGCACCGAACAGCAGCTCGGAGTATCCGGCCTTCTTGGAGACCCTGAATGGAGTCCTGCAGGGGGCTCCAGTAGGGGACTCCATAGTTCTGCTGGGCGACTTCAACGCGCACGTGGGCAATGATGGAGACACCTGGAGAGGCGTGATTGGGAGGAACGGCCTCCCTGATCTAAACCCGAGTGGTCGTCTGTTATTGGACTTCTGTGCTAGTCATGGACTGTCCATAACAAACACCATGTTCGAACATAAGGTTGCTCATAAGTGTACATGGTACCAGAGTACCTTAGGTCAAAGGTCGATGATCGATTTTGTAATCGTATCATCAGATCTGAGGCCGCATGTTTCGGACACTCGGGTGAAGAGAGGGGCGGAGCTGTCAACCGATCACCATCTGGTGGTGAGTTGGGTCAGGGGGTGGGGGAAGACTCGGGACAGACCTGGTAAGCCCAAACGGGTAGTGCGGGTGAACTGGGAACGTCTGGAGGAGGCCCCTGTCCGAGAGACCTTCAACTCACACCTCCGGCGGAGCTTTTCTGGCATCCCTGTGGAGGTTGGGGACATTGAACCTGAGTGGTCGATGTTCAAAGCCTCCATTGCTGAAGCTGCAGTGGGAGGCTGCGGCCTCAAGGTCTTGGGTGCATCAAGGGGCGGTAACCCTCGAACACCGTGGTGGACAGCGGTGGTCAGGGAAGCCGTCCGACTGAAGAAGGAGTCCTTCCGGGATTTTTTATCCCGGGGGACTCCGGAGGCAGTTGCAGTGTACCGAAGTGCCCGGAGGGCGGCGGCCTCTGCTGTGGCAGAGGCAAAGCAGCGGGTGTGGGAGGAGTTCGGAGAAGCCATGGAGTAGGACTTTCGGTCAGCGCCAAAGTGCTTCTGGCGTACTGTCCGACACCTCAGGAGGGGGAAACGGGGAACCATCCAAGCTGTTTACAGCAAGGATGGAACGCTGTTGACCTCAACTGAGGAGGTAATCGGGCGGTGGAAGGAGCATTTTGAGGAACTCCTGAACCCGACTAACGCGCCCTCTTTGGTAGAGGCAGAGCTGGAAGCTGATGGGGGATCGTTGTCAATCTCCCTGGTGGAAGTCACTGAGGTAGTCAAGCAACTCCGCAGTGGCAAAGCCCCGGGGGTTGATGAGATCCGTCCAGAAATGTTGAAGGCTTTGGGTGTGGAGGGCCTGTCGTGGATGACACGGCTCTTCAACATCGCGTGGAGGTCGGGAACAGTGCCGAGGGAGTGGCAGACGGGGGTGGTGGTCCCCCTGTTCAAAAAGGGGGACCAGAGAGTGTGTGCCAATTACAGGGGCATCACACTTCTCAGCCTCCCTGGTAAAGTTTACTCCAAGGTGCTGGAAAGGAGGGTTCGGCCGATAGTCGAACCTCAGATTGAGGAGGAACAATGCGGATTCCGCTCTGGTCGTGGAACAACGGACCAGCTCTTCACTCTTGCAAGAATCCTGGAGGGGGCCTGGGAGTATGCCCATCCGGTCTACATGTGTTTTGTAGATCTGGAGAAGGCGTATGACCGGGTTCCCCGGGAGATATTGTGGGAGGTGCTACGGGAGTATGGAGTGAGGCGGGCACTTCTCAGGGCCATCCAATCTCTGTACACCCAAAGCGAGAGTTGTGTCCGGGTTCTCGGCAGTAAGTCGGACTCGTTTCCGGTGGGGGTTGGCCTCCGCCAGGGCTGCGCTTTATCACCAATCCTGTTTGTGGTTTTCATGGACAGGATATCGAGGCGTAGTCGGGGGGAGGAGAGGTTTCAGGTCGGTGGGCTAGGGATCTCATCGCTGCTTTTTGCAGATGATGTGGTCCTGATGGCATCATCGGCCTGTGACCTTCAGCACTCACTGGATCGGTTCGCAGCCGAGTGTGAAGCGGTTGGAATGAGGATCAGCACCTCTAAATCTGAGGCCATGGCTCTCAGCAGGAAACCGGTGGATTGCCTACTCCGGGTAGGGAATGAGTCCTTACCCCAAGTGAAGGAGTTTAAGTACCTCGGGGTCTTGTTCACGAGTGAGGGGAGGATGGAGCAGGAGATGGGCAGGAGAATCGGAGCAGCGGGGGCGGTTTTGCATTCGCTCTACCGCACCGTTGTGACGAAGAGGGAGCTGAGCCAGAAGGCGAAGCTCTCGATCTTCCAGTCTATCTTTGTTCCTACTCTCACCTATGGTCATGAAGGTTGGGTCATGACCGAAAGAACGAGATCGCGGGTACAAGCGGCCGAAATGGGTTTTCTCAGGAGGGTGGCGGGCGTCTCCCTTAGAGATAGGGTGAGGAGCTCAGTCATCCGGGAGAGACTCGGAGTAGAGCCGCTGCTCCTTTGCGTGGAAAGGAGCCAGTTGAGGTGGTTCGGGCATCTGATAAGGATGCCCCCCGGGCGCCTCCCTATGGAGGTGTTCCGGGCACAACCAGCTGGGAGGAGACCACGGGGAAGACCCAGAACGAGGTGGAGAGATTATATCTCCACACTGGCCTGGGAACGCCTCGGGATCCCCCAGTCAGAGCTGGCTGATGTGGCCCGGGAAAGGGAAGTGTGGGGTTCCTTGCTCGAACTGTTGCCCCCGCGACCCGACCCCGGATAAGCGGTAGAAAGTGAGTGAGTGAGTGAATGACAAAGGGTGTCGACAGACTAGGGCTGGGCAGTATATCGATATTTTAAATATATCGATATTTTTTCAAACAAGATATGGAACGAGACGATATCGTCAATATCGATATAGTTTCATTTGCGTTTAAAGTACAGCACTTTGTTCCTAATAACAGCCGTTTCGAGCCGCGACTGCCGCCTGCTATTTCGTTCTCTTCTCTGCGAAGCACTATCTCTCTCCTGCTCCCTCCGACTTGTCACACACACACACACTGCCCCGGCCCAACGTGTGGCTTTCATAGAAACTTTGTAGCGACGCTGCCGCACACTTTCATGGGCAGGCAACTTCTGCGCGACTGCGCTTTCTTTCATTCGCTTTCGCTGGCTACATCGAATCTAAATTACACGTTGGCTAGATGACATAAAATATAAAATGAACGGACGATAACATAACGGATATTTTATGATAACGGACGGTATATATATATATATATATATTTCACGAAGCATCGGAGCGTTCTGATCCGTCTTTTAAGAAACATTGCCGCTGCTTAGCCTATTTAAGATGCTATGCATGGACTGACTGCACCCACTGTTTTGCTATACGATTGCAGAATTTGGCCTTTTATTAACATTCATTTTATTCTGTTTCTACTATACTAGGCTACAATAAAAACGATTTCTGCATAGGCTATCGTTCCTGTAACGTCGGGACCGCATTTGCCACATCTTGCTCTGACTGTTTTTGACTCATTCATTTTAAAATGTTTCGCTACCCTGTCCTACACCCAAATTGAGGATTGAGTTTGCAATCAGCAAGGCAGATTAACGAGCGCAGCGACGCAGGCAGGCTGGAAATGAAAGCACAACGGCGCCACCCATGTAGAATGACGAGTTGGAGCGCGGCAACAGCAAATATGTTATTGCGTCAACAAATATCGATATTTATCTTATATCGATATTCTGCTTGAAAATATCGAGATATGACTTTTGGTCCATATCGCCCAGCCCTACGACAGACTTGCAAACAGTGTTTGCTACTATTGAATGAAATCGCCCCTCGCCAAGAAGGGCGCTAGCATTAACATCACATTAACATTAACAGTAACGCTGCTATAGCAAATGTGATATTTACCCTTGCCATATGGTTAATATTATGTCTGGCGAGTAAAATACGAAGACGTCTCGCCCTTGCAGTGTCATTTCGTCTTCGTCGGAGCACCAACACTTTCATTAAAATAGTAAAAACTAATGCCTGAATTGGATCCATTTTTAACGGTAAGTTGTGTTGAGTTAGCTTACGTTGAGATCAGTAAGATCTATTATGCACGTGAGCCTATGGAAGTTTTAAAACGTTTAACTAACGGCTATATCATGGTATGTATAGCCCAGCCTAGGCTTTACCTTAGGATTGCCCATTTGTATATCATTTCGTAAGCTATAGGCCAACACAGCAACCCCCATCGTTTAATAATTGTTGTAGCCTACTACCCTGCCCACAAAAAAGTTAGGATGTACACATATTACAGTTTTATTTCTATTATCATATATTTCAAATGTTATTTCAATGCAGTTGAGAAATCCCAGCCTGTTTACTCATCCAAAAACAGCACCGTTGTTGTCCCATGACTTTACACGTGTGATAACTCGCATTTGCGTTTGTTTATGCGACTGAGATAACTGATGAAAATCCGTCGCATGAATATGTGTCAGCAATAACATCCCGAGTGTCCGAAATTAATAATCGCCATGCTCACTTGTCCCCTAGTAGCCCCCTACATAGGTCCCCTATATAGCAAACACTAGATAGTGAACGAGTGAGTGAGTGAACGAGTGAACATTTCGAACACAGCTTGGGACTGCTTCCTCATCACTGACTGGAGCATGTTCAGACGGGCAGCCACCTACAATGACATCACAGACCTCCAGGAGTACACAGACACCGTCACTTCCTACATGGGGAAATGCATTGATGACGTCACAGTCACCAAGAACATCCGCGTTCGGGCCAACCAGAAGCCTTGGCTGACAGGGGAAGTCTACAGACTCCTGAGGGCTCGGAACACCGCCTTCGGAGCTGGAGACGAGGTGGGCGTGAAGGCAGCCAGGGCCAAGCTGGCACGCGGCATCAGGAAGGCCAAGAGACGGTACTCTAGGAGGATCGCCGACCGCTTCAGCAACAGCAGAGACACCAAGAACCTGTGGCGAGGGATCCAATCCATAACGGACAAGTCCTCACCGCAGACCTGCGACAGCTCCACCCCTCTGCTGAATGAGCTGAACGACTTCTTCGCCCGCTTCGAGGCAGACAACAGCACCCCGGCACAGAAGACCCCACCCTCTCCCGACGACCAGGTGTTGACGCTATCCCCAGATAGCGTGAGGCGATCCCTCAAAGGGACGAACCCGCGGAAAGCCTCTGGTCCCGACAACATTCCTGGTCGTGTACCGAGGGACTGTGCTGAGGAGCTCACAGATGTCTTCACAGACATCTTCAACACCTCGCTGAGCCAGGCTGTTGTCCCCATGCCTCAAAGCCACCAGGTGCCGAAAAAGTCGTCTCCCTCCTGCCACAATAACTACCGCACAGTCGCACTCTCCCATCCTCATGAAGTGCTTTGAGCGGCTAGTCATGCACCACATCAAGTCTGCCCTCCCCCCCACCCTGGACCCTTTCCAGTTCCATATCGGTCCAACCGTTCGACCGATGATGCCATCTCCTCTGCCCTCCACTCTGCCCTCACCCACCTGGATACAAAAGTCTCCTATGTCAGAATGCTGTTCATCGACTTAAGCTCAGCATTCAATACAATCATCCCCCAGCAGCTCATTCACAAACTGGACCAGCTGGGACTCAACACCTCACTGTGCAACTGGCTGTTGGACTTCCTGATGGGGAGACCACAGACAGTTCGGGTCGGCAGCAGCACCTCCAGCACCATCACATTGAACACGGGGGCCCCCCAAGGATGTGTGCTTAGCCCCCTCCTCTTCACTCTGCTGACCCACGACTGCACACCAACATCCAGCTCCAACATCTTCATCAAGTTTGCGGATGACATGACTGTGGTGGGTCTCATCAACAACGGCGATGAGACGATCTACAGGAGTGAGGTGAACAGGCTGGCTACGTGGTGCAAGGACAACAATCTCCGTCTGAATGTGGAGAAGACGAAGGAGATTGTTGTGGACTTCAGGAGAATGCACACACAGCATGCTCCACTGGTCATCAACGATGCTACAGTGGAGAAGGTGAGCAGCACCAAGTTCCTGGGGGTGCACCGTTGCACATCTCCGAAGCTCCGACCTGTCATGGAACCACAACACCGCATCACTGGCCAAAAAAGCCCACCAACGCCTGTACTTCCTCCGCAAACTAAAAAGAGCTGGGGCCTCATCCACCATCATGCACACCTTCTACAGAGGCACCATCGAGAGCCTCCTGACCAGCTGCATCACTGTGTGGTACGGTGCCTGCACTGTGTCCTGCTGCAAGACACTGCAGCGCATAGTGAGAGCAGCAGAGAGGATCATCGGTGTCTCTCTCCCCCCCATTTTGGACATTTACACCACCCGCCTCACCACCAAAGCCATCAGGATTGCTGGTGACCCCACCCACCCATCCCACAGTATCTTCAGTCTTCTGCCGTCGGGGAGGAGACTGCGGAGTCTCCGGGCCAGAACCAGCAGGCTCAAGGACAGCTTCTTTCACCAGGCTGTCCGGAGGCTCAACTCCCTCCCTGCTCTGCCCCTGCCCGCCCCCCCCCCCCCCCCCCCCCCTCCTCTGCCCCCCTGCCACAGACTCTTAACCTTGCACCCACCTCAGACCATCACCCTCCCACCACCACTCACAAACTCTGACATGACACTTTACAAAGATGACACTCACGAACTCTGACTATGAGACTTTAGAATGTCTCTTCCTGTTTTTAAATATATTTTTGCACTATTTTTCAACGCACTACCTCACTTTTTCTCGTACTTTCTTTTTTTCTATGTTTTGTCTGACGATGTCTGTCTACTTTGTTTGTCCATTTGTTTATTTTGCACCGCAGGTCTGAAAGGACTGCAATTTCATCTGTGCTAGAAGAAGAAGAATTACTTATTTGATCCCGTGAGGGAAATTTGGTCTTCTGCATTTAACCCAATCGTGAATTAGTGGAATTCACTCAGCACACAGTGATGGTGAAGCACACACTTAAACCCGATGCAGTGAGCTGCCTGCAACAGCGGCGCTCGGGGAGCAGTGAGGGGTTAGGTGCCTTGCTCAAGGGCACTTCAGCCGTTCGCACTGGTCGGGCTTCGAACCGGCCACCCTCCGGTTACAAATCCAAAGCCCTAACCAGTAGGCTGGGCTGCCCCTTCGTGCTATATGCCTGCCATGTAGCACACTTGTCAATAAAGATACTTGAATCTTGAATCTAGATTACATATACAGACAGACAGCAGCTGTTACAGTCAAAAGTCAAAAAGACAACTCACAACAACACCAGCTGATCCCCTCATCCTCTTCTCTAGGCTACAAGTCATGAACATCAACTCTGCTCTGTTTCACCGGAAACTGGACTTCCTGAGGAATAGAATTCAATCATTAAAGGTAGGTAAACTATGTAACATCATGATAACATCATAATATATATTTGAAATATAATATATTGTAGTCATAATGATATAGCTTAAAAGCTATTTATCATACGCTGAAATATATTTTGTGAAATGGGCTAGGACTGGTGCACTGAAAACAAGCTCCATCTTAAATCTTATCTTCAGAAACAAACACCTGACTTCTTGGACTTGGGAAGGAGGCCTAATGAGTCCCAGCTATCATGAGCCCATTAACTGGACAGACTCCTTTAAATTTCTTGGTTCAAATGTCAGCCAAAATTTGAAATGGGACATCAAAGCGGAAATGAAGCAGTCAAATAAAACAGATGTCCACCAGTTAATTATCCAAATAGTTCTCACGGCGGGTTCTCACCAGGTTCGCATTAACAGCAAGGCTCTGCCAATAGTTTTCACTAATTGAGCATAACTGCAATCATCAATACTCCATCACAAAAAGAAGCCTGTCACTCACACACTGGAAGTTCACTCTGCTGAGTTTATTCACCAATTCATCAATGATGCAACTGCATTTTCATGTTGCGGTAATCCACAAGTTGTCCGTCCAAACTTTTCTCTGATAGGCCTACAGTAGGCTACACTACCCTTGTTATTGTAAAGACACACACAAAAGAGCTACAAAAATAAAAAACGTTCAAATTACCACTGCGGCGAGCATCAGTTTCGACACTCTCGAGGTACGTCAACTTGCATCCACGTGCGTTCTCTACGGTTATCAGTTACGCAGCTCAAATTACAGCTATTGGTGTTTGACGGTTCAGGTGGTAGTCAAAGATTTTAGTATCAGCATTAGTCAACTATTCAGTTGAGTTTATAGAGTTTATAACTATTCAGAGTTTATATTGCAGTTTTTAGTATTAAGTTTTATGTTCATTTTTTAGTTACAGTGGCCCTCATTTATCAAACGAACGTAGAAATGAGCGCAAATCTGAACGCATGATTCATCTTACGATAGGACCCATGTGAGATTTACGAAACGTATCGTATCACACCAATCCCAGCGTACTTAAGGAGCTTGGTGTTGATAAATACGGCGGCTGAGATTGATCGTAATTAACGTAACACGCCCCTATAAAAGAAGTCTCGCCCCTAACTTTTACATTTTCACATTTTTTTACATTTTACATTTTTACATTTTCAGAAACAGAAATGGAGACACTCGTGTCACTTGTTGATGCGCCCCCCCCCCAAGGACACTCACCCCCACCCCTCACCCCCCTGGACATACTTCATATTATTTATAGTAATGTTATTTATTCTCAACTGCCGTTCCACCCCCCACCCCCATATCCATACAATCCACATTCATCTGTTGTACCCGTTCCGTTGTATTGCACTAGCGCACTATTGCACCACCTGTACACTTCTTGTATTATATTACTATTTCTTGCACTACCTGTACATTGTTTACATTTTTTTAAACATTTTTTATACTGTTTACAGCCTGTTTCTGCTAGTGTTAGTAACCGTTTACTACCTCAACGATCACTATCTCCACCTGCACTGTTTACTGTCACTTTAATAACTACTGCCACTTTTCATGTTTTTCAATTTTGCACTCTGCACCTTATTCTGCATTTCTGCATTTCAACTAGGGCTGGGCGATATGGACCAAAAGTCATATCTCGATATTTTCAAGCAGAATATCGATATAAGATAAATATCGATATTTGTTGACGCAATAACATATTTGCTGTTGCCGCGCTCCAACTCGTCATTCTACATGGGTGGCGCCGTTGTGCTTTCATTTCCAGCCTGCCTGCGTCGCTGCGCTCGTTAATCTGCCTTGCTGATTGCAAACTCAATCCTCAATTTGGGTGTAGGACGGGGTAGCGAAACATTTTAAAATGAATGAGTCAAAAACAGTCACTCGAATTTGACAATGCGGTCCCGACGTTACAGGAACGATAGCCTATGCAGAAATCGTTTTATTGTAGCCTAGTATAGTAGAAACAGAATAAAATGAATGTTAATAAAAGGCAAAATTCTGCAATCGTAGCAAAACAGTGGGTGCAGTCAGTCTATGCACAGCATCTTAAATAGGCTAAGCAGCGGCAATGTTTCTTAAAAGACGGATCAGAACGCTCCGATGCTTCGTGAAATATATATATATATATATATATATATACCGTCCGTTATCATAAAATATCCGTTATGTTATCGTCCGTCAATTTGATATTTTATGTCATCTAGCCAACGTGTAATTTAGATTTGATGTAGCCAGCGAAAGCGAATGAAAGAAAGCGCAGTCGCGCAGAAGTTGCCTGCCCATTAAAGTGTGCGGCAGCGTCGCTACAAAGTTTCTGTGAAAGCCACACGTTATACACGTTGGGCCGGGGCAGTGTGTGTGTGTGACAAGTCGGAGGGAGCGGGAGAGAGATAGTGCTTCGCAGAGAAGAGAACGAAATAGCAGGCGGCAGTCGCGGCTCGAAACGGCTGTTATTAGGAACAAAGTGCTGTACTTTAAACGCAAATGAAACTATATCGATATTGATGATATCGTCTCGTTCCATATCTTGTTTGAAAAAATATCGATATATTTGAAATATCGATATACCGCCCAGCCCTAATTTCAACCCGCACCTTTATCGCTCATTTGCACTTCTGGTTAGAACGCCAACCGCATTTCGTTGTCCCTGTACTTGTACTCTGCACAATGACAATAAAGTTGAATCTAATCTAATCTAATTAAGGGCAAGCAAAAAAATGCTATATGGAAACAAATCACTGTTGCAGTCAACAGTGTGTCCATGTTCAGCGGGCTACGGAAGAGGTAAATAATTAATTGAATAATTAATTAAATGTAAAATTGATGTTAAATTGATCCAGCTTAAAACATTTCACATTTGACCTATAGGCTATTGTTTGCATTGCGTTAGTTATTTTATTCCGAATAAGGTGAAGAAAAAGTTGTCCGACTCTTGCGGATATACCAGTCTCGCCACTGTTCGCAATCGAAAAAGTTGCGTACACGAGCTCAGACCTGACGTGAGATTTCATCGCAGCCTGCGCTCATGTTCAAATTGATAAATGCCAAGCTCAACGTGGAAATGAGCGTACGTCCATTTTACGCCCGTTTTCTGTCGTACGCTCGTTTGATAAATGAGGGCCAGTCAGTAGTTTTTAGTATTAGTATCAGCACTTTATTATTATCCTGTTCTAATATAAGTTTTTTGTAGTTATATTTTAGCGTTAAGATTTCTATGACTTTTCATATCTTTATTATTATCAATCGTTGTATTTATTTAGAATTTAGTATTTAGTCATTTATTGTAGTTTAGCTAGACCACCTTTTCACCCTACAACAAGTCCAAGTTGGTAAGTAAAGTATATTATTTATAACATAGACTACTACTACAGTTCATTGATTTATGAGATTGCAGTTGGCAGCTACCAAGCTTCTACCAAAAAACATAAAGCCGACATAAACATTAGAAAAAAAAAAAAAAAGAAGATATTTTGTCATCCTTTCATCGTTAATAAACCAAAAAGTTCTCAACGTTGGTTTGGCTGGTTTCACGTGAACCGATTTGAACATTTCTGCAATACATACACACATCCAAACTAACATAGGCGCGAGCTCCAGTTTCAAAAACCTAGATGCTACGATGCACCCACAGTTGTAATTTTAGAAGAACGCAACATATTCACTTCAAATACCAGTGTCTTGATCATGTTTATGTTTACTTTCCCATGAATGAGTTGTTTTTCCGCGGAAATCAACGTTGTTAAAATTATATATGATAATATCGGGGTCGACTCATGTAGCCCCATTATCGCACACGGCCACTTTGAAAACGAACTGAGCGAAGGTTGCCGCCTCCGTCTCGCGCAGTCTGCATTCATTAGTTGAAGCCCACTGAGAAAAAAAAATCGCTATGCGCTCAAATCGCCTTGTTGCCTGTAGCAACCATAGACATCCTATTAGGTAGACGCAACATTGGCTGCTGCCAAACGAGAAATTCGGCCGCCATATTGGAGTGGGGATCAGGAGCCGGCGAGCAGCATTGACAGCAATAGTTGACAGGTAGCGTCTACAGAAGAAAACAAGGATGCCGGGCTGGTGTTCAGCGTATTCCTGCTCAAATGAGCGGAGCGTCGAAAATAGGAATCGGGGGATTACTTTTCACAAGTAAGATTTAACACTAACGCACTATTGGTTGTATTATATTACCACAGAGTTGAGAAGGAGTACTGAAATCGTAGCCAGCTAGGCTAACAAACAAGAGTATGACCGTAATAGAATTGCTTGTCAATGAAATGAATGAAGTGAAGAAATGACATACCGTAATTTTCGGACTATAAGCCGCGACTTTTTCCCCATTTTTCGACCCTGCGGCTTATATAACAGTGCGGCTTATGTATGGATTTTTACAGCTAACGGCCACTAGGGGGATACCTAAACATTGCGAGCGCAAGACAGTTTGTGAGACACCCTCATTATGGAAAACAAACAGTTAACGTATGCAAATATGCAACTTGTGTTGAAATGTTAATAAATAGGAGCTTCCCCAAACAGTTGCCTCTTTCCCAACAATCCCCTCTGTGCTAGGGTTGGGACACGATTTTCGAATAGTCGAATATTCGTGACACGTTCGAATAAAGAATACTCATTTCGAATGCCGCATTGACTAGTATTGCGTTTCACTCATAGGTTTCACTGGGAAAGAATGCTGCATTGTTTACATAGAACTATACGTCCGAACCTAAAACATCCCCGAAAGGATGGCTTATCTGCAGCGGCAATCACGGTCCTATTTGGGGAGGAGTACAGTGCAGAGGGGGCAACATACACCACTGAACTGACTCAGTACTGCCAGGATGTGTGCCCACCGCTCCACAATGACCCACTGACATGGTGGAAAGCAAATCAAAAAAGATACCCCCGCCTGGCAAAGTTGGCGACCGCCTACTTGTGTGTGCCTGCAACGTCCGTGCCGTCGGAGCGCGTGTTCTCCGCTGCCGGCTTAATAGTTAATAGGCTGCGCACACGTATCCACCCCGAACACGTTGACATGTTGATTTTTCTGAATAAAAATATGCAATAGGTTTACTTCGCTATTTCTGTTAAATCCATTCGATCTCGTTGCTGAAACTGTTTCACCCGGTTCCCCCTAACAGGCAGTTAAATGAAAAACAGCGCAGCGGTTGCAATTGTAACTGTTTGTTTGTTGTCAGGCTGTAGCTGAGATAAATCGCTCAGGGAATATGCCCATTTTACCGTTCTGTAATGTTCTTATTGATTCAGTAAACTGTTTGGTTAAGTCTACCCTTTCTGTCGTGTGTGTGTGGTGGATGAAGGAGGGGGATGTCGCACGTGAGTGCGCGCGTGTGTGTGTTTTTTTTTTTTTTTTTTCGCTAGTGTCTAGCGAATTTCGAATAGTGTTTTGGACTGAAAGTCACATCCCTATAAAATACACACGTGATCAGTATTGATATTGAAATCTTTTATAAGAACACTGTTCATACTGTTTACACTTTTTATACAACTGTTTATACAATGTCCATACTGTTTATTTATTAATGTTTATCACTGACAATAAAGGTGACTTGGTATAACTTGTGTGCTATTTTCTTTCCACAGTCAACAGAACACAAATTAATTAGCTTAGTATTTTAACGACCCATGAGTCAATATAGTCTTGCCATACGACGGTCGGAAAGCTTAGATTTCCCCGCTTATAATGAGCCCATCCCTGAGCAATTTCGTTGCTCAGACAAAACTGCGTCAGGTTGACTGAAGTCTACCCAGCAGCTAAAAACATACCTTCAACGTTTCAATTAAGATCAATCTTTCAATAAAGAACACAAATTAATTAGCTTAGTATTTCAACGACCCATGAGTCAATATAGTCTTGCCATACGCCTTTGGAAAGCTTAGATTTCCCCGCTTAAAATGAGCCCAAAATGTATAATTGAAGCCATCATTGAGACTTTTCTTTTTAAATTATACCGCATGAACATGGGTCTGCAATAAAGCTTTATATATATTTATGTGTGTGTGTGTGTGTTTTAATCACTTACTTGGAACGGCATGATCCCACATCGCTGTGAAGGGACGGCGTTAACGAGGTGGGCGTGCAACCCCTCGAGAGAGTTGCTGCCTCGCCGGCACTTTTACTTGTTCAGCCGGATGCCGTTCTTCACAACCACCTTCACAGAGACATACAGCTGTATGCCAGGGGGGTCCTGTAACATACAACCTATTGCAAGGTCCTCATTTATGCTGGTGTCATTTTGAAATGTTACCATATGCAAGTTTGAATGGTTTTGACACACAATGACTGCAGAGACAGCTGCAGGATGGCCCTGGATGCAGGACGGAGGGGGCCTGTGGCTGTGCGGGGAGGACCAGCGGTATGGGTGCTGCCGACACAGGGGGCGGGCAGGCCACAGGCTGACGCAGCAGGAGGCCTCGGCTGGAGGCGGGTGGGCGCAGGAGGCTTCGGCCGGGTGGAGGACGACAACGCAGTGGGCTGAACGGGCCGGTTGGTGGGAGTCACAGGCTCTGGCTCATCAACAAATAATCTGGAAATATAAAATACACACGTGATCAGTATTGATATTGATATCTTTTATAAGAACACTGTTCATACTGTTTACACTTTTTATACAACTGTTTATACAATGTCCATACTGTTTATTTATTAATGTTTATCACTGACAAAGAAGGTGACTTGGTATGACTTGTGTGCTATTTTCTTTCCACAGCCAACACAACACACATGAATCAGCTTATTATTTCGACGACCCGTAAGTCAATATAGTCTTGCCATACGCCGTTGGAAAGCTTAGATTTCATCGCTTAAAATAAGCCCATCCGCGAGCAGTTTGGTTGCTCACAGACGAAACTGCGTCAGGTTGACTGAAGTCTACCCAGCTGCTAAAAACATACCTTCAACGTTTCAATTAACATCAATCTTTCCTTACAGAACAAAAATTAATTAGCTTAGTATTTCAACGAGCCATGAGTCAATATAGTCTTGCAATACGCTGTTGGAAAGCTTAGATTTCCCCGCTTAAAATGAGCCCATCCGCGAGCAGTCTGGTTGCTCATAGACTAAACTGTGTCAGGTTGACTGAAGTCTACCCAGCAGCTAAAAACATACCTTCAACGTTTCAATTAACATCAATCTTTCCTTACAGAACACAAATTAATTAGCTTAGTATTTCAACGACCCATGAGTCAATATAGTCTTTCCATACGCCGTTGGAAAGCTTAGATTTCCCCGCTTAAAATGAGCCCATCCGCGAGCAGTCTGGTTGATCACAGACTAAACTGCGTCAGGTTGACTGAAGTCTACCCAGCAGCTAAAAACATACCTTCAACGTTTCAATTAACATCAATCTTTCCTTACAGAACACAAATTAATCAGCTTAGTATTTCAACGACCCATGAGTAAATATAGTCTTGCCATACGCCGTTGGAAAGCTTAGATTTCCCCGCTTAAAATGAGCCCATCCTCGAGCAATTTGGTGACTCACAGACAAAACTGCGTCAGGTTGACTGAAGTCTACCCAGCAGCTAAAAACATACCTTCAACGTTTCAATTAACATCAATCTTTCCTTACAGAACACAAATTAATTAGCTTAGTATTTCAACGACCCATGATTCAATATAGTCTTGCCATACGCCGTTGGGAAGCTTAGATTTCCCTGCTCAAAATGAGCCCATCCCCGAGCAATTTGGTTGCTGACAGACAAAACTGCGTCAGGTTGACTGAAGTCTACCCAGCAGCTAAAAACATACCTTCAACGTTTCAATTAAGATCAATCTTTCAATAAAGAACACAAATTAATTAGCTTAGTATTTCAACAACCCATGAGTCAATATAGTCTTGCCATACGCCGTTGGAAAGCTTTGATTTCCCTGCTTAAAATGAGCCCATTCGCGAGCAGTCTGGTTGATCACAGACTAAACTGCGTCAGGTTGACTGAAGTCTACCCAGCAGCTAAAAACATACCTTCAACGTTTCAATTAAGATCAATCTTTCCTTACAGAACACAAATTAATTAGCTTAGTATTTCAACGACCCATGAGTCAATATAGTCTTGCCATACGCCGTTGGAAAGCTTAGATTTCCCCGCTTAAAATGAGCCCATCCGTGAGCAGTCTGGTTGATCACAGACTAAACTGCGTCAGGTTGACTGAAGTCTACCCAGCAGCTAAAAACATACCTTAGACGTTTCAATTAACATCAATCTTTCCTTACAGAACCCAAATTAATTAGCTTAGTATTTCAACGACCCTTTGGTGAATATAGTCTTGCCATACACCGTTGGAAAGCTTAGATTTCTCCGCTTAAAATGAGCCCATCCCCGAGCAATTTGGTTGCTCACAGACAAAACTGCGTCAGGTTGACTGAAGTCTACCCAGCAGCTAAAAACATACCTTCAACGTTCCAATTAACATCAATCTTTCCTTACAGAACACAAATTAATTAGCTTAGTATTTCAACGACGCATGAGTCAATATAGTCTTGCTATACGCCGTTGGAAAGCTTAGATTTCCCTGCTCAAAATGAGCCCATCCCCGAGCAATTTGGTTGCTGACAGACAAAACTTCGTCAGGTTGACTGAAGTCTACCCAGCAGCTAAAAACATACCTTCAACGTTTAAATTAAGATCAATCTTTCAATAAAGAACACAAATTAATTAGCTTAGTATTTCAACAACCCATGAGTCAATATAGTCTTGCCATACGCCGTTGGAAAGCTTTGATTTCCCTGCTTAAAATGAGCCCATTCGCGAGCAGTCTGGTTGATCACAGACTAAACTGCGTCAGGTTGACTGAAGTCTACCCAGCAGCTAAAAAATTACCTTCAACGTTTCAATTAACATCACTCTTTCCTTACAGAACACAAATTAATTAGCTTAGTATTTCAACGACCCATGAGTCAATATAGTCTTGCCATACGCCGTTGGAAAGCTTGGATTTCCCCGCTTAAAATGAGCCCATCCGCAAGCAGTCTGGTTGATCACAGACTAAACTGCGTCAGGTTGACTGAAGTCTACCCAGCAGCTAAAAACATACCTTCAACGTTTCAATTAACATCAATCTTTCCTAACAGAACACAAATTAATTAGCTCAGTATTTCAACGACCCATGAGTCAATATAGTCTTGCCATACGCCGTTGGAAAGCTTAGATTTCCCCGCTTAAAATGAGCCCATCCCCGAGCAATTTGGTTGCTCAAAGACAAAACTGCGTCAGGTTGACTGAAGTCTACCCAGCAGCTAAAAACATACATTCAACGTTTCATTTAAGATCAATCTTTCAATAAAGAACACAAATTATTTAGCTTAGTATTTCATCGACCCATGATTCAATATAGTCTTGCCATATGCCGTTGGAAAGCTTAGATTTCCCTGCTTAAAATTAGCCCATCCGTGAGCAGTCTGGTTGATCACAGACTAAACTGCGTCAGTTTGACTGAAGTCTACCTAGGAGCTAAAAACATACCTTCAACGTTTCAATTAACATTAATCTTTCCTTACAGAACACAAATTAATTAGCTTAGTATTTCAACGACCCATGAGTCAATATAGTCTTGCCGTACGCCGTTGGAAAGCTTAGATTTCCCCGCTTAAAATGCGCCCAAAATGTATCATTGAGACTTTTCTTTTAAAATTATACCGTATGAACATGGGTCTGCAATAAAGCTTTATATATATTTATGTGTGTGTGTTTTAATCACTTCCTTGGAACGGCATGATCCCACATCGCTGTGAAGGGGCGGCGTTAAAGAGGTGGGCGTGCAACCCCTCGAGAGAGTTGCTGCCTCGCCGGCACTTGTACTTGTTCAGCCGGATGCCGTTCTTCACAACCACCTTCACAGAGACATACAGCTGTATGCCAGGGGGGTCCTGTAACACACAACCTATTGCAAGGTCCTCATTTATGCTGGTGTCATTTTGAAATGTTACCATATACAAGTTTGAATGGTTTTGACACACGATGACTGCAGAGACAGCAGCAGGATGGCCCTGGATGCAGGACGGAGGGGGCCTGTGGCTGTGCAGGGAGGACCAGCGGTATGGGTGCTGCCGACACAGGGGGCGGGCAGGCCACAGGCTTACGCAGCAGGAGGCCTCGGCTGGAGGCGGGTGGGCGCAGGAGGCTTCGGCCGGGTGGAGGACGACAACGCAGTGGGCTGAACGGGCCGGTTGGTGGGAGTCACAGGCTCTGGCTCATCAACAAATAATCTGGAAATATAAAATACACACGTGATCAGTATTGATATTGATATCTTTTATAAGAACACTTTTCATACTGTTTACACTTTTTATACAACTGTTTATACAATGTCCATACTGTTTATTTATTAATGTTTATCACTGACAAAAAAGGTGACTTGGTATGACTTGTGTGCTATTTTCTTTCCACAGTCAACAGAACACACATGAATCAGCTTATTATTTTGACGACCCGTGGGCAAATATAGTCATGCCATACGCCGTTGGAAAGGTTAGATTTCCCCGCTTAAAATGAGCCCATCTCCGAGCAATTTGGTTGTTCACAGACTAAACTGCGTCAGTTTGACTGAAGTCTACCCAGAAGCTAAAAACATACCTTCAACGTTTCAATTAACATCAATCTTTCCTTACAGAAAACAAATTAATTAGCTTAGTATTTCAACGACCCATGAGTCAATATAGTCTTGCCATACGCCGTTGGAAAGCTTAGATTTCCCCGCTTAAAATGAGCCCATCCGCGAGCAGTCTGGTTGATCACAGACTGAACTGCGTCAGGTTGACTGAAGTCTACCCAGCAGCTAAAAACATACATTCAACGTTTCATTTAAGATCAATCTTTCAATAAAGAACACAAATTATTTAGCTTAGTATTTCATCGACCCATGATTCAATATAGTCTTGCCATATGCCGTTGGAAAGCTTAGATTTCCCTGCTTAAAATGAGCCCATCCGTGAGCAGTCTGGTTGATCACAGACTAAACTGCGTCAGTTTGACTGAAGTCTACCTAGGAGCTAAAAACATACCTTCAACGTTTCAAATAACATTAATCTTTCCTTACAGAACACAAATTAATTAGCTTAGTATTTCAACGACCCATGAGTCAATATAGTCTTGCCGTACGCCGTTGGAAAGCTTAGATTTCCCCGCTTAAAATGCGCCCAAAATGTATCATTGAAGCCATCATTGAGACTTTTCTTTTAAAATTATACCGTATGAACATGGGTCTGCAATAAAGCTTTATATATATTTATGTGTGTGTGTTTTAATCACTTACTTGGAACGGCACGATCCCACTTCGCTGTGAAGGGGCGGCGTTAAAGAGGTGGGCCTGCAACCCCTCGAGAGAGTTGCTGCCTCGCCGGCACTTGTACTTGTTCAGCCGGATGCCGTTCTTCACAACCACCTTCACAGAGACATACAGCTGTATGCCAGGGGGGTCCTGTAACACACAACCTATTGCAAGGTCCTCATTTATGCTGGTGTCTTTTTGAAATGTTACCATATACAAGTTTGAATGGTTTTGACACACGATGACTGCAGAGACAGCTGCAGGATGGCCCTGGATGCAGGACGGAGGGGGCCTGTGGCTGTGCGGGGAGGACCAGCGGTATGGGTGCTGCCGACACAGGGGGCGGGCAGGCCACAGGCTGACGCAGCAGGAGGCCTCGGCTGGAGGCGGGTGGGCGCAGGAGGCTTCGGCCGGGTGGAGGACGACAACGCAGTGGGCTGAACGGGCCGGTTGGTGGGAGTCACAGGCTCTGGCTCATCAACAAATAATCTGGAAATATAAAATACACACGTGATCAGTATTGATATTGATATCTTTTATAAGAACACTTTTCATACTGTTTACACTTTTTATACAACTGTTTATACAATGTCCATACTGTTTATTTATTAATGTTTATCACTGACAAAAAAGGTGACTTAATATGACTTGTGTGCTATTTTCTTTCTACAGTCAACAGAGCACACATGAATCAGCTTATTATTTTGACGACCCGTGGGCAAATATAGTCATGCCATACGCTGTTGGAAAGGTTAGATTTCCCCGCTTAAAATGAGCCCATCTCCGAGCAATTTGGTTGTTCACAGACTAAACTGCGTCAGTTTGACTGAAGTCTACCCAGAAGCTAAAAACAGACCTTCAACGTTTCAATTAACATCAATCTTTCCTTACAGAACACAAATTAATTAGCTTAGTATTTCAACGACCCATGAGTCATTATAGTCTTGCCATACGCCGTTGGGAAGCTTAGATTTCCCGGCTTAAAATGAGCCAATCCGCGAGCAGTCTGGTTGATCACAGACTAAACTGCGTCAGGTTGACTGAAGTCTACCCAGCAGCTAAAAACATACCTTCAATGTTTCAATTAACATTAATCTTTCCTTACAGAACACAAATTAATTAGCCTAGTATTTTAACGACCCATGAGTCAATATAGTCTTGCCATACGACGTTAGAAAGCTTAGATTTACCCGCTTGAAATGAGCCCATTCCCGAGCAATTTGGTTGCTCCCAGACAAAACTGCGTCAGGTTGACTGAAGTCTACCCAGCAGCTTAAAACATACCTTCAACGTTTCAATTAAGATCAATCTTTCAATAAAGAACACAAATTAATTAGCTTAGTATTTCAACAACCCATGAGTCAATATAGTCTTGCCATACGCCGTTGGAAAGCTTAGATTTCCCCGCTTAAAATGAGCCCAAAATGTATAATTGAAGCTGTAGTATCCTGACATTGAGTATATATTTAAGTGGGCAATGGCGCGGCGAAGTCGCACAGCAGGACAGGACACGTCCGAACACGGACGAACAGGACCATCGGTTGGAAAAACCCGGTCTCCCTCTCTCTCCAACGTTCGTCTCCTTAAAGCATATCATTCCCAAAATGAGCCATAACATCAAACACTATCTCATGTCGACATAATATTAGCTTGCTTTAGCTTCAGAAATATCTTAATGCTACAGCTACGATATAAAGGCACATTAACACTGAAATGCTACCACTAATTAGCACGTCGCTAACCGTGTTACACATCCAGGTTCGCTAACTATAACGATTAGATATAGCACAAAATACAGGCATACAGATTATATTCACCTCTGGCAGTTCACACAAAAGTTAATATCAGGACCATGAGTAGTCGACCTCTACGATAAAACTTAGATGTTCCCCACACCACGATGCCTCCTTTCTTAGCTCTCGGTCGACAACGTTCTTCTCATGCGTGCTCAATACCTCCCAACACTACCTGCGCCACCAATCCCGCCCCTTTTACAGATGCTTTACTTTGATTGGCTTGCGACTATTACTTCAACCAAAAGCAAACAGGTATAAGATGATTGACAGGTAACAGGTTAGATTGCCCATGTAACACGGCTTCTTCCTCTCTTCTAGGCTCTCTGATCAGATATTTTAACCAACTTAATGAAATAAAAGGACTTTTATGAATTTATCTCTTAATTGTGAACAGTCCTATTTATTTAACGTTACATGTTATATTTATGATTTTAACCAGCACACATTTTAACCATTTTAAATATTATGAACTCTATTTATTTATTAACTTTGTAAATATAGCATGTTATTATACGGTTAGGTTATTTTTTATGCTCTGTAAGCTTATATGATTTTTATACAGGGCTACACATACCTTAACGAAAAGTCGAATTATTAACTCGCAAAGGATGAAGATCATCAAATTCACCTTAGTTGAATCCTCCGTTGGCAGTGGACAGCAATGACCGTGACTACGTATGAGTCGTAAAAACATTAGCTGACGTATTCCGATCCTCGCTCAGCGATTGGTCCGTTGAGCGCCAAGCTCTGCTCAGCATCGCTCCGCCATTGGCCGATCGCTGCTCAACTCTGCTCAGCTTTGCTCAACCATTGGTCGGTTCGCGGGAGCTATGCCCAGGCCTGATCTAGCTCTGAATTCATCAGGGGTACCAAAGAGTATAGAATTAACAAGAGGCGAAACTCAATAGAACGTTCCATTGCAACAAACGCACCCATGACCGAGCTGTCGCTCAGCCATCTTGGACTGAACGCAACACAATTGTCATAGACTGATACAGGTTCCAATTCAAAAGCGGTTAAGGGAACTAAACAGTAGTTTCTAGTTTTTAATATGTTTATAGCCTAATCTAAAACGGCATGTTGAATAATTCACATTACAATAATGCGTATGGATCCGTATAATAAATAAATTTCGTCATAGACCATGAAACTGTCAAATAGACTAGACCATTTATTTACCCCAATAATTTTAAAGATAACTCCCGTTTTCCTCTGCTGGCAGGTGTATCAATAAACTTAAACTTTCTTAACGGATATTCAATAAACTCTTTTTTTGGTTGCATCGAGATTGCGTGGGCATCTCTTAAGGGAGCCACAGCACAATTTTACAACAGCCCATGTTCCTCGTGAAATGATTGACAAATTCCTTGAAAAAGCCAAAGCACAATGAACAGTGAGTAGATGAAAGGGACAACACATTAGTCAAGAGAGATTATTTAATAGTAATAGAAAATCATCACAAAATGAACAGTAATACATTTGGTGGTTTAGTTATTTACTCAAAGTTATTTCATTTCAATTAGTATTATTCTAATTTAATTCATCTCAACTAATAAGAACTTTGTACAATATGTTAGGCTACATTAGCTATAAAAGGAGAGAGTTAATTTATATTTACAGATGAGTTAGCTTTAAAAATTTTCTGTTGCGCGTCTGTTTGGGCTGGGACAGTAGTCGATTTTGGGTTCGTAAAATGTGGTGAATTCTGACTATTGAATAATTTAATAATGTACACAAGAGTGTTTTTACACTTTTCCATTTTGCACACAACATCCCTGCACTTACTGGTGTATAGGCCTACCTCCATGCCGCTATTCAATAACTTTTCCCCTAGACCAACGGCATGGATCACTGAGCTTATTTTATGTCTGAAGTTTGTCTCCAGGGCTATGATAAACTCTACAAATTCAGTGCTGGGCACTTTTAAGCCATTCTCTCCGAAAGTGAGGTCACTGTATTGTTTTCCCCTCAGGAAAGTGTACCTGGAATCAGTGGAAGTGTAATCGGCTGTTGTGAAAAGTGCACAGTCAGAGCAACTGCCAAACTTTCCCACCACCTTTTTGCCAATATACCCAGCCATGTACACCAGCACATTCTCGTTATGTTGAAATGTAGGCACTGATGGCATTGGTATATCCAGTACGTCCAGGACCTCTTCAGGCAGGTCGTCATAGTCCAGGACAACATTGCTGCTACTAGATGTAGATGGCTGGTCTTGGCTGAGCATTCTCCCTGGCCTCTCTGACTCATAGATCCTGGTCTCTCTCTCCCTGACCTCAGTGCAATCCATCATCTCCTCTTTTAGATCATAAAATATAAGCAAACATTATGGTTATGGTTATGGCAAATAAACAATAACGTCCATTCAATCAATCATATAATAACAATAACAATGGCATGGTAAGGCTACATTAAGGAGAATAACAATAATAATAACAATGTCAATTCAATCAACGGCCTAATAAAAACAAAAAAACAATACTATATTATACAAACCATAACCCATAAGAAGCGCTTGATAGACTAAGTGCATGTTGAACAGATATACCTTAAGTAGTACCAAAATAGTAGTTCATTAGCAAAGTTAATATAAGTTTAAAAAAAAAACGGCCTCTCTGCTGTAGTCATGTTCTTTCAGAACCATCTCTGTGTCAATAGTCCTTTTTCCATCCAATTCTGAAGCGCTTATGCCCAATGTTGATTTAATTTAAAGCGACACTAGACGCACCAAAACCATTTTCCATCCACTGCGTCGCTCTTTTAGAACGTTTGTGTCAAAGGCAAAATAGACTATCGCGCGTGAGAATAGCCTTGGTTACCGGTTCAACTAAACAAAATGGAGAACATACGTGTCGTGTTTTAATAATTAACATAATATCCGCTATAATTGTCATCAGACGAAGGATGGTGACCCGGAGAATGCGACTCGCGAACGTAGACTGTCCTGATGACTCGTCGCAGTCGCAGATCGCCTGTAATCTGGCAGCACCAAAGGAGTAGTTTATGGTGGGAGGTGGACGTGTCATCCTTTACTGACCGTCAGTTTATAACTTATTTCCGTGTGAACAAAACTTTGTTTCAAGAGTTATGTGTTCTTGTAGAGCCACATATGAGGCCAGACCCAACAAGCAGGAGAACAGCTGTATCTACAGATAAACGGGTGGCCATAGCACTGTACAAGTTAGGTAGCTGTAGCGAATACCGAGTCGTAGCCGGGAAGTTCTGTGTCAGCATCACTACTGTTCACAGATGTGTGTACAGCTTGTGCCGAGTGTTGTCTTCAGTGGTACACCGATTCATTAAATTGCCATCGGCAGAGGAGGCCCAACAAATAGCCTATAGGAATGATGTACGTCATCGCATTCCCCAGATAGGCGTGATTTATTTATTATGCCATCCAATCCCTGTCCCTTTGCTTTACAAATACAATTATATTCACATCGTTATTATAACACTGAAATCAAGTGGGACCATACAGTATGTGCTCAGATTAACACTCCAACATTTACTATTACTACCTACACAGGTGTACGGCGCAATTACGCTGTCTCTTCCCATCGAGGGCTGACAGCGCATCCAAATCCCCCAAAACTCTTATAAAAGTCAGGGTTTCCGCTCTCGACCAGCTTTGTCTCTCCATTGAAGGCTACTAGTCTCTGCAAAACCGATGAGTGACACTCACTGAGGTAAATTATGAAATTGTGAGACACAAAATCACAACATTCGAATTCTCGCGCATATAATAACACAGCACTGCGCATGTGCGAACTTCCTACGTCGCTTTAACCGTTTTCCATCTGATTTATGTCGAATTATCTCTCGCCAATCCACCTCTGAACAGCGACATAAATTAAGTCGACAAAGCTAGCGTTGAAGCGACATAACCGCTTTTCCATCACATGTGTCGCATCAACTTTGTAATGCGCATTATTTTAAAGCGACTTTATATTGGATGGAAAAAGGATTACTGATGACCTGGGGACTCTCCTGGGAGGCATATGTGTTGAACTGCAGTAGGAAGGTGTCGAGATCTTGTTCACAGTTGGTCTTTTCAGAGTTGTTAAACATCAGTCCCGTGGCCACGGCCCGATATTCACATTCGAACTGGACAGAATCAGGATTGTCACGATTACCGCCACGAGCTGAAACAAACATACACACCACCATACTGAATACAGTAATTACAACCTTTTGTTACAATTATAATCATTTTAAATTAAGTGTTTTAACAAAGGTGTGCCCCAATTCAAACTAATACCAACAACTTTTTCTGTCAATTACAATTACAGTTTCTGTCTGGTACTGGATGTTTTATGAATCCACTACAATCTTAATGAGTGTCGTGGTTGTTAAATTGAGTACAACATTGATGTTATATACCTCTAATAGATGAGTATGCATTTTCAAGGCAGTCTTGATTCAGACGATTGGTCAACAGGTAAGACACCTGATGACGATCACGGATCCCTCCAGAGCATTTTGAGGCACAAGATGTTATGTTGCCATCCTTCCACACATGGGAGCTGCTTGGATCCGGGGGGAGCACCAATAAAACTTTAACGTTACAGCACCTCACTTCAATAACGTTTAAAACCTTTTCTTATTTACCTTTCCTGGTCTTTGGGAAATCTATGGAACGCTACTTGATATCCGGTACATTGGTAATTTTTACAATTGATGGCAGAACATTGTTTTCTTTGTTTCCAGTTTACAGACATACTTTTTCTTTGAAGCAAGTAGCAACTGTCACCGGTTCAGTCCAAAATGGCGAACGCGCGACAACAGCGCCATCTAGCGATCGTTGTCAAAATTCCAACGGAGTTTCGCCTCTTGTTAATTCTATACTCTTTGGGGGTACTAATATTTTCCAGAAAGGGGCCTGGGTTAGGCTGAACATTGCCTGAACGCAAAAGGAGAAGAAGAATAAAACATTTTCGTTTTATATTAGTGGTTGACTCCTTATTATCAGTATTATAAATCACTGTAGCCTAGTGAAGTTTCTGTGTGCATAAAACTGTTTTGCAAGACAGATAAACACATCAGAGGAAGAAGAAATACGCGAGTTACTGCTGGCAAGCAGCAGGACAGCATTGGATGTTGGGCCAGTCTGTCAACAGCCAATGACCAGGTACAGGTCACTGACCTGGAAGGACCCAAGCGTGTAGAAGGGGCATGGCCATGCACCCCATTACCACAGTTTGAGGAAACCGTCCCGTGAGAAGTGAACGAAAAGACGAGAAACAGTGCAAAAATGAGCTTCATTGTTACTACCTGTAGATATAATGCTAAGAAGGACAAACAGACGGAAAACGAGTGGATGGATTCGTTTTGGCTCACCTCCCGGCAACCGGTGGCTGACAGTACCGCTGCTGGTGGCTAATGGGCTATGCGGCTAGCAGCTAGCGAGCTCCATCAGCTAATGACTAGTTAGGTAGCGGCTAGCGGCCAGCGGGCTCACACTGCTAGTGGCGAGCGGTTTACAGGATCCCGCTCCTCCGACGACCAGCAGCTAGTGGGGTCCGGCAGCTAGCAGGCTCCCATCAGCGGTTTGCGGGCTTCAGCAGCCAGCAGTCTCAGGCAGGCTCCAACCAGCGGCTAGCGGGCTCCAGCGGCTAGCAGGCCCCAATCAGCGGCAGGTCGGTCGGCTCCAGCGGCTAGCAGGCTCCGGCGGCTAGCTGGCTACAATCAGCGACAGGTCGGTCGGTCAGCTCCAGCGGCTAGCAGGCTCCGGCGGCTAGCAGGCTCCAACCAGCGGGTAGCGGGCTCCAGCGGTTAGCAAACTCCAGTAGCCAGCCGCAGTGGACATTGACAGTTGACAGCTGGACACCTGTTTATCAGCGGACAGCAGCTCACGGCCTCAGGAGCACTTCAGCCCAACATCCAGAGCCAACAGGTAGACCAAAGATCAGATCGGTCAGGGGACGCCGGCGGTCAGCAGTAGCAGCCGCTCCCGGCGATCCACAGCCCACAGCGGCGACGGGAGTGTGGAGCACAGCCTGGAGGAGTCCAGAAAACTGGTCCACAGGAACAGGATGGATTTCCAGCGAGGTGTGTCACAAAGATCCGTGAAACGGGCTTAGTAGTGCTGGGGGATTTGGCAGCCAGCGGTGACAGGTGGGCTACGCATGGTAACACCTCAGTTGGACCTCCTTAACTCGTAATGTGGTATGAATTTTAAGAAACGTTTAAAAGAGATTAAAGGGTCAATAGAAACGTAGTGATAAACGTAAAGATAAATTATTAAGATCGTCTAAAAAGCCCATTTAAAACCATTTAAAACGATCATAACAGAGAGTAATACAAACACTACCACAACAGCTACCAGAGGGAGACGTAGGCACGTTAATGAGGGGGCGTCTCCCGCTCAGAGTATATTTACGGCCAGGTATCAGCTGATTGCACATCTTCCGTTCTCCCATGGTCGCTGGAGGAGCTAGCTTCTGTTTGTTTGGTAGCTGGCAGGCAGCTTGGTTGGGCCTTGCTGTAGCTGGGTTTATGTTCGGGTCTCTTGCATCATTCGACTGCAAGAAGGGATCTTGACTGTTTGTACGTCCAGCTCGAGTGCGTGCTCAGTGGAAACGTGCTATTAAGCACGGTTCGGTAGCTCTCCTGTTGCTGTGTCGGATCAGCTGTGCTTCCAGACAGTTAAATCTACTTGAAGCCTGTGCAGTCCTCCAGATCGTGGCTGTACATAGGCCTCGCCGCTGCTGCTTTGTTTCTACTGCCGTACTACCGTCTATATATTCTCTGCTGTTCAGTCAGTCAGGAGCTGTGTGACCTAGAGCAGTGGGTCGGTGGTGGAACCCTGCCCTCAATGGTCCTTTCCTTTGTCCACATTTAGTGGTTTGCTTTCTTTGTTTTCTTGTATTTTGATCTTGCCGTGTTCACGTGTGGTTAGGCAAAAGACAGATACAGGAGGAAGCTGGAGATGAAGCTCCAGAAAAACAACACAAGGGATGTGTGGAGTGGTATGAAAACCATCACGGGCTTCCAGAAGAATGGTAGCGTGGGGCTGGAGGGTGGAGTGGCTCGGGCCAATGAATTTAACCTTTTCTTCAATAGGTTTGATACTGCGGCCCCCGCCCCTCCCCCTCATGACCCTGCTGCTACTGCTGCTGGCACCCCAACAACCAGTGCCACTCCACCTCCCCCTCCTTCTCCCCCTCCTTATAGACCGCCCTCCTGCCTCTCACCACCTCTATTCACTCCCGGCCACTTCACACCTTCACCCTGCCCCACCCCTCCCCCCTGCTCTGCATACTGTCCTCCACTACTTGTGGACCCTATCCCTACCCCCACGGACACCTCTACAGTTTCCTTCACACCTGACCTGGTGAGAAGACAACTGATTAGACTCCACTCTGGCAAAGCGGCGGGCCCTGATGGTGTGTTCCCCATGGTACTTAAAGCCTGTGCCCCCCAGCTGTGTGGAGTACTTAATCATGTCTTCAACCTGAGCCTGCACCTCCAAAAGGTCCCTCTGATGTGGAAGACGTCCTGCCTCGTTCCTGTCCCAAAGACGCTGCGCCCCAGCAGCCCCAAGGACTACAGACCGGTGGCCCTGACGTCACATATCATGAAGACCCTGGAGAGGCTCGTTCTGGACCAGCTTAGGCCAATGGTCAGACCCTTCTCGGACCAGCTGCAGTTTGCCTACCAGCCCAGCCTGGGAGTCGAGGACTGCATCATCTACCTGCTGAACAAAGTCTACTCTCATCTGGACAAGCCGGCGAGCACTGTGAGAGTCATGTTCTTTGACTTCTCCAGTGCTTTCAACACCTTACGGCCTGGTCTCCTAGGTGAGAAGATGGCGGCGATGCAGGTTGATGCCCCCTTGGTGTCCTGGATTGTTGACTACCTGATGGGCAGACCACAGTTTGTACGTCTACAGAATTGTGTGTCTGACAGGGTGGTTAGCAACACTGGGGCCCCACAAGGGACGGTCCTTTCTCCCTTTCTCTTCCCCCTTCTACACCTCAGACTTCAGCTACTGCACTGAGTCCTGCCACCTTCAGAAGTTTTCTGATGACTCCGCAATAGTTGGCTGTATTGAAGGGGGTGATGAGGGTGAGTATAGGACTGTTGTGGGCAACTTTGTCTCTTGGTGTGAGCTGAACCATCTACAGCTCAATGCTACAAAGACAAAGGAGCTCATTGTGGACCTAAGGAGGGTCAAAACACCGGTGGGCCCTGTGTTCATCCAGGGGGTTCCAGTCGACACTGTTGAGGAGTACAAGTACCTGGGGGTGTACTTCAACAACAAGTTGGACTGGACCAGGAACACAGAGGCCGTCTACAAGAAGGGCCAAAGCCGAGGCTAAGGTCCTTCAACATCTGCAGGACAATGCTGAGGATGTTCTATGAGTCGGTTGTTGCCAGTGCGATCTTCTTTGCTGTCACATGCTGGGGCAGTGGGATGAGGGTTGCGGACACCAATAGACTTAATAGACTCATCAAGAGGGCTGGTGATGTAGTGGGTGAGGAATTGGACACTCTAACTACCGTGGCAGATAGGAGGATGCTGTCCAGGCTACGGACTATCATGGACAATGCCTCTCACCCTCTCTTTTCCACCCTGGCTCAGCGGAGGTGTTCCTTCAGCAGAAGACTCCTCTCACCGAGATGCACCACAGAGCGACATAGGAAATCATTCCTGCCTGTGGTCATCAAACTATACAATCTGTCACTTTCATCATAGTTTCTGCTGCACAACAGGTTATTCATTCATATTGCATAACTTGTCATTTCTTTTAATTTCACTGCATAACTGGTCATCTCCTTGCACAACTGGTCTTTTTTCCAACATAGAATCTGACATGCTACATCCTTGCGTATGCTATCACCTCTCAGTGTATGCCTGGTTGTATGTACATTTATGTATATTTCTTTATGTTTGTATATTTTGTATATTGCTTGCATAGGTTTTATATATTACATAGGTTTATTTTACATAGGTTTTTATTTTATTTTATATTTTACATAGGTTATATTATATATTTATACTCTAACACTCTACTTTACGTAGAGTGTCTGTCTCTTCTTCCTTTTGCACTGGAGTATTGTATGTAACGAATGCAATTTCCCTCAGGGATTATTAAAGTACGTCTGTCTGTCTGTCTGTCTGTCTGTCTGTCTGTCTGGTGTGGCTTTGGACCCTTCCCCCTCCTCGTCCGCCTCCCCTTGCCGTGGTAAGTTACAGCCCTGCTTTCCCCACACCTAAATTTGAGTAATCTCTCTGGGCCCTGTGCCCCCATGGTCCACATATTAGCGCTGTGTATTACTGCTCACAATTGCTTGTGTTTTACGGAGTGACCACTCCATTGCTACTTTGTTAACCTGCCAATAAAAGCTTTTGTATATTTTTGGAAACACGTCTTTGGTCCTCTTTATGTATACGAATCTGTGTCCTTGACCGATTGAGTCTTACTTTAAAACTAAACTTCTTGGGGCGCAATCCCCTAGATGGCGTAGTCGTCTATCACCTGTAAGACCCAGTGTTGCAGAATTACAACAATTTTGGTTATCCCCAAAAAAACAAAACAAAAATTTTTTTTTTTGGTTAAAATGACATTTACATGATCATTTGGTCCTATTGTTTGTTCTCACAATGCAATTGGATCCAACATTTGTATAAAACGCCCGCCGTTGGGTCAAGAAGTCACACAACTTCCAATTTTTTGATCGAGCAACATCCCTTCAATTTAGTGGACTGGATTAATATGATTCAAGTAAGTAAAATGCTTTGAATATTTTTTTTTGTGTTTATTACAGTGTCTAGAACATGAACATAGGTAGTGTTTGTGGAAAATATGCCCTACATTTTATTTAGAGCTTGTTTTATAAGTGTTGCAATATTACAACGTTGGGTCAGAGTGGTAGTCAAAACAGCCCTGTTTCTGAGAGGAATGTCTTGAGAGGAACTTCAATTAAAATGTGTTCAATATAACTTTAAGCAACACATGATTTACACAATCTAGCCTTAGCCATATATTGGATTACATATTTTATTTTATAAGAAACTAAAGTGCAAATATATATTGCTTTATCTAAACATTTTCATTTACTTTTAATGATTTTTAACAACCTCTTACACTCTCAATATTTTCTCCTTATCACAGAATGCAGGACTTTTTACCAAATAAATTCTGTTTGTGCATGTGTGCCCTTTGTTTTGCCTTTGTTAGTCTCTATTGATATGAAAATGCTCCTATCAATTCATAGTCAAAGCAGTTGTGGGGGATGCTCCTGGTGCACTTGTGGCATTGTTCTGGAACAGGTGCTAATGTTCAGGAATGTAAGGTGTGGTTGTAAGATGGGGGCTACATGCATTCCTATTAGGATGATAATCACAGTCTACAATAACATGAGAATGTTCCAGGCACAGCTTGCATCCTCTCTCATTCAGGTAATTAGCTACTTCTGCTATTTACCTTGTTTGTGATATATTTGACTGGTATCTTCATGCATATTTGAGATGTATATGACTTGATATATTTATTCTTTTTTTTCTAATCAGGTGGGCACAGCATCCAAAACTCCAAAGAGAGGATGACCATCTGCAGGCAACAGGAGCCCAAGCAGAGCAAAGAGCCCTTTGGATGCTGGAAAGAGACCATCCTTGTAGATGGGAGTCCAAGCTGTCCCTTCTCCAAAAAAACATGTACACACCCCCCTCTGGATGTGCGCAGAGACCTCACTGGACACTTTCCACGCAAGACAACAAGAGGACGCTGCAGACATTGCAGTAAAGGGTATACTAATACCCAATGCAGCAAATATGATGTCCGCCTCTGCTTTTCAGAGGAAAAAAACTGCTTCTGGGACTATCACTGCAACTGACTGTAACTTATAATGTAAATAATGTAAATATAATGTAAAATAACTGTTAAAGTACTTGTTGTTTGAATAAATCACACTTCATAACAACATGACTAAGATTATTATTCATGCTATATGCTGGTTTGGGAAAAGCAAAACCCTGCAAATGAATCCTTAGTTCTGTACTGTTGTTCAGACAATGAGTGGAAATAGGAGATTCTGCTCCCCATTAAGCCCAACGTTGCAATATTACAACATTTCCGTAAAAACTTACTAAAACATAAATTTTTTGAAAACACTCCATTTTCCCCCCCAAAGGCCTCCTACAACAACATCTGAATGGTTGAATTTTTTTTTTTTTGCGTTTTTCTATATCCGGGTCTTACAGGGATAACCCCTCCCCTCGGCTACACGGGGCAGGATGATATACTAAGCTAATTCATTTGTGTTCTGTAAGGAAAGATTGATGTTAATTGAAACGTTGAAGGTATGTTTTTAGCTGCTGGGTAGACTTCAGTCAACCTGACGCAGTTTTGTCTGTGAGCAAGTATATTGCTTGCAGACGGGCTCATTCTAAGCGGGGAAATCTAAGCTTTCCAACGGTGTATGGCAAGACTATATTCACCAAAGGGTCGTTGAAATACTAAGCTAATTAATTTGTGTTCTGTAAGGAAAGATTGATGTTAATTGAAACGTTGAACCCCTCCTTGAGCCGCAACCTTAACGTGGTGGAGGGGTTTGCGTGTCCCAATGACCCTGGGGGCTATATTGTCGGGGGCTTCATGCCCCTGGTAGGGCCACCCAAGGCAAGCAGGTCCTAGGCGAGGGTCCAGACAAAGAGTGGCTCAAAGATGACCCCAATGAAGAATACAATTTTTGGAAGTGGGTTTCCCTTGCCCGGACGTGGGTCACCGGGGCCCCCCCCTGGAGCTAGGCCTGGGGGAAGGGCCCGTTGGCGAGCGCCTGGTGGCCGGGTCTACGCCCGCGGGGCCCGGTCGGGCACAGCCCGAAGGGACGACGCGGGACCCCCTTCCCATGGGTTCACCACCCGTGGGAGGGGCCAAAGGGGTCGGGTGCAATGTGAGCTGGGCGGCAGCAGGAGGCGGGGACCTGGACGGTCCGACCCTCGGCTGCAGAAGCTAGCTCTGGGGACGTGGAATGTCACCTCTCTGGCGGGGAAGGAGCCTGAGCTGGTGTGCGAGGTTGAGAGGTACCGGCTGGACATAGTCGGGCTCACCTCGACACACAGTTTGGGCTCCGGAACCAGTGTCCTTGAGAGGGGTTGGACTCTTTTCCACTCTGGAGTTGCCCCTGGGGAGAGGCGCCGAGCGGGGGTGGGAATGCTTGTTTCCCCCCGGCTCGGCGCCTGTACGTTGGGGTTCACCCCGGTAGACGAGAGGGTAGCCTCCCTCCGCCTTCAGGTGGGGGGACGGGTCCTGACTGTCGTTTGTGCTTATGCACCGAACGGCAGTTCGGAGTACCCACCCTTTCTGGAGTCCTTGGAGGGGGTGTTAGAAAGCGCCCCGTCTGGGGACTCCCTTGTTCTGCTGGGGGACTTCAACGCCCATGTGGGCAATGACAGTGAGACCTGGAGGGGCGTGATTGGGAGGAACGGTCCCCCTGATCTGAACCCGAGTGGTGTTTTGTTGTTGGACTTCTGTGCTCGTCATGGACTGTCCATAACGAACACCATGTTCAAGCATAAGGGTGTCCACATGTGCACTTGGCACCAGGACACCCTAGGCCGCAGTTCGATGATCGACTTTGTAGTTGTATCATCGGACTTGCGGCCGCATGTCTTGGACACTCGGGTGAAGAGAGGGGCGGAGCTGTCAACTGATCACCACCTGGTGGCGAGTTGGCTCCGATGGCGGGGGAAGATGCCGGTCAGACCTGGCAGACCCAAACGTTCTGTGAGGGTCTGCTGGGAACGTCTGGCTGAATCTCCTGTCAGAACGAGCTTCAACTCCCACCTCCGGGAGAGCTTCAACCATGTCCCGGGGGAGGCGGGGGACATAGAGTCCGAGTGGACCTTGTTCCGTGCCTCCATTGTTGAAGCGGCCGACCGGAGCTGTGGCCGTAAGGTCGTCGGTGCCTGTCGCGGCGGCAACCCCCGAACCCGCTGGTGGACCCCAGCGGTAAGGGATGCCGTCAAGCTGAAGAAGGAGTCCTACCGGGCCTTTTTGGCCCGTGGGACTCCTGAGGCAGCTGATGGGTACCGGCGGGCCAAGCGGGGCGCGGCGTCGGCGGTTGTGGAGGCAAAAACTCGGGTGTGGGAGGAGTTTGGTGAGGCCATGGAGAAGGACTTCCGAACGGCTTCGAGGAGGTTCTGGACCACCATCCGGCGTCTCAGGAGGGGGAAGCAGTGCTCTGTCAACACCGTGTATGGGAGAGACGGGGCGCTGCTGACCTCGACTCGGGACGTTGTGAATCGGTGGGGGGAATACTTTGAAGACCTCCTCAATCCCACCAACACGCCTTCCACTGAGGAAGCAGGGTCTGGGGACTCGGGGGGGGACTCTCCTATCTCCGGGGCCGAGGTCGCCGAGGTGGTTAAAAAGCTCCTCGGTGGCAAGGCCCCGGGGGTGGACGAGATCCACCCTGAGTTCCTAAAGGCCCTGGATGCTGTGGGGCTGTCTTGGTTGACACGTCTCTGCAGCATCGCGTGGACATCGGGGGCAGTGCCTCTGGATTGGCAGACCGGGGTTGTGGTTCCCCTCTTCAAAAAGGGGGACCGGAGGGTGTGCTCCAACTACAGGGGGATCACACTCCTCAGCCTCCCCGGTAAGGTCTATTCGGGGGTCCTGGAGAGGAGGGTCCGTAGGATAGTCGAACCTCGGATTCAGGAGGAGCAATGTGGTTTTCGTTCCGGCCGTGGAACTGTGGACCAGCTCTATACCCTTGGCGCGGTACTCGAGGGTGCATGGGAGTTCGCCCAACCAGTCTACATGTGCTTTGTGGACTTGGAGAAGGCGTTCGACCGTGTCCCTCGGGGAGCCCTGTGGGGGGTGCTCCGGGAGTATGGGGTACCGGGCCCGCTGTTACGGGCCATCGGGTCCCTGTACTCCCGGTGCCAGAGCTTGGTCCGCATTGCCGGCAGTAAGTCGAGCCTGTTTCCGGTGAGGGTTGGCCTCCGCCAGGGCTGCCCTTTGTCACCGATTCTGTTCACAACTTTTATGGACAGAATTTCTAGGCGCAGCCAGGGCGTTGAGGGGTTACGGTTCGGTGGCCTCAGGATTGCGTCACTGCTTTTCGCAGATGATCTTGTCCTGTTGGCTTCATCGGGCCGTGACCTTCAGTTCTCACTGGAGCGGTTCGCAGCCGAATGTGAAGCGGCTGGGATGAGGATCAGCACCTCCAAATCCGAGGCCATGGTTCTCGGCCGGAAAAGGGTGGAGTGCACTCTACGGGTCGGGGAGGAGATTCTGCCTCAAGTGGAGGAGTTCAAGTATCTCGGGGTCTTGTTCACGAGTGAGGGGAGGATGGAGCGGGAGATTGACCGACGGATCGGTGCGGCGTCGGCAGTGATGCGGGCTCTGCACCGGTCCGTCATGGTGAAGAAGGAGCTGAGCCGAAAGGCGAAGCTCTCGATTTACCGGTCAATCTACGTTCCTACCCTCACCTATGGTCACGAGCTGTGGGTAGTGACCGAAAGAACGAGATCGCGAATACAAGCGGCCGAAATGAGTTTCCTCCGCAGGGTGTCCGGGCTCTCCCTTAGAGATAGGGTGAGAAGCTCGGTCATCCGGGAGGGGCTCAGAGTAGAACCGCTGCTCCTCCGCATCGAGAGGAGCCAGTTGCGGTGGCTCGGGCATCTAGTGAGGATGCCTCCTGGACGCCTCCCTGGGGAGGTGTTCCGGGCACGTCCCTCCGGGAGGAGGCCACGGGGAAGACCCAGGACACGCTGGAGGGACTATGTCTCTCGGCTGGCCTGGGAACGCCTCGGGATCCCCCCGGAAGAGCTGGACGAAGTGGCTGGGGAGAGGGAAGTCTGGGCTTCCCTCCTCAGGCTGCTGCCCCCGCGACCCGACCCCGGATAAGCGGCAGAAATGGATGGATGGATGGATGAAACGTTGAAGGTATGTTTTTAGCTGCTGGGTAGACTTCAGTCAACCTGACGCAGTTTTGTCTGTGAGCAAGTATATTGCTTGCAGATGGGCTCATTCTAAGCGGGGAAATCTAAGCTTTCCAACGGTGTATGGCAAGACTATATTCACCAAAGGGTCGTTGAAATACTAAGCTAATTAATTTGTGTTCTGTAAGGAAAGATGGATGTTAATTGAAACGTTGAAGGTATGTTTTTAGCTTCTGGGTAGACTTCAGTCAACCTGACGCAGTTTAGTCTGTGAGCAACCAGACTGCTCGCGGATGGGCTCATTTTAAGCGGGGAAATCTAAGCTTTCCAACGGCGTACGGCAATACTATGGCCCAATCACAATTCTCTATCTTACCCCTTCCCCTTCCCCTGGGCCCTTCCCCTTCCTCTATGTCTTGGCCCTTGAAACAGAGGGGTAAGGGCTACATGCCCCTATGAATTGAGACAACACTCGTTACGGTTACGTAATCATACATTGACGACAAAATATTGACAATTTGTCATACACACTGCATGTTGTTTTATATCTTTTTCAGTTAATACGGTTTTGAATTTCATTGATGTTCAGAAACAATGTCTTTGTTAAACAACATGTCTTTATTTACAATTATGAATGGCTACAACATTTTGACCGCATGACTCACTCCCACATTTGCTTTGAAGCGTATTTTGATTCAGCGTATTTTGATTTTAGAAATTTCTGCTCGTTTTCGTGCCGAAAACGTATCAGCTGCCGGGTTTCCTCCGGCGTTCCTGTGTGAAAAAGGACGATATATGTAAAGCACGTATCGATTTGTCTCTAGTTGTCTACACTGATATCAAACGGAATTCGCTGCTAATTGTGTTTAGTAAACTAGACATGCATGGAGTTAATTGCTAGTCAGAGAAATGTGTAGTTGTGCACTCAGCAATGTAACGTTCGCATATCGATTTTCAAAAAAGTTTCGATTAAGAATATGGTTAAAAATATATAGGTACAGGACTGTTTAGAGCACAAAACAATACTGTGGTAAATTTTTAATCAATTATTTCAGCCGAAAATACTTATTACTCACTTACTTACTTACATTTATGTGACTCTCGTTGAGATCTGGCCGCGATTGTTGGCGGTTTCGCATTGTAATGGGTACCCCTTGGTTTCAAGTAAGCTCCCGATCTTACTTGGTTTCAAGGGGTGTACACCCCTTCCCCTTGGCCCTACGCCTCGGTCGAAATGAGAATTGAGATAGCCCTTGGTCTCACGTGAACGCGCAAAACCAAGGGGAAGGGGTAAGGGGAAGGGGTAAGATAGAGAATTGAGATTGGGCCTATATTGACTCATGGGTCGTTGAAATACTAAGCTAATTAATTTGTGTTCTGTAAGGAAAGATTGATGTTAATTGAAACGTTGAAGGTATGTTTTTAGCTGTGGTGGACTGCGAAAGAGGTACACCCCTTCCAAGGACAAAATGGCTGGAAGCCCACAGAAGATATTTTCCTTCTGCCCATCCACGAGGAAGTCCACTACCCCTGGCTTCGACAATGTTGTCTATGACAACTTTGAACACTTTAAGAGTGTTGTGGATGCAGAGTTGGAAAGGAGGACTTTGTAAATACCAGACTTTGTAAATAACTGTAAATATGTGTGTGTGTGTGTGTGTGTGTGTGTGTGTTTGTCTTTTTCTTTGTGTGTGTTTTAAAGTGCTTCAGCAAGCAGCTATTTATATAGTTCAAAATAATGCACTTTACAGTTTTACTTGAAGTCATTTTGTTTGTTTTTTATATTGCTGTTGAAATGCACAATGTTTTTAACCTTAATCAGTTCAACACAATCAGTTTCCCTTGTTCGTGTTCAGATAATCTGTGTTTTTGTCATGCGTGTTGTTTGTTTGTCTTTGTGAACTTCATGTCTTTGTGATGTTTGTATGTATTTGTCTGCTCCGTTAACATAAATGTTTTATGTTCTTGCTCCTAGATTCAAAGGATTCAAAGGATTCAAAGCTTTTAATGTCATATGTACAGTAAAGAAACATGTTTCCCTGTACAATGAAATTCTTACTTTGCTGCCCAAACTGATTGTCGTAAGAATATATAAATACTGTATAAAAAAAAAAAAAAAAAAATCTGTAAAGATCTGTACCTTGTCGCGATGAGCGAGCTTTAAACTAAACTGATCTTGTTTATGTCACACAGCGGTGAGGTCATGTTTTATTTTGGTGTTTTGTCTCGTCATTTCCTGTTTTATTTTGATAAGTAACTCTCCTCTCGTTTCAGGTCACTTGCCCTTCCTTGTTTGTCGCCTGTCTGATTGTCTCCCCTAATCACCGATTGTGTTCACCTGGTGCTCCCTTCCCTCCATGTGTTCAAGTAGTCTGCGTTTCCCTTGTCTTGTGCCAGTGTGTTTCGTCTTCAGTGTCTGTTCCACCCGTGCCGTTTCTTCATGCCACAGTTTGCCTTTGCTGCCTAGAGTTTCCTCGAAGGAGTGATTTTGAGTTGTAATTTTAAGAGAAGATTCTGAGTTTTAGAGTGACTGTTTTTGAGAGTCGTTTTTTGTTAGAGCACTTTTATCTTGTCCCTCGGTTCAAGAGCTTCTGTTATTCTCAATAAAGTCACCTTTACTGCCGTACTTGTGCATCTGAGTCCTCCTCTTAGTCCAGGCCTGACAGTTTACTTGTGTTTTATATGCATTGCCATGTAAATTAAACACATTCTGGGTTTAAAATAAAATGTGTAGAAGTATTTTGGAGTCTTTGTGTGCTTGAGTTTCACAAGCAGTGGGATAGTGGAAAGAAAAGACACACCAGAGCAATTAAAAGTCCTTGTGCATGACATTTTTGGATATTTCTGGAAATAAAACCTCCCACCGGTGGCCACCAGATGGAGCCATCCCTTTTGATCCTCCCCGATCCTTTTTGGTCGATCCCAGGGTTGCGCAATAGGGACTTGGGGGGGGGGGGGTCGTTCGCCTTCGTCAGGCAAACTCTCCGCCAAGTCCCTAAGCCACGCTAACCGACCAATGGTTGACCAAATCTGAGCAGAGTTGAGCAGCGATCGGCCAATGGCGGAGCGATGCTGAGCAGAGCTCGGCGCTCAACGGACCAATCGCTGAGCGAGGATCGGAATACGTCACCTAATGTTTTTACGAAGTCACGGTCATTGCTGTCCACTGCCAACGGAGGATTCAACTAAGGTGAATTTGATGATCTTCATCCTTTGCGAGTTAATAATTCGACTTTTCGTTAAGGTATGTATTTAGCTGTATCGATTTCGTAGAAAGAGAAACGATTCCGTTGACGTTGAAGCTATGTTTTTAGCTGCTGGGTAAACTTAATTCAACCTATCGCCGTTTTGTCTGTACAAGCATATGACTCGTGGATGATCTTGTTTTAATCGTGGCAATCTAAGCTTTCCAACGGTGTGTGGCATGACTATATTCGCCCACGGGTCGTCGAAATAAGCTGATTCATGTGTGTTCTGTTAGCTGTGGAAAGAAAATAGCACACAAGTCATACCAAGTCACCTTTATTGTCAGTGATAAACATTAATAAATAAACAGTATGGACATTGTATAAACAGTTGTATAAAAAGTGTAAACAGTATGAAAAGTGTTCTTATAAAAGATATCAATATCAATACTGATCACGTGTGTATTTTATATTTCCAGATTATTTGTTGATGAGCCAGAGCCTGTGACTCCCACCAACCGGCCCGTTCAGCCCACTGCGTTGTCGTCCTCCACCCGGCCGAAGCCTCCTGCGCCCACCCGCCTCCAGCCGAGGCCTCCTGCTGCTTCAGCCTGTGGCCTGCCCGCCCCCTGTGTCGGCAGCACCCATACCGCTGGTCCTCCCCGCACAGCCACAGGCCCCCTCCGTCCTGCATCCAGGGCCATCCTGCAGCTGTCTCTGCAGTCATCGTGTGTCAAAACCATTCAAACTTGTATATGGTAACATTTCAAAATGACACCAGCATAAATGAGGACCTTGCAATAGGTTGTGTGTTACAGGACCCCCCTGGCCATACAGCATATAGCTGTATGTCTCTGTGAAGGTGGTTGTGAAGAACGGCATCCGGCTGAACAAGTACAAGTGCCGGCGAGGCAGCAACTCTCTCGAGGGGTTGCACGCCCACCTCGTTTACGCTGTCCCTTCACAGCGATGTGGGATCATGCCGTTCCAAGTAAGTGATTAAAACACACAAACATAAATATATATAAAGCTTTATTGCAGACCCATGTTCATACGGTATAATTTAAAAAGAAAAGTCTCAATGATGGCTTCAATGATACATTTTGGGCTCATTTTAAGCGGGGAAATCTAAGCTTTCCAACGGCTTATGGCAAGACTATATTGACTCATGGGTCGTTGAAATACTAAGCTAATTAATTTGTGTTATGTAAGGAAAGATTGATGTTAATTGAAACGTTGAAGGTTTGTTTTTAGCTGCTGGGTAGACTTCAGTCAACCTGAAGCAGTTTAGTCTGTGAGCAACCAGACTGCTCGCGGATGGGCTAATTTTAAGCGGGGAAATCTACGCTTTCCAACGGCGTATGGCAAGACTATATTGAATCATGGCTCATTGAAATACTAAGCTAATTAATTTGTGTTCTGTAAGGAAAGATTGATGTTAATTGAAACGTTGAAGGTATGTTTTTAGCTGCTGGGAAGACTTCAGTCAACCTGACGCAGTTTTGTCTGTGAGCAACCAGACTGCTCATGGATGGGCTAATTTTAAGCGGGAAAAATCTAAGCTTTCCAACGGCGTATGGCAAGACTATTGACTCATGGGTCGTTGAAATACTAAGCTAATTAATTTGTGTTCTGTAAGGAAAGATTAGTGTTAATTGAAACGTTGAAGGTATGTTTTTAGCTGCTGGGTAGACTTCAGTCAACCTGACGCACTTTTGTCTGTGAGCAACCAAATTGCTAGGGGATGGGCTCATTTTAAGCTGGGAAATCTAAGCTTTCCAACGGCGTATGGCAAGACTATATTGACTCATGGGTCGTTGAAATACTAAGCTAATTAATTTGTGTTCTGTAAGGAAAGATTGATGTTAATTGAAACGTTGAAGGTGTATTTTTAGCTGCTGGGTAGACTTCAGTCAACCTGACGCAGTTTAGTCTGTGATCAACCAGACTGCTCGCCGATGGGCTCATTTTAAGCGGGGAAATCTAAGCTTTCCAACGGTGTACGGCAAGACTATATTCACCAAAGGGTCGTTGAAATACTAAGCTAATTAATTTGTGTTCTGTAAGGAAAGATTAATGTTAATTGAAACGTTGAAGGTATGTTTTTAGCTGCTGGGTAGACTTCAGTCAACCTGACGCAGTTTTGTCTGTGAGCAACCAAATTGCTCGGGGTTGGGCTCATTTTAAGCGGGGAAATCTACGCTTTCCAACGGCGTATGGCAAGACTATATTGACTCATGGGTCCTTGAAATACTAAGCTAATTAATTTGTGTTCTGTAAGGAAAGATTAATGTTAATTGAAACGTTGAAGGTATGTTTTTAGCTGCTGGGTAGACTTCAGTCAACCTGACGCAGTTTTGTCTGTGAGCAACCAGACTGCTCGCGGATGGGCTCATTTTAAGCGGGGAAATCTAAGCTTTCCAACGGCCTATGGCAAGACTATATTGACTCATGGGTCGTTGAAATACTAAGCTAATTAATTTGTGTTCTGTAAGGAAAGATTGATCTTAATTGAAACGTTGAAGGTATGTTTTTAAAAGGTTGTGGGTTTGAATGCCAAAGTCTGCAGTCTACCGGTAGGCATCCTTCAGCATAGAGCCAAACCACAACCAGCTGAATGGTACCATGTAGCAGGTACCATGTAACACTGAGTACCTGCTAAAACATTGAGTCAGATAGTAAATACTGGCACTAAAAAACCAAGGACTACATTTCTACGTCTTTGTCTTGTTGTCTTGACTGTTTGTCTTTGAGACCAAACCAGTCTGTCCAACAGTCCGACGATGAAGAGCGAGAAGAACAACAATGAAGAGCTGGGTTAGCCATGAGAAGAATGCAGCCCCATCTGGTAGATGGTCCAAAGGAACTGCAGAGCAGATCCGAGTTCACACTACGAAGGCCCAACGAGGTCAAGGTGGTCTGAGCACCAACGCGGTCAGATGTCACCATGGGGTGCGGGCCTCGTCTCAGGCCAGGGTGTTTCCTGAGAGCTCAGCCCAGCTCTTCACCTCTTAACACGCGTGTTGCAGAACAGACTGCTCCTGCTACGGTGAGCGGGTCTGGAGGTGGAGGTTGTGTTCCTATTGGATTCAGTGACGAGACCCCAGGGAGTCCTGAGAGGAGAACAGCAGGGGGCAGCAGGTCAACCACACTGGTTCGGGCTGCGAAGCGCCGTGATTACTGCAGCGTGTCGGCGCATTGCTCCTGAAACGCGTCCAACACGGGCTCACAGGGGAGGGGACCCGCAAAGACAGACGGAGCACAAAATAAATTGAATGCTGCCTCACTATGAGAGGCAGCACCATGAGAGGCCTCACCATGAGAGGCCTCACTATGAGAGGCTTCACCATGAGAGGCCTCACTATGAGAGGCAGCACCATGAGAGGCCTCACCATGAGAGGCCTCACCATGAGAGGCCTCACTATGAGAGGCTTCACCATGAGAGGCCTCACTATGAGAGGCAGCACCATGAGAGGCAGCACCATGAGAGGCCTCACTATGAGAGGCAGCACCATGAGAGGCCTCACCATGAGAGGCCTCACCATGAGAGGCCTCACTATGAGAGGCAGCACCATGAGAGGCCTCACCATGAGAGGCAGCACCATGAGAGGCCTCACCATGAGAGGCCTCGCAGGCCGCTGCTGCAAGTTCCCCTCAAACAGGAAGTGACCTCAGTGTCTGATGTCCTGTAGCCAGGACAGTGGATGAGGATAACATGATGGGTGTGTAACCATGGAAACTGGGTACCAGGGTACCATATGGTTGTTCCATAGGGGTGATGATGTGGGTCCTTCTTCCCCCACTGGCAGTGATTTTCTCAGCCAGTATTGGAGTTTTCTATTTTTATTCTATCTTATCTCATAACTTTATATTCACTTTAATAACCTAATTTGTTTACCGTCATTCCAACATTCCGTCATTCCGTATGTGTGTCTGCATTGTTTTTTAGTATGTGTGGGCCATATCGCTATTTTTATGGCCTCTTATCTTTTCTGCCCTTCTGCATTTATTGTTTTGTTTTACAAAAAATAAATTGAATGCACTACTATTGTGGCAGCTACTGCAATCCCGTCATGTCCGTGATGACAATAAACACTTCTTGAATCTTGAATGAAAGATGTTCTGGAGGTTGTTGGTAGATGCTTTACAGCTCATCCAGAGTCATGAACATGTGGCATTTTTATTTCTATGCAAAAGGTTCATTATTGATGAAGTTATATTTTATTTAGTTTCTGTTCTTCTGAGTGGCCTGTGAGACTGAGTACTGAGGGTCTTAGTCCTCCTGGGCCAGGCGTACACGCCCTCTCAGTGTGCCCACTTCCTGCCGTGGACAAAGGACAACCAGACCCAAACAGGAAGCATTGTTCCAAACTGTCCTGAACTGGTCGCTCTGCGTTTCGGTGTTGCACTTTTTGGTTTTAGTTTTACTGACAGGATAAGCTTGCCTAATCTGAAGGCTATATATAAATATATTATATATAATGTATTTATATATAATATATTATATATAAATGGAGGAACCACATTGTTGGTGGCCATATCTGGAAAAGGAAGATTCTGGA